>OW569404.1:137463774-138067236 GCA_937654795.1 Cistogaster globosa | reverse complement strand
CGGTTTTAAGAATCTGTATCTTTATCGGCTTGACTCCATGTTTGGCTTCGAGGAATCATAACAGTCCAGGATAAGTCAGTTAGTGAACTCCTGTTGAAAAGGGAAAATAGTAGCTCCTTATCCGCGGTAGTAAGAAACTTTCAACATCTGCTTTAAATCTAGGGAAGCAAGTTCAAATAAATTACAAGACTAATAATATTATTGAAACTATTTCCGATGTTTATGATGGCTAAAATTCCTATAACTCTCAAAACCTTTTAGAAGACATGTCGAATGCTCGATACAAGTTCCTATGAATGCCTGGGGACACTCAAAAATGGATTACAATGTCACGTTAGAGTTCCTAACCTCAAGCAGGAGGGCCATAAATCTGCCAAAATACCAGGCTGTGTGTGTAGCAGGGAGCAGACAGGGATTGCTTCGGCCCTTATTTCAAAGAATTTTCAATATTTCCTTTTTTAGCTGGCATGATTATTCTTTATTGCAGATGTCCATGTACGCAGTGTTGACGGCAAAGGAACCACCCCAAGACGGTGAGCTGTACTCTTAGCTAAACGCCAGCATGTCAGCGCAGGCAACTATCCGCTAACTTAGTTGTTTTTTTATTTACGTTTCTTTTTTTCAAGTGAAGCTGCAACACCATAAGAGTCACAGCTTTTGTTTTCTTTAAGTTCTACAGAAAAGCTGTAAGAATTCTTAAAAAAAGGAAACAAATATTTTTATTATCTATTTATTTATGTATTTCTTTTTTTTTCAGAATAAGAGAATTATTTTTGTCTTAAATTTTAGAAATGTCGTAACCCATTATAACTGAAATATAAATTATTAACTTTTGTATCATCTTCTCTGCCTGGTAATCTTAGCAATTCAGACAGACATCGATTGCTTTACTACTTTATTATTCGAATGTAGGACTTAAATTTAATATTTTCTTTAAAACTTTTTAAATAAAAATTTCCTATTAAATGCTAATTAAAGTTTTTTTTTACACAATTTAAATCTTGACAATATAAAGAAGTTGAAAGAAACCTGTTTCCTTGAAGTACTTTGTGAGTACCAAATGCAATAATTTGCTAACAAAAGTTCTATTCGTGACTTTAATTAGTGCATGTTGAAGGAGAATTAGTAGCACAGATAATACGCCATTGTTACCTTGGATATACTGTTTTTTTTCTATACAACAGTTTTAATTGCTCTCGGTGTTTCTTTTTCATTTCGATGTTTCAAGGATAAGGCCAGCTAAGTATCAAAACAAATCCTACTTAAATAAGCATAAAATAGAAAGTTGCATTTTAAGTATTCGAAAGCACGACGCTGTGAATATAAACAACTAAACAGAGCCAAGAGATAAAAAAGGGAGGCAGGCATCCTTTTAGAAATGCTAAGTATTCTATTTATACAGTATTATTTCGGTTGCAAATGCTTGGAATATTTCATACATTTCTTTATTCTTTTAGTTTTTTTGTGTTTGCAAAATTATTTTATACAATTTCTTTAATTTAAACAAGACACCACATGAATAAAATTATATTTTAAGTTGATTCTTTTTAAATATGTGAATGAAAAGAAACAGGAAGTTAAGCAAAAACACTAAAACACATGAGGTATTCGAAAGAAATAGATATTTAATTTGGATAAATGATGTTGTTGTTAGCCAGCAGGTGTGGCGGAATAACTGTGGCAATTAAAACTTAACAGTAGACATCAGCACTTCAAACGTGTAAGATTTTTTATACAAATGATGCAAAATAGAAATGAAAGCAACCACTTAACAACAATTATAATAAACACCAACAGTGAAAGCAGTAAAAAATAAAATTTAATTTAATTTAATTAAAAAATGTTAACTTAAGAAAACTTTTCTTTCATTAACTTTGATATTATATTTTCACTTTTAAAAGAGGCTTTTCAAAAAGTTTAAAAGAGATTTAAAGAATAAAAACTTTTGTGTCTTTTAAAATTTGTATTGTAGTTGTTATTTGATAGGTTAAGAATGTATTGTAGATTATCACCTAATCATCTAGTATTTGCTAGTTGATATTTATAATAAAATTTTCGGCTGGGGTTACGCACCTACAAACATTTTGTCGTTACTTGTATTGCACAAATTTCATGATCACCAAACCGAATCAAAATTTTAAAAGTTTAAATTATTATATTATTATATCAAGATTTATTTCACGACCTAAAGGAGTTGCTGCTGGCCTTACCCGATTTTCTATTGGTAAAAAAATCGGAAGTTGTTGGGCCCCAAGCGTCAATTCTCTCTTGTCTTCAAAATAAACATATTATTTTTTTCCAAAACTGAGTCAGAAAGCATTATTATGTTAAAATACGTCTAGAAAATCATGTCTATAAAAACCATAATTTATGCGCATCACATAATGGTTGAACTGTAATGTTGCAGTCAGTATATTTTATAAAGAGATATATTTTTGTTGTCTTACAGTATTGATCCATATTGTGTTCTTTCATAGTAATAACATTATAAAATATAACAATAAAAATTTAATGAATGAATTAAAGAAAATATTTTATAAACAAATTTCATGAAAACATTTAAAAAAAAAAATTCATGAAAATATTTGATAAAAATATTTCGTGAAAAAATTTCATGAAAACATTTCATGAAAATATTCCATAAAAAAATTTCATGAAAACATTTCATCAAAAAATTTCACAAAAACATTTCGTGAAAACATTTCATGAAAAAATTTCATGAAAAAATTTCATGAAAAAATTTCATTAAAAAATTTCATGAAAACAATCATAACATTTCATGAAAAATTTAATGTAAAGATATTATGAAAAATTTTCATAAATAAATTGCATGAAAAATTTCGTAAACAAAATTTCATGAAAAGATTTTATGAGAATCTAGGAAATTTTTATGAAAAAATTTACAAAAAATAAAAAAGTTTCAAAAAAGATTTCGTTAAAAAATGTAACGAAAACATTTCATGAGAAATTGCATGAAATCATTCCATGAGAAGGATTCATGAAAAAATTTCATGAAAAAATTCGTTAAAAGACCATGTAAATATTTTATGAAAAATTAAATGAAAATGTTTAATGAATAGTTTAATGTAAAATGAAAATTTTTATTTAAAGTTTTCGTGAATAAATTTCATAAAGCAATTTCATAAACAAAATTTCATGAAAAGATTTTATAAAAAGCATTTCATGACAAAATTTTGATGAAAAAAATTAAAAAAAATAAAACATTTAAAAAAAAATTTTTGCTAAAACATTTAATGAAAACATTTCATGAAAAATTGCATGAAATCATTGCAGGAAAAAATTTAATGGGAATTTGGGAAATAATGAGACCATTTGATGAAATCAATTTCATAAAAAAACTTCATAAAAAAATTTTATAAATAATTTTATGAAGAACCGATTTTAATTCTCTTCACAATAGTAGGAAAAAGGGTATACCTAAGTTTGTCATTTCCACAATATTCGCTTGCGACCCCATAAAGTGCATACATTCTGAGTTCCTACGCATAGCAAAGTCGATTGAGCGATGTCCGTTGAAAATCAGCAAGATTGGTCCATGTCCTTGGAGGCACTTGGTAAAACACCACGTCTGCCTCTAATTTTACATGTCATTTGGAACAATGCGGCAATTCGAATCAAAAGAAAAAATACATGGGTCATAAGGGAATTAAATAATAAAAAAAAAACATCAGGTGAAAAGATTTGCACTCGCCAACATTTTCCAAGTTATGAGCCTCTGAAATTTTCAGAGAGAAGTACAATTTTGCAATATATTTTTTAATCTTGGTATCATTTAAAAGCTTTTGAAGAGATTTTGTTGGAGATGCAAAAATTTTTTTAAAATGCTTAACCCATTAATAGTCAATGACATTTTGGTGTAAACTTATTTCTTCTTCTTAATTCTTTGCCACTTGAAATTAGTTTTTTTTTTTTGTTTATTGGAGTTACAGATTCGGCATAGTTAAATATAGCATTATGACTTGTTAAACTTAAGCAAATTATATGTTTCTTTTAATCACACCACCACCGTCGCTTTTATTTTCAATAATTTAATAATTTTCCCAACCATGATGATTCCATAAATTACCATTTAATGTTATGCAATTGACCTTTTTAGCTTATTCGTCCTTGACATTTTTTTAAGAATCAATTAAATCTATTCTTCATCTTTTCCCTACTTAAAACGTGCACAATGTATATTTTATATTCATGCAATACTTCTTCTCTCATATCCTTATGGACCTCATTACAATCTGCACTTCTTTTTATCGTTTATGGTTTTTAAACTTGTGTGGTTTTTATTTTATTTTTTTTTAACACACTACAAAAAACGAAATAATTCATATAACCCTCACGTTGTTATTTTTCTCGTTCTCTACTTTCCCTTTAGCAAGATAAAACATAAAAGTCGGAAAAATTATTTTTTATATTCGTTCTGCGTTTTGCTATTATTTTCCCTGTATTTAAAAGGTACTTATTAAGGCTGTTTAGTTTTTGTGGCTTAGAGATTATATAGAATTTTATTTTTCATACATTTAAAAAATATTGTTTTGTTGTTTAAATGCCACATTATTATCCTGACAAGGAAGGGCACTCTATTATGTACATGCTTTTGCTACCGCAGGTTGGTTTCTTTTTTACCTTTGTGGTTCTTCTTTAAAACGTAAGTCAGACATATAAATGAAAGTAAAAATACCGTACAAATTTATTTGTATGGTTTGAAAGAGGTAGCCCAGAGGCCAAAGGATGGATTGAATTTAGCACAGTAATTAGTAATAACAATGATCATTCACACAAGGAAAACTTTGAATAGGCCAATATTTTAGGTGCCCACTTCACTAAATCAAATATTTTCACAAAATGATCTTTTTTTTCGAAAGGTAAAGGCTTTTGTACGTAAAATTTTAAAAAATGGTGGATGCGAGAAAATTTAACTCAACTGGACAATTCATCTCTTAATGCTGTTATTTCATTTCGTTGTCGTAAACTAAGTTTTAATATTTGGTTTCAGAAGAATTAATTAAAAATATTCATCACAGTTGATATAACACAGCCCCAAGCAATTTGTAAATCAAATAATTGTTTTGTCTTGCAAGTTTAAGTTGCAAAAAAATCTATTAACCAAATGTAAAGGCAGTGTCATAAGTCACTTGCTCTTAAGCTGATACACATGTATAAAGAATTGTGATTCAAAAGTATTGAGGCTAAAACTCGACAAGAATCGCTTGCAATTCTATCTCAAGGTACTTATTCCCCAATAAAAACTTTGTTTAATATAAAATCGTAACAGATCTTAACATCTAAATTTCCTCTTTATTTATTTTTTTTTTTTTTGTTGAAGTAACTTAAGCTACTTTTAAAATAAAAGGCTCATAGGTTCTGAAATAATTTGGTGTTGAAAAAAAATTTTTAATTTATTTTTTCCTTGCTTAATTAAAAGCCACATATTTCATGGAAACAACGCCAACAAAAAATTTAGTGTAACAATAAATTTGAAATCTTTTAAAGGTCGTCCTGGAGAACGACTTCATATAAATATGGTAGGCCGAAATGTCCCTGTACAAACTTTATTGCAGACTTATACATTTGAGTTATTTATTAAGCAAATTTTCAGTGAAAACTTAATTTATAAAACAAGGAATATTTGGAAGGTAGGTATGTCCTTGTGCGGAATTTCTACAAAATTTTTGACTTACATATAATTTGGATTTATAAATGATCTAATAAAATTGTAAAGGCGACACGCAACTATGAAATTTTATTTTGAGTTCTATTGGCATCAACAGGAAACAGTGGTACAAATTCATTCTGTAAAGTTGGTTAAAATACATTAGAAACTTATTTTAACTTTCACGAGAAAAGTGGAAAAATATTATATCTAAGCTTGTCGTTTCGTTCGCAATTTCTACAGTATTAATTTTCGACCCCATAAAGTGTATATTTTGAGTCTTTATGTATAGCAAAGTGGATTGACCGATGTCCCGCGGCACGCCAATTGATCAGACATAGTTTCGAAAATTTTGCTATTGAAAATCAACTAGATCGGTTTATGTCCTTCGAGTTAGTGGGCAAAACACCATGCCTGCCTCTAATATCTCCATTACATTTGAAACAATGAGTTGACTTCAATAAAAAGTGAAAAAAATAAACAAATGGGCCGATAGAGATATGGATATCAATATGGATATCATTGAAACTTTTTGAGAGATCTTTCAGGAAATGTTAAAATTTTTTTAAAAATGATTAACCCATTAAAAGCCGGTGATATTTATATGTAAAATTTTATGTAGTATTTAATTTTTTCTTAATTTTAATTCCCTGCCACCCCGATTTTTGTTTTTGTTTTTTTTTTTTTTTTTTTTTGTTTGTTTGATTAGAGTTACGTCACTAAACTGAATTTACATACATGTTGAAGGGTAAAGAAGATTCGAATAAAGCACTCGTACTTGATTTTTATTTGTCAAGGTTTTATGTCTTTTCCAAGTTCAAGTTTTTTACTAAAAATATGTAGATTGCTTCCAATTAAACCATTAATTTTTTATAAATTTTTTATAATTCTGCATTAATGTTTTTTATTCTTTTCTAAAATTGTTTCATATTTTTATTTATTTTTTCTTTCGTTTTTTTTTCGTTTATACATAAAAATATATAAATTCTCTTCACTTTAAATTTGAGAGCTAATCAGGTATTTATGGAATTGCACACTAAATAAATTAAATACAAAATTTGAAAACGTAAATCGTTGATATTTATTTAAGAAATTATCCAGTTGAAGTTTTACAATTTTTAAGAAAATTCTCCGTTTTAAGTCCTTAGCTCTGCTGAAGTTATTTCTTAAAGACATGTTGTGTTACCCGCATGAAAAATTATTTAAATATTTGAATCAGTTTGTTGCAATTTATTTTGTCCTAGACTGTTTAATGCTTTCACTTTCACAACTTTAGGAATTCTAGACGTATTTTTGAAATAAACATATTCTCGCCTAGTTCACTGCCTTGTGCTGCAATCCTCGTTGACAATTCTTCACTGCCCTCTGATAACACTTAAAAACAATGGGACTGCTAGTTCGAATTCTGAGAAACACATTTTTCTTGGCTTTCCATTTTATCGTATCTGCTGCTTCATTAAAGATTTTTCAAAGAAGTTGCTCTTTTTTTTTTTTTAATTCTTTAAAAAAAAAATAAAAGACTGCGTGATATATTTAAAGAGTCTCTAAAACTATTATATCAGTTACGTTTATTTGAAACAATAGAATTCCAATTTTGTTAAAGCAAATTTAAAAAATTGGAATTCTGAATAATAGAAAAAAAGAAGAATAAAAATTAGTAAATTTACTTAAACAAAATAAATGTTTCCTTATAACAAAGAAAATAAAATAAAATTCAAAAGAAATAATTATCTATTTTATTCTTTATTTTTTTTTTTCATTAACGACAACAATGTTTCTGCACCCATTTCTTTTTTATTTCGAAGAAAAAAATTAAAAGAACTTTATTTAATTTTTTATTATTTTGATTTTATATATTTTCAGTGTAAAAATAGAATTTTCATTAGAATCAAGGAAACAACAAATCCTATTAAAACTTAATTTATTTGCTTTAAACAAACACCTAATGGCATAAGAAAAAATCATTTTCTTCCTTATGTTTTCACTTGTCCTTTTTCTTATTTGTGTGTGTATGTGGGTGTGTGTTTGCTTTAATGCTCTAAGGAAAGCATACTTATCTTATCATTGCGTTTGAAACATAACGGAATAATCTTAAGGCATCTCATAAATTTTATTTATGCTTTCGTAGTCTGTAAAACACAAAGTTTAATCTAGACAACACAATGGTTGGAAGCTTTACAAGTCTATTTAAAGATAAAATTTATATACGAGTGCAGGTGAAATGTTTTTAAAGTATTTAAATCTTAAAAAAGAGAGAAAATAAAATTCTTTAATACAAGATCTTGATAACAAGTTCAAATTCAGGTAACGTTAAGGGGTCCCTATAATATAATTGAAATGTATGTTTTAGTTGTTATTGCACAACTCACTTATTCTTGCAAAACAGCAGTAGCAACAACAACAACAGCAACAATGACAATAGAAAACATCAACCAACCAGACTATACTTCATTTTTTAAACATTATTTTCTAAATTGTTATGACAGCAATCAACAAGAAATATGAATAAAATAAAAAGCAAATTTAAATGAGAAAAAGTAAAATGGAAAATGGATATTCAAATAGCTGAGAACAAAAAAAAAAAAAATAAAATAAAGAAACGATAAAGACATCACCAGAAACAATTAAAAGTTAAAAAAGAGTAAAGTCATTTAATTCTTGAATTTATATTGCCATGACAAACCAAAGATGGCAACAACAGAAACCTTACCAACACCTACCAATTGAAAAATTAAAAAGACATTAAGAAAAGAAGACCTTAAGAAACTGAGAAAGAAAAATGAATTAATAATACAACCCAATCGTATCATAATGACAGTATAATGTAAAAAAGTAACACATACATATAACAACAACAATTTCATTTTTGACAACAATTTATTTAAAATGATGTAAATGTCCTTCTTTTTCACACAAACAATAGAAAACAGAAAGACAGTCAGTTATATGCAAACACACGTGTATCTACTTGGCTAAATATTTTCAAGATAAGATTAGATGAAGTAAGAACATATAGAAAAAGGATTTTAAGGATTAAAATATAATATTGTTACTTTTTAAGAAAGACATTAATTTCCTTAATGTCAAAAATATACTTCAGCTTTATTTCATTGAAGAATCAAATAAAAAACAAAAATTAAAAAAATGAACGCCAGAAAAGCATTGAGTCCTTTAAAGTGAAATTAAAATCGAAATATACTTAATTAAAGGCAGAATAAAATGAAAATATAGTCAGATGATTTTAATAGGCTCTACTGAGATCTTGCAACACATTTTTTAAAACAAATTTTCTTCTGGGCTTGAAAAGATTTGTTCCATTGGGAGGATTAAAAAAAAATTAAGAAGCGGTTTACAATACATGTCTCGAAGCACCTCTTAAATGAGGAAGTAACATTTTTATTAAACTTTTTAGTTTGAATCGGCTTTTGAATTAAACAAAAAAATATTTACTTTTTAGTTTTTGAAATTATGAAGGTGCGGCCAGATTAGTCAAATATGTTACCAAAAAATCGCAACCATTATTTTTATAAATATTTATTCAATCTTTCCCGATCCCAACAATTACGAATGACATTTAATAAAATAATTTTAATTTATAATGTAATAAATTTTAAATGTTTCCTTTTCTATTGAGAAGGATCTTTTATTTTTTTTAAGTATTTGAAAGGGACAAATATTTTGTTTCCATCATTTAGTGGTTACAGCTTTCTGGTTAAATATTTAACTAATCTGGCCATACGCTTAGTTCTACAAATCAGTATTGTAAAAAATTAATATTGTAAATCAGGTTTAAGTTCATGAGGTTTTTAAATTTATTTAAAATAAGTATTTTATAAATCAATTAAAATTTAATTTTTCGGCTTAGGTTCATTTTTAAATTTAATTTTTGGAAAGAAAAATTATTTTTCAAATTTATTTGGACGTTTCCCAAAGAAAACAAGAAAATTAGATGCTGGCAGAATGAATTAAAGCATTTTCTGGGCCGCCACATCCTTCATCAGCATTTTTCTCATTCATCCACCTTAAGTTGTGAATATTGTCAATATCTTCTATTTAACTAACTAATCAATATTAATTTTGTTAGACGAAATTCACACACAACTCAAAGCATTTCTTTGTTGTTTTCTCTAAAGCACGTCTTGTACACCAATTTTATTTTTAATCTTTCATACATGTTTCCTCATAACATTCTAATTGCTGTTCCAGTATCATATTAACTGTTGATAAGTTAGGTATGAATGTATACGCACGTTGCCAGGGACTGAATTCCTGATTGGGAAAAAAATTAAAAAAAAAATTTAAAAAGAATAAAAAATTTGTAATTGTAAAAATTTGTAAAGAAAACAAAGAAAAACTAAATTTAACTGCAATTATACTGGTACTAAATTTTAGTTAAATTTTCAACGTATTTGTAATTCGAATAATATTTAATATTGAAAACCTTAATATCTTTTTAACAGCTTTACAACCTTTAAGTAACTTTTGCTTCAATTTAAGTCTTTATGCTGCTCCTCTTCCAGTTTTCGGAAAACAGTGATAAATGGAGCAAAAACCTTATGTGTTTTACTACTTTTTTGTCTCTGAGACTTTTCAGCAGTTTTGTGTACTCGTAATTTTCTAAAAAGGAGTTGATGGCTTATGTACATATTCCGGTACAAGAATTCTCGCTCAGAATCACAGTTAGCTGAATATATCCTTCACACTACGATTTCAAAGATTTATAGAAAAAATAAGAAATAAAAACAAGAACTAATAATTAAATGGGTGGCTTGTAATAACATTCAAGAACACTACGATGTGATATAATGTTCATCAACGCAGAGTCATAAAGTCAATGGATATTATTGGTATATTTTATGGTATTCTATTTAGGAAAGATGTAAAGTTCTTAAAAACTGGCTTGAAAATAATCTTTGGTAAGTAAAGTCGGTGTTATATCATAAAGGAGAAAGTCCTTGCAGCAGGCCGAAAGTCGGCTGTGCAGAAAATCTTTGGTAAGTGAAACCATTGTTGTTTTAAGGGCGGACGTTATGACAGTAAGTCTATACACAAAACAAAACAGTGTCCATGCCCAGCAAAATATTAGACATTACCTTAAAAAGTACTTGCCACATGTTACTTGCTTGCAAAACACATTACATTAGTTCGCAAATAAAGGAAGTAGAAATTCAACTAATTTTTTGAATTAAAAAAGAATATCTTAAAATGCGTACGAATGATTATTATTATTTTCTGCAATAATCAATGTAAAAGTCTCATGCCTTATTAAGATTATCAGGTTGGTAATCTAGTTGGAAAGTACTTTCGCCAAATATGCTTAACTCCACACTCGATTACCTTTTCTGAAATTATTTGCTGGGTGAGTATTATGTCATTTTTCAACGCTTCTATGGACTTTATGTCATTCTCAAAAGTGACATGGACATTATATCCTTAGACGCTATGATACGCCACCAATAAATTCAGTGCGCTATCAGTAGTTAGCACGAATTTCTCTCCCAAAATTTTTCTAACCACATTAAACGAAAGATAAATCAAGTTGAAAATTAACAAAAAGTCAAGCTTTCTTTGGCTGCAAGACCACATATTTACAAAAGAAGGAATTTCACTTAAACGATAATCACATTAAGCAAAATAAGATTGATTTAAGACTTGTTTATTCTACTGTTTCAAATTATGCTAAAAAACACAACTTAAACAGCCTAAAACCAAACGGAGACAGAAAAGTAAATAAAATAAATTCTTAAAGAAAAAGGCAAAAATACACAAATGAAATAAATAAAATAAAAATAAAAAACAAACGCACTAAACGACATCAATTTGAGAAACAATCTGTTTGGAAAATTCAATAAAAGTTCAGCAGACACCAGATGATGGCAGTCGGTACGAAAAAGTTAAATACCACACAACCTGTTAACAGCCGCAGAAGCACTGAAAGGAAAAAATTAACAAAAGTAATGAATGATAAATAAAAGTATGAGTTTAGGTAAATTGTTAAAATAACCAAAAAAATGCTTATGGGAATTGTTAACACTGTTTAAAAAATAAGTGAAATGATAATTTATGTTTACGTATTTAAACTAAAAAAAAATTATGAAGGGGGTCAAAAATGAGAAAGTTCTAAGCAGTTTTCATAAATTATGAAGTACTTTATTTATTGAATTTGCAGCTGCAGTAGGGGCGTATAGACTGCTGCTGAGGCAGAGGGTATGCGTTACGTCTGCCTTTCATATATTTATTTATTTAATTCGATTACAACTCTTTAAGGCCAATTTAATCTAGATTTATGTGGTTTAAAAAATCTTATAACTAAAATTGATAAAAATAAATTATAAAAAATGTATTATTCCTTTTCAAATTGCAACCAATAATGAAGCCAAACGGACATGTTGTTAATCATAGTCCTTTATGCAAACAGCAAAATTTTTCCGTTTCTATAAATATATTTTTTTTATGCTTTTAAATTCCTTAATGGATTTACTAAAATGTCTTTCTTCAATACGAAGAAAACTGCTCCATAATCTTGACACTCTAACTACAAATGATCTAGTAAAATAATAACTGAAAATAAGCATTTTTTTAGCAAGAACAGTGGCTGATAATTAATTTCACTTTTTAAGCAGATATTATTAAGCTTCTCCTAATTGTTTTCGTGCAAAAATGTTGTTAGTGTTTCATTAAACTGAAATTATAAAAGATCTGCCATTTTGTTTTGAAAGATTTGACATTATTTATTGGAAGCTCCTCTTATGTATTGTATCACTTTAAGCAGCAATTTATATAAAAAAGAAACACTAAGGAATAAGAGTGTGTTTAAGCAGAATAATTTTAAAACGTTTTCATAAAAGTTGAAGAAAACATAATCACAATAACAATATTATTTATTGATTTGAGGTCTTAGATTTTGTAGAGCCACGAAAAATATATTTATTTGGCGTTAAAAGTTCAAAATTTATTATCATTGCAGTAAAATTGCGGTAAAAGTTATTTCTTCACTGTTAATGCGATTAAGTGAATATGATATGAATACCCCTCGTATTTTTTTACAAAACTAGTTGGTCAATCAGATAATATTTATAATGTACACAACATAAGGATTCTGATGAAGCGTGTAGCGATGCAGACAATACTACGTTTCATTCTGCTGGTGTCTATATTTTCTTGTTTTCTTTGAAAAACGTCCGCATACGTTTGAAAAATAATTTTCTTTAAAAAAAAAAGGTTTTTAGAAATGAATTTAAATTTATGTACATTCATAAACTATCCACTAATTTCACAAAAATTTAATTAAAATAAGTTGGGTTTTTTAACTTCTCGTTATCAGCGAGTTTCAAGTTTTCTTATTTAAAATTATTTAAGACTGGCATTAAAATTAAAACAAATATATTTTTAAATATTTATTGCTAAGTTCTGCCAACAGATTTAAAATTTTCCATTTACAATAATAAAATGTGCTAACAACTTTTTAGTAACATCATACCGAAAAAATTGGGAGCTTTCACATTTATATCTCTATTATCTCCACAAAATTATATTGTTTTTATGGAAAAAAAATATTTTATATCAGAGCCAAGATTCTTACAGACCTCCCTACAAAATTTTATTTAAATCTATCCAACAGTTTTTACGTGATACGAACACAAACAGGCAGATAAAAATTCTAAAAATAGGTGCTTTTTATTCCATATCTACGAGAGCTGCTCTATATATTTCTGGCCTAATAGTGAAAATGCGAATATTTATAATCAAAAATGATTTTAGTGTTTTTCAAAGTATTCTTCAGCATGATTAATACACTTTTGCATGCGCTCAAGCCAGTTGTTGAAGAACTTTTTCCACTCCGATTGAGACACCTCTAAAACATGGTTTTTGAACACTTCAACAGCTTCTTCTGGCGAAGAAGAAAAAATCCAACGAACAACTTTCGTTTGATTTTGCTCGTCTTTGAAGACCCACACGGTCGATTGTTGTTTCGTTTCGGGCTCATACGCATAGATCCATGATTCGTCACCTGTGACGATCTTATAAACGTCTTTTGAAGCACCGCAATCGTATTTTTGCAACATTTCTTTGAACCAATCGACACGAGCCTTTTTTTCAGCGACTTTCAAATTGTGCGCGATCCAACGGGAACAAACCTTTTTTGCGGCCAGGGGTTCATGCAGTATCGAATGTATGCTGGTGGAAGAAATGTCCAAGGATGTCTATATATCTCGGTATGTCGCATGTCGGTCTTGCATTATGAGTTGACGCACTGCATCAATGTTCTCTGGCACAACAGCCGTTTTTGGACGACCTTCACGGAATTCGTCTTTGAGCGAGCTTCGGCCACAATTAAATTTATTATACCAATTTTTCACAGTGCCAGAGGATGGTGCTTCATCGCCATACAAAGATTTAAGTTCATCAATGCTTTCTTGTCGTGATAATCCACGTCGAAAGTTGTGAAAAATGATGGCACGAAAATGGTCACGAGTTAATTCCATTTTTTTTCTATATTAATTTTTTCAAGTCACTGTAAACAACACAAATAATGGTCGTACGTCAAAACGTTTTGAGTACGATTATGCTTAAAAATGACAAAATTTCCAATGGAAATGTCAGATTGCCTTTGGCAGCACTCAGTGTTGCCAGGCCAGAAATATATATAGCAGCCCTCGTATTACTATCTACACCAACACCAAACTTTTCAAGAATATTTTATTTTTTGAATAGGGAAATGAAAATAAATTATCAGCAGAAAGCAGGTGTTTTTGTATTTAAATTTTTAGCCACATTAATTTGCTAGTGCTTTGCAAAATTACAGTTAATCTGATTTCATTTAAACATTCTTCTTTAAATTGAAAATGTGAAAAATCAATTATTCTCCAATATATAAATATTTTTCTTGAGTATTTGGTAGGATATTTTTTCACTTTTGTTCTTTGTATATAAACATCATTAAAATATTAAAACTACTTTTAATTTTTTTATTGTGGCAGTATATTCAACAGACAGCTATCGAACAACCACAAATTGCATATCGCTTGTTTTTAAAAGTGCTTAAAAGCAAAAATACAAATTAAAGAAAAAAAAAACATTCAAAATAAATTGTACGGACACTTGTAATTGCAATTTTATGTTAAACATTTTAAAATCAAAGGAGGAAGAAAAACAAAAACATTAAAATTAAAACTCAAGTTGAAGATTGGATACTTTTGAAAAATAAATAATTGTTTGCATTTAATTATCCCTGTTAACACACACACACACGCACTTGCTATGTACGAAATATCATACTTTAAAAATTAAAACAATCAACACTTTTGTAATGGCTCGTTGGTTTTTTAAAATAAATTATTCTTTCTTTACCACATGTAAATACACACACACACACACACACATACACACATACACACAAATTTTGTCAAGCTAGTCTTATATGTTTGTTAAAATAAAGGGACGAAAGGCAGAGAGTGGAACGACAGCAATAAAACTACGAGTACCTTGTAGTTTTCTGTTAATGTACTTCCGCTTAACAATACAAATTTTCAAATTATAAACACAAATACACATAAACCTTAACACATTTACATTTATTGTACATAAACATAAACAAACACTTGGAAATAGTCTTGTTAACATAATAACTTCTTGAACAAATATTCATTCCTTAAATAAGACAAGGTTGAATGAATTAAAATTATATTTTTGCTCGAAAATGGCTCGTTGTACAAATGTTCCTAAAAGCAAACATTTGCTTCAACAGAAAATATTTAGGTCTGTATAGTATTTATTTAGTAAATGAGTTCTTGACAGGACCAGGCAGATTTTATAAGTTAAAAATATTTCATTTAATTTTCAACTTTGATGAATAACTACAGTCGCCTCTTTTGGAAAAAAATTATCCAATCAGTGCAGGCTCTAATCTAAAAATTCATTAAAGACTGGACCGGTATGCTACATCAAGGCACACGCTATTGAGAACTTTACCATCTCTCGGTCTCTAGGGAAATATCTCTCGGTTAAGTTAGGTTTACGTAAACCACAAAATGAGGGAAATTTAAATGAAGGGATTAGCTTTATTCTAACCTTTGCTTCTATATCAAATTTAATTATATTTTTAACCGACTTTAAAAAAGAAGGAGATGAACAATTCGTCTAAATGTTGCTTGTCTTAATTTATTTACCCGTAGACCTAAATCATTTCTAACCCGATTTCAAAAATTTTATCTTTATTTAAAAGGCAATGCTTACAGATTGGTCCCGTTTAAAAAAAAAAACAGTTTATAATATTAAAAATTAAAGGGTGTCCCCATACAATATTTTAGTTTTTTACCGTAAAGGGCACCACTTTAAAACTAAAAAAAACTGCGTATCACCATAGTTCCCAATGGCAAAAATTAATAGAAAAATATATGTAAAAATTAAAGGGTGCCCCATAATTGACGAAAGTTTACATATATGGGTCTATCTTTTGAACCATTATAAAAAAACGAATATAAAACGTAGATTGCTATGAGTGTTATCAAGCGTTAATATTCAAAATTATAAACTAAAGGGTGCCCCAATAGTTCATTTAATTTAATGTATATCAGCATACTTTTAGGGAGTTTTAGACAGACGCTTGAAATATGCAACGAACCCTAATTTCTAACTTTACTATAACACCAAGTATAAAATTTGGATTTAGAAATTAAAGGGTGTCCTAATAGTTGGTGTAATTTGATGCTTGTGGTCAAACTTTTGAACGATTATAGACAAAAAGCTGAATGTGAAAAGATACCTGTATTGCTGAACAACAATTATTTTTTTAATTTGAATTTAGAAATTAAAGGGTGTTCCCAAAAATATTATAATATGACTTACATACATACAAATACTTGAAAATTTGACAGAATATCCACTACTTTGTGTGGTATGAGAAGAAGTATAAATATTTTAGATTATAATTTAAAGGGTGTTACAATAGTTGATGTTATTTGATGTATTTGGCCAAACTCGTGAAACTTTAGACGGTTGAAATTAATAAAGAAGCTGATTGCTAAGTCTTGTATCAGAATGAAATTTAAAGGGTGGGCCAATGGTTGATGTAATTTGATGTATATTGCCAACTGTTGAACAGTTGTAGACGGGCGGTGAAACGAGGTAAGGAGTTTGGAGATGGAATAAAAGGGTGTCCCAATTATTGATGTAATTTGATGTATATGACCATACTTTTTAACCATTATAGACAGACAGATGAAATCTGTTTTAAAGTCGTTTTTTTGCAAATATTATTACTTTATTTGTTCACTGTCTGTCTTCACACCACAGTACAAGCTGTTTCAATATTATACTGATTATTGTGATGAAGATATGAAGGCGTGTTGCTTTGCTATAAATTTTAACATTTTTTAAATTTTAAATTAATAATTTATCGAAGTATTTTATTATTACAACCAAATAAATAATTAAGTTAAAGTATACAAGTCAATCATACGCAGCATTAATATTATATTGCGATAAAACGCAAAACCTGCAAAACTTTTTTACTCTCAGTTTTTATGTGAAATAATTGACTCGCGTTATACTGCGGAAGTCCTAAAAAATAAAATTTAAAATATTCGAAAGAACAGACTTAACTCGACGTATCGGACCAATTTCATTATCAAAAGTCATTACTTTTATATGGAATTTCTTAAAATATTTTTTAGCAAAAACTTAAACGAAATTCTTTGAATTTGGAAAGTGATAGCAATAAATGTCGATTGCAAATCTTATTTCAACAAACCTTAATTTAAATTACATTACATAAAAATAAAGATAAAATCAATGCTATCCATACAAAATTTCAATTAAATGTATTATTAGAGCCGTTTAATTTGAAAGTGGCATAAGTCACTTTTTCAAAAAAAAAAATTAAAAATAAATGTTATGTTGACCGAAATAAGCATTCTGAGTTAATAAATACAAGTATGTCTTCTTGAGATTCAGCTTTAATACTTTTAAAACCTTTGAAGCACAATCCTTTAAGTACCTGCATTAGCTTCAAAGCAAAGTGACTTATGCCACTTTCAAAATAAACGGCTCATTTAGCAGTTGCTTAGACAAACTGTAATCTTGTTTATGCACAAACTGACAGACATTCATAACGAGAATTCCCGTATTCCTATTTGTTGATTTGCCTAAAAGTATGCTTTGTAATTTAAAAAGTAAATATTGAAATGGAAGGTTTTTTATTTTGCTTGTCTGTCTGTTTGTTCGTTTGTTTATTTTGGGCTTTGGCTGGTGTTGTCTGTTTGTCAGGTTAACATTTGTGGTTTTTGCTGTTTTTATTATATTTTCTTCTTCTTTTTTGTTCTTCTCAATTTGTTTGGTTTATTTTATAATTTATTGTTTGTTGCCGTTGTTATTGTTGTTTTTGATGTTATTATTGTAATGTGTGGGTATGACAACATCCGTCTCCTCGACAACATCCGTTTCCGCATTTTTTGTCTTTTAATAAGAGAAAAACAAAATGATGACGAAAAAGAAACTGTAATGTCTTTGTTATTCATTTTAAGTTTATGCGTTTTTTTTCTCTCTCTTTTTCTACTTTTTCTTCATTTTTCCATTTTCTTTTTGTTTAATTTTTTTTTTTATAATTTGCGTAGGTGGAAGGAGTGTTTGTAAATCAACAAAAAAGTGAAATTAGCTTTAAACACTAAACACAAATGGCAAACAATTTCAAATAAAAAAAAAACATTAATTAAATTAATTTTCCGAATTTGATTAAGAAAAATCATTTTGTTTTTTTAGCTCTTTTTTACGAACCTGCTTGATGTTTTAGTAATTCTTGTTTTTTATTTATTTTTTTTTTTTTTTTTTTTATTAACTAAATCAATATATTTTTTGATTTTCATTCCTTTAAAGATCCTTTTGTATCTAGAAAAAAAATAAAAAGGTTGTTTTCTTTAATTTAAGTTGACTTATTGGATGGAAATTTTGTAAATAAACCAAATTTTTTCTGTTTTCCAATAAATAATCAACCTCGTTTTCTCTGCATCATTTTGTACTTTGAAAGTCAGCCAGATTTGTGATGCATTATCAATCAATCAATCAGCAGACGTCATCGTCATCGCCTTCATTATTGACATGTTATTAATAAGTATGTGCATAATAATGTCATTGTTGATGCTACAGATGCTTGAAAATGAATAAGTGCGCTTGCTTAAAGAATATTTAAGAATATGCAACTGTCTGTCTGCCTGCCAATGCTTTTATGCTAAAACGTCTCAACAACCCATGCCCGCAGCCCCACATTCAAACAGTATAAAAACTCAAGGAATAAAAAAATAAAATCAGATATCAGTATACTTTTTATGCTGATAAAAAAGAAGAGAAGAACCTACAAAATGGAATTAAGTGTGAAGTAAATACAGTGGCAATGTTGATGATGATGAAAATTTATTTATACATTTTTTTTATTCATATTCTTTGGTTTGTTTTTGTCTGTGTGTGGGTGCCAGTAAATTTAGTGTTGTATGCATTCATTTATGCATCAAAATGTAAAGCAGAAGCAGGCTGTCAGCATAAAGTATGCAAACTGCATGCAACATATTTTATTTACATTGCTTTACATTTACTTAAAAAATTTTCGCATTAATTTTCAACTTATTTCTCTTCAAACGAGAGAGAAAGACATTTTAAACCATTTATTATTCAGTTTTACACTTTTTTATTCGTCTTTTCATTTCAATTTTGCATTTTGCTTTATGAAATGACAATTTCTGTTCATCAACATCATTTTCATTTTTTGAGGTTATATATGGGGTTCTCCATAAATTTAGTGAAATCTTAAAAAAAAAAATTTAAAACTGAATTAAAGGTCCCATTATTTACGTATGAAAAAAAGATTTTTATAAAAAAAAACTGTAGGTGTTTTTGCCGATTTTTAAATTTTCAAAATCTCTTCAATTTATTTATTTCAGTTTGAATATTTTTAATTTTTTCAGAGTAAATAAAACTTCGGATTTTTCGTAATTTTTTTTTTAATTTTAAATATTTTTCAAAATAAGCGATTGTTTTCAAATACGGCATCTTTTTTTGTAATAATTTTCGGTTTTAAAATGTTCACAATTATTATTATTATTATTATTATTATTATTATTATTATTATTATTATTATTATTATTATTCCAATTTTTTTTGATTCGAAAATGGGTTCTAGTTTGCTCTTTTGCTTATGTTCAATATCAAAATTATTTTAATATAATTGATAGATTTTTTATATACTTTTGTTCATCTCTGTCAGTCTGCGCAGTTCTAGCTTGTTAATAACTCATTGTAATAACCAGCCAACGTTTTTTCATTAAAGAGGCCAGTTCTTCACTTTTCTAAGGAAATCACTTTTTTAAATTACTTCAGGAAATTTCGGAGTGACCCATAAATTTTTCGGATATTTTTACTTATTGTTTTTTTTTTTTTTTTGTCATTTTATATGAAACGAATTTTGAAATAAATCCAAGACAAGAATAGAAAAGAAAACGACATGCATTTTTCATAACAGCTGTCAGATAAGTATTGAACAATTTTAACATAATTTTAAATCATAGAAAAAAACCAAACTATTGCGCACAAAAATGTCAACTGTAGTTTAATCGACTAAATGCAAAAAGGATTCAGTTTTTAAATACAAAGAATATAACCGGAATATAATATCTTCAGAACACAGTTACAGCAAATCTTTAAGAGATGTAAATAATAGCAAGCTTCTCTGAAATCAAAATAAAATAAAATAAGACTTAAGTGGTTACTGCAAAAAGTTGAGTTAAAATATTTCATAAATTTGAAATAAAAAAATCATCCTTTTATTCTTTTAATTTTTGACATTTGAATATAGATTTCTACATAAATCACACACAATTCAATTCAGTAATGAAATTATGCACACACACACATATTCTATTTTGACTTCCACCAGCGAGTAAAATAATCGATGTGTAATACATTTGATTTTGTATTGACATTTATGAATTAAAGACATAAAAACAAACATGGAATATACAAAAGCCTTGTTCACCAGCTTACTCTCATACATTTTCATTTGTAAATATCTCTGTTAAATATGTACACCCTCTAGTTCGGAAGCAAAATTCTTTATTTTTAGAAATATACCTATTCGCATTGAACTATCCAATGTTTAAGTTTTTTATTAAAAGTTTTTGACATAAATTACGTTCTTATCGAAAATTTATTTATTGGAAATTCGTAATATCGATAAATATTCTATAGAGATTTTTTAATATCAATTAATTTCCTATAAAACAATTGTTATATTTATAAATTTTGTATAAAAATTTTTTATATCGATAATTTTCTTTATAGCGAATTTGTAATGTCGATAATTCTTGTAAAGAAAATTTTTTATATCGATAAATTTTCTATAGAAAAAAATTTAAAAGCGATAAATTTTCTGTAGAAAATTTTCTATAGAAAAAAAAATTTTAAAAGCGATAAATTTTCTATAGAAAAAAATTTTTAAAAGCGATAAATTTTCTATAGAAAAAAATTTTTAAAAGCGATAAATTATCTATAGAAAAAAATTTTTAAAAGCGATAAATTTTCTGTAGAAAAAAATTTTTAAAAGCGATAAATTTTCTATAAAAATCTATAATCGATAAATTTTTTAATATCGATAAATTTTGTATTAAAAATTTCTAAGGTCGATAAATTTTCTATAGAAAATTTTTAAGATCGATAAATTTTTAAAAGAAAATTTTTAAGATCGATAAATTTTTAAAAGAAAATTTCTAAGGTCGAAATATTTTCTATAGAAAATTTCTAAAATAGTAATATATTTATAGAAAATTTCTAAGATCAAAACATTTTCTATAGAAAATTTCTAAGATCGAAACATTTTTTATAGAAAATTTCTAAGATCGAAACATTTTTTATTGAAAATTTCTAAGATCAAAACATTTTCTATAGAAAATTTCTAAGATCGAAACATTTTTTATAGAAAATTTCTAAGATCGAAACATTTTTTATTGAAAATTTCTAAGATCAAAACATTTTCTATAGAAAATTTCTAAGATCGAAACATTTTCTATAGAAAATTTCTAAGATCGAAACATTTTTTATAGAAAATTTCTAAGATCAAAACATTTTCTATAGAAAATTTCTAAGATCGAAACATTTTCTATAGAAAATTTCTAAGATCGAAACATTTTTTATAGAAAATTTCAAAGATCGAAAAATTTTCTATACAAAATTTAAAATCGATATATTTTCCAAGATCAATAAATTTTCTAATAAAAAATTTTCTATAAAAAATTTCTAAGGTCGACAAACTTTCTATAGATCAATAAATTTTTAAAACAAAATTTTTAAGATCGATAAACTTTTAAAAGAAAACTTCTAATATCGATAAATTATTAATAGAAAATTTGTAATGTCCATAAATTTTTTAAAAGAAAATTTCGATAAATTTTGATATATTCTTTAGAAAATTTCTAACATCTATAAATTTTCTATAGTATAAAAAATTTCTTTCTAGAATCTATAAAATAAACTTACTTTATTACAATTTATATATTATCGATAATTTTCGGCTTAGTGGCAGAAAACAATATTGCTAAATACGATTGGCATGCTTTCTTGATTCAAGTACAAGATCTGATTTTATGTTCCCTTAAGCTACAGGGTAAAATAGGTTTAGAGGCTAAATTATACAGCAAAAATCAAAATGATAGCACACTTTTTATTAAAATCATTTTATTTAATTTTTTATAGCAAACAATTGTTGTTTGAAGCGATTATTTAAAAATTGAAATCATATTTTATATAACGATAAAATGCTTTTTATTAGCTCAACTGTATGCCTACATTTGTATGTAGTAAAACTTCATTACCATTGAACTACTTTAGCTCTATTCAAAGAATACACAGCATTTGTGTTTACTTCAACAAATGTTCACTTGAATTTTAAAGTTCGCTTTGAAAACTTTTCATAATGAAGATTCATTCATAAACGTATAAAAAGCGTTGACAGATGTCTGTTGCATTTAAATCTTTTTTAGTTTTTTTTATTCCTTTTTATGTACTCGTTTTGAAAACACATTCATACACAAACACAAACGCAAACACTTATTTAAATGCAATCATGAAATACATGTCAATTAGTGTTAAATGAAAAGTTTTGCATGCAAATTCATACAATTTACACTTTTTTTGAAATTTTTATTTTTCTTTAACTGTATTGCAAACAAACATCTCTATCAATCAAATGCATTTATCGATATTTATGTATTTATCGCTGGCATAAAAGTTAGATTTAGGAAGGATTTTTTCGGTCAGATATTATTTAGAATTTTTAACAAGAAAAAAACAAAAATTAAAATGTTAGAGTAGGAAATAAAGTCACTTTCATTCAAGCTTAAATTCAGTACCAAAATTTTTAAATATTTAGAAAAGCGAGAGGAAATATATTTTAAAAAATTACTTATTCTTAAAAATGAGAGTGACTTTTTTCTAATGATTGTAAGAAAAGTTTCGTATGCAATTTTACGACACTCTAGGATAACAAATAATATCAATTCAACTAAACTTGAATGCCCTAACTTGAGCTCAGTATTTGAATTTCTTTACCATTTTTCGTTCAGCCATCGATATATTTTAAGTCAGTGTATTTGAACAGCGCTTGTTGTTATGTTTATTACATGAATATTCAAATTAGTAAGCATTTGCTTTGAACGTGTTAAGGAAATGAATAGAATTTGTTGCAACAGAAAAAAGGAAAACAAATTATTATTGAATAAATTAAATTTCAATATGAACAATGTCATCTAGAAACTTGTTTGGACTCGAAATAATTTAAATGAATACGAGTAAATATTTTTATTTTCCTTTAAAAAGCAGAATATTAATAAGATTCGATTATGAATTAGAATTATTGTAAATCAATAATAGAATTATAACAAAATATTTTATTATTTCATAACACAAACTTGAAAAACACACCCTTTTCCAAAGTCCTTTAAAAATTTTTTTTGTTGTAACTGATTTTTTTTTGAGAAAACATTAAAATTTGTTTAACAAATAAAATGTTATACTGTTTTGTTATTAAAATAATATTTATGTAATTGAATTTGCTTTTAATTAAAACTCATATTCAACACAATTGTTTTATTTACTTAATTTTCTTATATTTTTCTTACCAAAAGTGTAGAAGGGAAAATTTTAAAATATAAATGAATAAATATTCACTTAAATTAAGCACTTAAGACTTAAATTTATTAAAATTTAAAAAAACCAATGTTTTTTTTCCATCTTGACAGCTATAAAAAATTTCCTTTAAATAAATTTTGAGTTAAAAGGAAGATAAAAAAAAAAAACGAACGGCTGCAACAAAAAACAGGCAACAACAAGGAATGAGTGAAATAACATCAAACAACCGCACATATTATTTAATAACAATTTGCAAACACTTGCTTAATCTTGTGTTATTTTATTACAAACAACCCAAAAACCCTAATAGAAACACATACACTTCTGTGTTGTTTTGCCTTTGTATGTGTAGGACTTTTAGTCCACCCACACACGTCATTTATTACAAATGGAAATTCTTTAGCAACAAAAGAAAAAAACACACTTACTTAACTAAAAATCAAATTTAGAACAAAATTTTTCAAAAACTTAATCAGCACATTATTTTACATTCACACAAATGTTAGAGGATGTCTGTGTATGTGTGTATGCTGCATGTGTAGTATATGTTACTTATCAACTGAAGCATTTTATAAATGGAACAAAATAAAAATGTTATAAAATGGTTAAAATTTTTCCATAGACTTGATAAGAGAGTAAAAAACCAGCTACAAAAACAACTAAATATTGCGAAAATAATATCAGAGAATGTTGGACTGCACCATGTTCTTTGGAAATACATTTATAGAGATTTAACTTTTTCGTAGAAGACATCTATTAAAAACCGTCTTCTTTCTAAAATACGTACTTTTAGTAAAACGTCTTTGAAACTATGCAATAGAGTTGAATGCTTTAAGACATCTCTCGATTTTTATAAAATACAGAAAGAGCTTTAGTATGCTTAGTTTTATTATAGCCTCCAACACAGGTGGAAAAAGGGTATATCCAAGTGTGTCATTCCATTTGTAATTTCTACAATATTCATTTTCAAACATCATAAAGTACATACATTCTGAATTCTTATGCAAAGCGATGACAATTGCGCGATGTTTGTCGGTCCGTGCGTATTAGTGTTGAAAAAAAACCTTGCCAAGGCACTAGAAGACGAAGAGAAAGTTCAAATACTTCAATCGATCAGGCAGAAAAATTTTGCTATGAAAAGATCGGTTCATGTCCTTCAAGACGTGCCTTTAAAATATCCATAACATTTGGAACAAAATTAAAACAAATGTGTATGTGAAGAGAGAGAGAGAGAGAGAACTACAAAATAAGAAAAAAAAAACATTAAATTTACAAATTGGCTTTCGCCTATATTTTCCGAGTTATGGGCCTCTGAACTTTTCACAAAAAATTAAGAGTACCCCTTAGCGGTCCAATGCCGCGTATATTGCGGCAAAAATCTTTTTATTATTTTTAGTACTGTTATTATCGTTATATTTATGATTAGCACATTTCTGTACACTTCTGAACACTTCTGTGAATATACTTGCACTTTTTATCAATGTTCCGGATAATTCCTCTAAGGAACTCCCTTAAGCGGTGGCGAAAATTCTTCTTCTGGGGACTTGAAGTATGCTCTACTAATTTCTACATTCTATATAAATCCGTTCAAAAAGAAAAGAAGAAAAATTCAGTTTCACATTACGCATATTTAAAACAACTAGTTGATCAGTTAGTAGATGACTTTAGTATATTGGAAACACCTGGAGGACAAGGTCTTCAGCGACTCGATGGAAAGCTCCACATTATTCTCAGTGGGACTAAAAAAGACTGCATTGTCTGCTTAAATCCAAAAGTAACAGGTGAAAGACGAGAAACAATATTTTATTGTGATACTTGCACCCGTAAACCGGGAATACATGTTGGAGATTGCTTCACAAAGTACCATACTCTAAAGCAATATAAAATATAAATAATTTTTGGGTATGTATTAACACATTACCTACCTACTGAAACATAAATATATTCTATAGTTGTTTTGAACATGTTAAGCCCGCATTTCCTCTTGCTATAGAAAATAGCTTGAACCTGGCGGAGTGTAAACTAGAAATACCCCTGGACCGTTAAGGGTCAAACACCATATTTTTTGCGATTTCAATATGGATATCATTTAAAAGCCTTTGAAGAGATCTTTCGGGAAATACAGACATTTTTTTAAAATGCTTATCCCATTAAAAACCGATGACAATTTTTGATGTAAAATTATTTACATCAAATATTTCTTTCTTTTTGTTTTTAATTATCTGTCACCTAAAGTTTGTTTTGGAGTTACTTCACTAAACTAGATTTACATACATGGTAAAGGGTACATAAGATTCGGCATAGCCGAATAAAGTACTTGCATTTTTTTTTTTTTTTTTTTGTTGAAATTGTACATAATTTTACGTTCATTTAAAGATATAAAAGTTTTCAATCAATCAATTATACATTTCGTTTTAAGTAAGAAAACAAATTTACTTATTAAATAATTAATAGAAATAAAGAAAACTTTTATTCAATTACAAACTGAAAACATAAAAAATATTTGGCTAGTAAGCCAAAGAAACAAAAAGTATACGTTATTTTTTAAAGTACTTTTGTAGAAGGTACTTTTTTAAAGGTACCAAATTAAAAAAATTCTGTTTTGTCATTTTTTTTTATAATATACTATTTTTAAGTTAAGTTTTTAAAAAAAGTACTTTCTTCATACTGGTACTTTTTTAAGGTACTTTTTTTTTCAAATGTTATTATTTAAAATATGTGTTTTTACTCTTATAGTATTTTGCTAAAGATATTTTTAAAATACAAAAACTAAATTATAAGAAGTACTTTTTGAAAAAGAAGTATTTTTGAAAAAATATTTTTTAAGGAATTTTTTTATTTAAATCAAAAAAAAAATATTTAAAAAAACGATATTTATATTATTGAGATTATCTTAAAAATAATACTTTTTTACGTAAATGGTATTAGTACTTTTTTGAAGCTTGTAACTGAAATAAAATTATTTAAAGTAAAGATCTTGTTATCCACTCCAAGCAAAAAAAAATATTATGTTTAAAAAATATACTTTCAAATTTAAATAAATTCCTTTACATTATTGCATGCCAATGTGCAAAATAAAACCAAATAAAATCATATAACAAAAGATAAAAAAGTACTAACCATAAAATTTTGCAGAAAAATGGGAAAAAATATAAGAAAAACCGAAGTTCCTAAACAAAATTCTATAAAAAATTTGAAATATGTTTGAGACAAAAAACAACAAAAGAAACTAAAAAAAAACTTTATCTAAGATAGAAAATTCTTTTCTACTACAAAAAAGGATAAAAAACAAAAAGAAGAAAATATAAAATACAGAAAACATTTAAACCATGAGAAGGAAACAACAAATTGAATCAATGTAAATAAATAAAAAATAATAGAGCAGCACAGTCAATCACTTATATGAATAGATATGTTACAAAACAATAAAACACACACACACTTCCACGCACACTAACTCATGTATCGAAATAATGTTTTTTCATATGAAGATAAAAAAAGATTAAAATAAACTTTAATATAAAAATCTATTAAATTGATATTTATATTTTTATTTTCTCTAAATATTTTTGTTATTTTTTCTTTGACTAAATTTTAACACTTTGAAACCGATTTGTTTTTGTTTTTTTAATTTTAAGGATTTCTTTGTACTTTTTAATTAAAATTTAAAACGAGTGGTTCAGAGAGTAACCGTAATTGTTTCTATTATTATTTTTACACAAATACCAAGATATGAGATATGAGATTTGAACGTTTGAACTTTTAATTTAAAATGGTAGCAACTAATTTGGAGCTGTTGTAGAACAAAAGAAAATTACCATTTAAATTTTTTCTGAACTTAATAAGCCAAGCTTTTGCTGCAAAAAATTCACAACACAAAATTTCTTATTTCTGAGTTAAGAATGTAGAAGTGCACTTTGGTTGAAAACCTTAAATTTACCTATAACTAAAGGTATAGTACCTGGCTGTGCCGAATCTTATATACCCTTCACTATACATGTAAATCTAATTTAGTAAAGTAACTCCAATCAAATAAACAAATATTGTGGTGACAGAAAATTAAAAAATAGGAGAAAAGTTTTGCATAAAAATATTACTGGATCTTAATTTGTTAAGCCTTTTTTAAAACAATTTGCCTTTCCTTAAAGATCTCTTCAAAAGCTTTTAAATGATATCCTTATTGATATATTAAAAAACATGGTGGAAATTCGTACTTTTTTATGAAAAGTTCAAAGGTCCATAACTCGAAAAATATGAGCGAGCGCCAATTTTTTCACTTAATATTTTTTCTTATTTTTTAATATTATATCGTCCCATCTATTTGTTTTTTGTGAATGGGGTTACTTCATTGTTTTAAATAATATGGGAAAATTAAAGGCAGACGTGGTGCTTTGCCCGCTACCTAAAGGACATGGAACGATCTTGCTGATTTTCGATAGTAAAATTTTCGAAAATATGTATGATCGATTGGCATATTAATTTTTCTCTAGCTCATCAAGTGCCTTGGCAAAGTGGATTTCACTAATAATACGGTCGGGCAGAAGGAAAGACGGATATCGCTTAATCGACTTCGCTATGCAAAAGGACTCAAAATAATGAATGGGGTCTGAAATTGATATTGTAGAAATTACGAACGGAATGACAAACTTAGAACAACTCTTTTTCCACTTATTTGGTGAGGGGTACGAAAAAGCCAATTATATTAGTGCCAGCTCCTTGAGATATGGCCCTTTTGCCGCCAAGTATCGTCATGTGTATATATTTCTGTTTTTTATGATTAAAATTTCTAATGGCTCTAAATAACAACTTAATTGTAGTTCCTTCGAATTTCCTGCTTCAGAAGCCCAATTCTGATCACAGACATACGCGAGTATACGACCAGAAAATATATCACTTCGTGCCTTTATTGTTTTACTGACTGTGTGTCACCAAAAAAATCCCCTTAGTGCCAGCAAAAGGTGCTGCTTGTCCATCCTTCTTAATAAAAGCATGACTATATTATGCCGCTAGCAGGAATTAGACATCCTGTGGCTAATGCACTCTTGAAAGTCAAAATAGTACAAAAGATAAGAAAACAAAAAACATCTTGAGTCTGATTAAAAAGTGTTTTAAAAAAATACAAAAATACAAAAATTAGCTGGTTTTAGCAGAAACCTCGCTGGAAAATTTTTAGTTAATTCAAAAAATTTTCAAGATTTTTACTTCGCTTTAATGTTAAGATTATTTCAACAAGATACAACGTTGTGATAACTAAATAGAAAATGGATAGAGGACTTTCAGTCATATCGTTTTTGTGTGGAACTCTAATGCCAGCAGAACAAAGTTTTTTTTCAGTCCGATAGAATTTATGAGAATACAACTGAGCGACGAACTGTTATACTGCGTACACTCTTTTACAAAAATCCTTAATAATCTATAAAATTTAATAATTCGCGCAAGTTTAAAGCACAAAATTTTGTTCAGAGCTAAGGTTTACTTTTGGCTTAACGATCTTTTTAACATGCAAAATAGCTGCATACGCAAGGAGTCCAATCCACAACAGGCCCCGCAGACATCATTACATCCAGAAAACTGAGTCATTTAGTATGATTTGCATGGTGAACATTTTCAACCAATTAACCACTGGACAGTGGACCATTGGACTTTTATTCCGGAGCTTTCACTGCATTCGATATAAATCATAGGGCCATCATGCTCGATGACTTTTTTTTAATATGAAAGACAGTGATGTTGGTGGGATGTGTTTGCAACAGGATGGCATTACGTGCCACTACAATGACCGCAACTATCAACTTGTTTTAATAAAAATTTTGAGTTCAGTTGAAGTAGACCTAACAATTGGCCTTTAGGGTGGTGCGATACAACACATTTAGGTTATTTTCTATGAGGCAACGTACAGTCACTGACTTGAAAAAGTAACAATTGACGATTTAAAGTCTACATTTTTCATATAATCCGTGAAATATGATCAATAATGCTCGAAAATATTGTCCAAAGTGCGAGGTACATAAAGCGTTTCGTCACGAACAGCCATGGCGGCATATGACCAAAATCACTTTCAAATGTTAATGTCATAAAAACTTATTTTGAATTAAATTTCTGGTAATAAATCTTATTTTTATTTATTTGCTCAGCAGCAGTTACTATCTGTGGAAGTACTCTACTCACAGTCAAATTGTTTTTTTTTTAGCTTTTAAGTCACGATTCATAAATTTTTAATACTTCTAATTTAGTACTCATAATACGTACGACTAAAATAGTTATACAAATCTCGCGCGAAATTTTTTTGAATACAATTTCCTAAGAATTTATGCTATAAAATGAGGAAAAATGTAAAATCGATTTTGTTTTGAAATATTGGAAATGTTATAAAATCATATACAGGAGTTATAAAAATATTTGGAAACCTTACTTATGTTCAATATCACATATTTAAATTTTATTATATTTTACAAGTAATAAAAAAAATATTCCCACACAATCAAACTGTAGACGGTGAAACAATAAACATAAAACATAAATTTTATGAAAATAATTTTTTAGTTAATATTCACATATAAAATGAGAATAAAAGATTTAAAAACGACAAACAACAAATTTATTGTAATAAAAGCAACAACAACAACAATAACAACAATAACGAAGCTATATAAGTTTAATGTATATGTCTGGATGTATATAAGCTTTGACTGTTACAACACATTAAATCTTTCAATACTTGTGTGATGGATTTTGTAAACGATACAACTTACAACTCGGTGTGATTTATTCATAAAAAAATCATTTGTTGTCTGTAGAACTTAAGAATTACAGATTTATATATTTGTTTATTTAATTTTATGCACATAATAAAATATTTAAATTGTTTATGTAACAATAATAATCCTACAGATTTATTGAATTTAAAATACTCAAAGAATATAAACAGCGATTTAATACTTTTAATTCTTCAAAGAATTCTATCCACGTGTCCCTAAATACACATAAATATTTTTATTTTATTTTTTTTAAGGATATATTGCAAATAGTTAATAAAACATGTGAGTTGAATTTAAATAAATTTAATCTCTTTTTATTTTGTGCTATAAAAAAATGAAATAATTTTTCTTAATTAATTCTTAGTAAGAGAATGGATGAATAAAGGAAATTATAATGAGCATTTTGTACGTTTTTAATTCAAATATCAACTTCCTAAAAATTAAAATATTAAATTAAAAATTTTATATAATTTTGTAAATTTAAATTGTTTCGTAAGTCTTGCAATTAGTGGCTTGAGATTTCTTACATATGTCTGTGCGTTTATCACGATTCTCAGTACCTGCTTAGACAGTATATGAGGAAATCTGAAATAATAATTTTAGAAACTTAAAAAATTAATTTTTTTATGTTTTAATTTAATTTTTTAAGCTTAAGTTCTCATTTATTTATTTTTTTAAATTTAAATCACTTTGTAAGATCCTAATAAAGAAAAACTATTTATAAATTTTTATGTTGATTTTAAAGAAAATGGGAAAACTAAGTCACGAGCAAAATGCTCGTTGGATCAAAGGACATAGACCGATGTTGCTAATATTTCATAGGAAATTTTTCAAATTTGTAACTAACCGATTGGCATCTCTAAATTTTCTTAAGCTCATCTAATGCCTTGGCAGAGTTGTTTTCAACGCGAACACGGACATGCAGATGGACATCGCTCAATAAACTTCGCTATGCATATCTGATTTGAGAAGTTACAAACGTAATTATCATGTCGCGTCGGAATACCCTTTAATTTTTTTAAAGCGGCTGTTGTATGAGCTACGGTTTTTCGTCCTCTGTAAAAACTTCAAGAGTCAACCATTTACGGTTCAAGAGATAGAGGCTTTTGACAGAGTTACGGTGTCACGCTTTGTTTCCGGAACCCTATAAAGGGTTATAAATAATTAATTAAATTGTAATAAATTATTAATAATTTTCCAAATGTTTTTTAACTAAATGGGAGTTTTAAAAAGTTATCGTTTTTGTTTTCGTTTTATTTTGTTATTAGAACCAGCACTCAGTGGATGACCCCCACTAATGCAATGCATTGTGCCAGAACTAGGAAATTAGGTTGCGGGAAGGGGGATAGAGGGAGTAGTGCTTGTGGACATTTCATTTGAATCTTTGCACATTGAAAGTGGCAGGAAAGACCTCTGCAGGGGGTTCATTCCACATACGAATAGTTCGGCTTAAAAACGAATTTTCTCTGTAATGCGTAGGGCAATTCAATGGCTAATCGACCACACAGGAATGCGCTCTTGATTCGCAGCGCGTTGTGTGTACGAAATTACGGTTTTCAGAAGCAAGTTCCCTGATTTCATAAGAGCACATTTCGTTTTAGTAACGATAAAACAGTAAAACAAAACCCTCATTGCGTCGATGCTCAAGTGAATAAAAAGAGCTGGATACCCTACTGTCACCGTTGAGCTTTTTCGCTCTCTCCTGCATGCGGTCAAGTAAGTCCAACATAGACTTTGAAGCACCGGTCCATACATGAGAATCGTATTCCATTTTCGGTCTGATAAAGATGTAATAGATAACGAGGAGATCGGATGGAATCAAGTATTTCTTACACCGTTTCAAAAAACGTATGCACTTAAATGCTTCTTTTGCGACGTAAAAAATATGCTTGTCCCACCGATCATCGCGTTGAATTTTCATGCCAAGAACATCGATAGCTTCTGATTCCTTAATATATCACACATAATTACAGGTGAAGTAGCATATTTACCCGTACGCCTGCTATATGAGAAAGAATAGATGGGGTTGGAAGTCTGACGTAGAAGGTCATTAAGATAAGGAGCTGAAATTTTATTTGCAAATCCAACTGACAAAAAAAATTAATGTTAATTTGCTAAAAGAAATATGAATTCAATAATTTAATATAACTTGAAAATCTTCTTTAAAATTACTATTTAGATGATATTTTAACGGTTAAATTTAGTTTTAAAGTTTTTAAAGCTTATAAAGAATTTGTACTGCATGAATTTTTTGAGATAAAATTTATCCTCAATTGTTCCTCGGTTGCTAGCTCCTGAAATTTAGTTTTAATTTCTTTACTTTATTTACTTCGAAACTATTGGCTTCCTGACCTACTGTGCAACGTAAAAAATGTTTTAAGATCTTTATTTATCCAATAAATAATTAAACAATTCACAATATATTTCTTACCCCCGCCAAACATTTAAAAAATCACAGCCATTTTATCTTATCGCACCGATTTCATTTTAATGTTCTTTTATTGACCTCCGCCAATAAACCAGTAAACACTTGTTAAGCAATAAAACTCTTTAAAACTCGCTAGAATAAGCAACAACTGCTAATAGTAAATAGTTTACATTTAATAAAAAAACTTTTATTACTATTCAACACGAAAAGCATTCACTACCCAAAACCTTTAACGAATTTTAATTTATTACATTAAAAAATATGCGTTTTAATTCTTTTGAAAATATTTATGAACTTCATTTTTATTCAGTATTTTTTTATTTTTTTGATTTTTTATTACATCCCATTGATTTCATATTTAGTGGCGTGAGTATTAAAACAAATAAATACAAGATACTTTTATATTTTATTGCTGCTAAAGCTTTTTTTTCTTTTTAATGTTATTGTACTTTTATTTATTGTTTTAAACGATTTCGCTATGATTTATTTACAGTTGGTTACAGCAGGAAAGAAAACATGAAATTTTCCTAAAAAAAATCCACTAAAAGGTAACAGAGGACAAAAGTAGTGCGGCAGAGAGAGAGAGCTAGAGATGCCACTTATTCGAGTAGGTTATAAACACTATGACAAAGTCTTAAGTGAAGTACTGGGAATTACAGCTTAAAGTAATTCACTATTTACAAATGGATTTATAATATCCGTCTATTGTATAGCAGACACAATGAAATACAATGAAAATGATTTATTTTTTCAAGTAACTTTAATGCCGTTTTCAATTGTGAGACAACAGAATAATCTGACTTTTACTTTTCTTGTCGTTTGTAACAGTTTGTTGAAAGGAAGTTTGTTTACTTAGTGACTTTAAATTTATGGATGTGGAATTAAAACACATTTTTATTTACATTTTTATAAATTTATTTTCTATGAAATAGTTTTTAATAAAAATATTTTTTTTTTTTTTTTTTTTTTTTTTTTTTTTTTTTGAAGTGTCCTATTGAAGTGATATTTTTTACAGGGTCTTTTTACATAAACTCTTATAAACTGCCATTTTTTGTGTTTTTCAAAAATAATTTTTATATAAATTTAATTTTTATTTATTTTTATTTAAATTTATGCAATTTTCTTTAAATAATATTTTCTTATTTTATTTTTTTTGAAAAGTTACTTTTTCAAAGGTAATTTTTTAAAAAGGTACTTTGTAAAATATTTTAAGTTAGAAATTTTTACACCCTTCACCATGAATTAACTCCAATAAAAAAACCAATATATGGAACGATAAAGAATTAAAAAATAAAAACGGTCCTCGAAAATTTTCAAATTTTTAAAAATATCAATATGTGTATCAATTTAAAGCTTTTAAAGAGATCTTTAAAGAAATGCTAAAATAAAAAATTTTGGAAGCTATCAAAGGTCTTTTTAAGAGCTGCTTGCTTCAGCAGGTAAATTTTGAAATATCTTTTCAAAGGACACATTCCATAAAATTATGGGTAATATTTATATTAAGAAATCAGATGCTCTTGATGTTCTTGGCATGAAAATTCAATGCGATGTTCGTTGGAATAAGTATATTTTTCATGTTGCAAAAGAAGCATTCAAGTACCTAGGTTTTCTGAAACGGTGTAAGAAATACTTTACTCCATCTGACCTCGTTGCTATCTATGTCATCTTTATCAGACCGAGAGCGAAGATGCTCATCGGTGATAGTAGGGTATTCAGTTCTGTTGACTCACTGATGCATCGACGCAATGTGGGTTGTGTTTCACTGTTTTATCGTTACTACAACGGAATGTGCTCCTATGAAATTAGGGAACTTGTTCCTTAAAACCGTAATTTCGTACGCGCAACCCGCTCTGAATCAAGTGCGCATTCCTTTGTGGTCGATTGGCCAGTAAATCGCACTACGCATTACAGAGAATATTCGTTTTTTAGCCGAACTGTTCTTATGTGGAATAAAATTCCTGCCGAGTTCTTGCCTGCCACTTTCAATGTGCAAAGATTAAAATCAAATGTCAACAAGCACTACTCCTTCTATCCCCCATCCCACAACCTAATTTCCTAGTTCCGGCACAATACATTGCGAAAGTAGGGGAGCTGGTCGAAAAAGTATTTTTTTATATAAGAGCGATTTATTTTGAAAGTAGTATAAGTCACTTTTTTTAAAAAATTAAAAGTATGAAATTAAGATCTGCTTTTTTTTGGGAAATAAGTGTCCTGAAATAGAAGTGCAAGTAGGTCTTATCGAGATTTAGCCTCAATACTTTTAAAAACTTTAAAACACAATCTTTTAAATATGTGTATCAGCTTAAAAGCAAAGTAACTTATAACACTTTTAAAACAAACGGCTCATATTTCATAAAGCCAACCGGTTCAAGAAGTAATTTTTAAAAATAACTTAAAAAAATATTTTGACAAAGTACTTGCATTCAGTTAATTAACTAATGAATTAAGGCTTCGTCCCATAATAATTTTAAGTGTCAAGCAGAATGTACCAACAATCTGCAGACCTGCCCAATCCTATTAAGTTTTTATTATGTAACTGGCATTCAACTTCTGGAAAGACACAACTTTAGGAATAAAAATTAAAGATGATATTTTTTAAATCACTTTTTAAATATATTTCCTAAAGTCCTTTTTTGTTTTAAGAGACACTTTTAAGGAAATACTTCGATTTGAAGTTTAAGTATTAAATTTTTAAAAGGTATTTTTTTAAGAAAAATTTTAAAAGGTTTTTTTTTGCTATTTTTCGAAATGAAAACATCACTTTAAAATCAGATTTAATTTTGGCTCGCTGCCTTACTTTTGATTTTATTTTTCTTTGTTGTTTAAAATTATTTTTTTTTAATATGAGAATTGCTATCAATGGCCAAGTGTCAGTTAAGTAATAAAACAAAACAAAACAATAACAATTACATTTTTGCATTAAAGGAATTTACTTAACTTATTAAAATATACTGTTGGTAAAAAGTGAATATCAGTAAAAGCATCCCGGTCAAACATCACTCACAAACTCACACATACACTCTCTCAAGAGCACAAGTAGATATCACAAGCATTGAATGTAAGTGTGCGTGTTTCAGAAGTATTAAAAAACATTTTAACAGATCATTTTTACAAATACAATTGCTGTTTCAACACTCGCACTCCCTTTTTTATGACAAAAGTAAGTGGCGATGTAAGTATTTGTATGTCATGGTTTTATTCCATTACCGTCTATTTACATGTATAAAGTGTATGGGTAAATACAATAAATTTTTAATTGTTTGTGGATATAATTGTTGTCGCTTTAACATTTTTATTGTTTGCAAATTTTTATTATTTGTTGCAGCAATTTAATAATGTTTTTAAAAATAAAAATGCCATTAAACAGGATGTTGTGTCTGGCCTATTATTTGAGGTGGCAAAAAACAATGATTGCTTTAACAAACTTTACACTGAGCATAATTTTATACAAATGGAATTTTTTAAGGGGCCCCTAGACCATGTGAAATTTAAAATAATTTTAAAAGAAAAGTTATTTAATGATATATAATAAAAAAAAACAGTTGATTAAATTAAATGATTACAATTTATGATAAAAAAAGAAATAAACGTCTACTCTTTTTTGATTATTAAAAAATTTGTTAACAAGGAATCTGTAGTTTAAAATTATCTGAAGAAATTTTTAGTTTAGGATATTAAAAGAAAAAAAAGATATTAAATCAAAAATAATCAAAAATAATTAGAAATTTTTATATAGCTTATCGTATGGCTAATCTGGCGACAAAAATGGAAAATTCCACTTCAGAGAATTTTAAAACATACTTTTTGGGAGTGACGGGATTTACATAAATTAATAGAAATATTTATGATACTGAAACAGCATTTCGTTAGCCTAATATATAAAGGATGTATTGCAATTTTTTGTGAAACTTAAAATTTATCCTACTTCAGCAGAATATAATGAAGCATTTTTTTGATCACCTTATCCCTCATTTAGCAACTTTGCCTTTGTCTTTGTGTTTAAAAATTAACTTCTTTGCTAAATGAAAATACGAGAATTATTTGTAATCAATCAATGTAAATTAATTTGGCTTAGTCCACATCCAACCCAAAGCTTTTTTTGTTGTTTTCTTTATTGATTGTCACAGATATTTGTTTTTCCCTTTTCAACTATCCCGTCGGCTTTGCGTCTAAGGAATTTCTATTATTATGATTTCCACAATATCCATTTCCGATTTCGTAAAGTGTAAATATTCTGAGAGCTTATGTAAGCGAAGTCGATTGAGTGATGTCCGTCTGTGGTGTTAGTGTTAAAATCAACTTTGCCAAAACACTAGATGAACTAGAAAAAAATTTAATACTTCAATCAATCAGACTTAGTTTCGAAAATTTTGTTTTTGAAAATCAGCTAGATCGCCCAACGTCCTTCGAGGCAGAAAGCAAAACGCCACGCCTGCCTCTAAATTTTCCATATAACTTGGAACAATGAAAACAACAATAAATGGGGCTATAGAGAATTAAAAAAAAAAATAACAAAAAGACATCAAATGAAAAATGGGAGCTCACGAATATTTTCAGAAATTCCTGAAAATTTCATAAAAAAGTTAGATTGTCAATGTGGTCAATATGGTTATCATTTTAAAGCTTTTGAAGAAATACAAAAAATTCTTAACCCACGAAGATCCAGTGGCATTTTTAAGGAAAATTATATATCGTATTAAATTTTTTTCTTTCTTATTTCTGAATTCTCTGTGACCTCAATATTTGTTAATTTTTTATTTATTTATTTTTTTTTAGAAAAGCTACTTCACTAAACTATATCTACATACATGGTGAAGGGTACATAAGATGCCACATAGCCGAATATAGCACTCTTATTTGTTTTATACTCTTCTTTTTATTTTATTTACTTTTAATTTTTAGATATTTTTAGGTACCCTACACCAAATTCGAAATTAATCTGTGCAACATCATTTTTAGTCGTGTGGGTTACGTTAGAATAAGGTTGACTTTATTCAAAACCTCTTTTTTCATAAATTATTTAACGGTTTATGAATAATAAAAGCATTACGAGGGCTGCTCTATATGTTTCTGGCCTAATAGCGAAAATGCGAATATTTATATTCAAAAATGGTTTTATTGTGTTTCAACGTATTCTCCAGCATGATTTATACACTTTTGAATGCGCTCAAACCAGTTGTCGAAGCACTTTTTCCACTCCGATTGAGACACCTCTAAAACATGGTTTTTGAACACTTCAACAGCTTCTTCTGGCGACGAAAATCGTAGACCACGCATTTTTTTCTTGATGTGCGGAAAAAAGAAGAAGTCATTAGGTGCCAAGTCAGGGCTGTACGGCGTTTTGGCCGGTCAAAAACGCTCTGGTTTGAGCCGATGTGTGAGAGCTCGCATTGTCATGGTGGTTTTTCGAATTTCTCCGATGACTTCAGGCAAACAAATTGTAGTGTACCACTCAGAAGTGACCGTTCTACGTTGTTCAAGCGGAACAGTCGCCACATGACCAGTTTTGCCGAAGAAACAGGCGACCATTTGCTTCGAAGTGCTTCTTCCACGAACAACTTTCGTTGGATTTTGCTCGTCTTTGAAGAACCACACGGTCGATTGTTGTTTCGTTTCGAGCTTATACGCATAGATCCATGATTCGTCTCCTGTGACGATCTTATAAACGTCTTTTGAAGCACCGCAATCGTATTTTTGCAATATTTCTTTGCACCAATCGACACGAGCCTTTTTTGAGCGACTTTAAAATTGTGCGGGATCCAACGAGAACAAACCTTTTTTACGGCCAGGTGTTCATGCAGTATCGAATGTCTGCTGGTGGAAGAAATGTCCAAGGATGCCTCTATCTCTCGGTATGTCGCATGTCGATCTTGCATTATGAGTTCACGCACGGCATCAATGTTCTCTGGCACAACAGCCGTTTTTGGACGACCTTCACGGAATTCGTCTTTGAGCGAGCTTCGGCCACGATTAAATTCATTTTACCAATTTTTCACAGTGTTATAGGATGATGCTTCATCGCCATACAAAGATTTAAGTTCATCAATGCACTCTTGTCGTGATAATCCACTTCGAAAGTTGTGAAAAATGATGGCATGATAATGTTTACGAGTTAATTCCATTTTTTTCTATATTAATTTTTTCAAGTCACTGTAAACAACACAAATAATGGTCGTACGTCAAAACGTTTTGAGTACGATTATGCTTAAAAATGACAAACTTTCCAATGGAAATGTCAGATTGCACTTGGCAGCACTCAGTGTTGCCAGGCCAGAAATATATATAGCAGCCCTCGTAATTTAGGGTATTTTTGGCTTTTTTCAGCTGGCTGCTAGTTAAAAAAAAATTTTGTACAAACAACCATTTTCAATACCTGCCTCTCAATACTCAAAAATTTTTATTAACTTTATCGCTCACCTTAATTTAAAAAGCACTTAAATATTACATTCCGCATTCGCTTCGGGTATTTTTTTATGCAATTAATGAAGAGCTTTATTATTATAAGATTTCATTTGAACTGAAATTATTCATTTTCATTACACAATGTACGTTGCATAACTTTAATACAATGCAACGCAATACAATGTTAAAAGCTATAAATTTATATGAATGAAATGAACCATAAGTATTTACGAATGGAATAAAAAAATAAAAATAAAAAAATTAAGAATAAAAATGATAAAAATCTTTTTGCATAAGATACAAATTATGGCCGGGTGTGGCTGTGGCTGTAGCTGTAGCTGCGGCTCTTGTAAATGACGAAAAATAAATGCAGTAAATAAAACAAAATGACCAAAATCATTAACGAACAAGGAAAAGCGACAAAAAAGAACATGAGCAGCCTTTGTATTGAAATTTTGTAATGAAATTAAAAAATCGATCATTTAAAAAGTCAAGGTAAAATAATTTTCTTAAAATAAGTTCAGGAAATATTCAGAAAATATTATCAAAAACTACATTCTTTTATTACCGCTATAATGACTGCCCAACGGTCCGTCTGTCATAGGTCTTTACCTATAGAATTTTAACTAATAGAAACTTTAAATTTTACAGAAGTTTTCCTATTATGGCCGTAAGAACAAAAAATAATAGATTTAAATTTACTTTGGTTTTAAATCGCTATGGGCGGATACTTTCAATATAAAAGGAACCCTGTTTTCAATAAAAACAAACATTGAAACTAAGCTTTAATATTAAAGGGTGCGCTAGTTAGTTAGTTAGGAGTGGCAGCCTCTCACGAAGAAGCTCACTTGAGCACAATCGAATGGCCCGTTGTGATACCACAATAAAGTCGGCGCGACTCCCTCTACCCAACCGAGAACCATGAGGATTCACGGATGAACTTTGCTATGTCCCCTATAGAGTGAGATGATAGCTCCGTAAGAGTTCCAAAGAAAGGAGAGCCCAGAATTTTAAGTCTTCTTCGAGCCAGGGATGGGCAGTGGCACAGGAGGTGCAGTACGGTCTCTTCCTCATCCTACACAGCAAATAAAAAATATATATGAATTTTTGTTTTTGAAATCAATACAAAGTAAAATCAATTTAATTAATTAACTATTCATTTTAATTCATTTCAGAGAAAATAGGTGAAATTTCGATTAAGTTAGCAAGATCGTTCATGCACAACAAATGATGGGAATATTAAACAAAACTACAAATAAAAATATTATCAAATAATACATAATTCTTATACTATTCTTGACCTAAAAATTCTACTTTCACCCGAGTTCTCAATGACTACGTTGTTCATGTTGTTTATTAAAACTCAATTCTCGATTTTAATTAGAACAGCCATCCAATATTCATTTAACACCTTCGACTAAAATAAATTGAGACAGGGTGTAACTTATCAGATAACTGAGAATTTAACTCATTGTACAATAGTTTTCCCTTTTTTATTCTAGAAGATAGAGAGCATCATTTTCGTTTTAATACGGGCTTTCTGTGGCACCGTATGAGACATTCGTACGCATATAGGGTGGCATGATTTTGCAAATAAGGACAAAAGGCACCATTCTGCATAATCAGAAAGGTATGATTTGTTTTTCCCATATTCTTATACTTCATCATCTTATTCAAATACCAACAGCCCTTGAATGATTTTATAATGAATAACTTTTAATATTTTTCGAAACACACCATACGGTAAAAAGTTTTTCTGTCATAAAGTAAAATTTTTAAACAAAAAATACTCTAATTAATTTAATTGATTTTGTGCTATTTTTTATTCCGATTAAATTAGTAAATCACCGATGTTGATTATTGAGGGTAAAAGCGTGTGCCGCGCATAAAACAAAAATAAATTATCATTATGTTGTATTTTTAGTTTTTATATTTTTTTCACTGGGCCAAAAAAAAATCAGAAAAATTAAATCATTATTGTTTTTTTTTTTTGTGGTTATACTTTGGTTTTTGTCTTTACTTTATAGTTTGGACAAAATTCTTTAATTTATTTAAAATATTTGTGAGAAGATTCCTGAAGAGCTAAGTGAACAATAGCGAATGGCCATCGAGACGTGCCTTTACCCTCGATAATCAATATCGGTGATTTACTATATTAATCGGAATGAAAGAAAGAAGAAAATTTTTTTAAATTAACTAATTAAATTTAAGGTTTCTGTGGTTTAATTTAAAAATACTCTTTTTTCTTCTTCCCTAAACTCAGTTCATTTTTGTTGTAACATGTTCTTTTAATTAAAAATTAAATTTTAAAAAGCTATTAATTCTTTCACTTAGTACATTTTTTCTTTTGAAATCATTTCAAAATTATAAAGGGTTTTGTTTTTCAAGCATGATTGACACATTCATGGAATCACCCATATGCCTAACTTTGCATTTCGAATTTTGCACTTGATTTATATGGAAACCATTTATTTTAAGTTTTTTAAAAATTACTTTTTTGCCTGTACGTATATTTATTAATTTAAGAATTTTGATGAAGGATGTGCCGGACCAGAAAATGCTGCATTCCACTCGGCTGGCGCCTAATTTTTCTTATTTTCTTTGGAAAACTTCCGCATACGTTTGAAAATTATATTTTTTTTCTAAAAGTTTTCAGAAATTAAATTAATACATGCACCTGAAGCCGAAAAAATAATTTTTAATTAATTTATAATATCCACGGTTCAAAACCTGATTGGGAAAAATTTACAAAAAAGTTAAACCATTTATTTTAAGACAGACAAATTTTTTGATTTTTGTTTTGCTGCATAGAATCTTTTTACTTCAAAGTTATTTTTATAATAAATTTACAATTCATATTTGAGTTAAAATTTGTGTTTCTAACTTGAATCACTTAGTGTTGAAGAAATAAATGGATAACCGAATCTAATAAATATACAATTTTAAACTAAAACATTTGCAGTAGGTTTGTTAAGAACGACACAGCCGTTGTAAGTCTTTTTGTACTAAACTGGAATAAATTTTGTAATCTAAGTCTAATTTTTGGACGCTGAGTTTTGGTAGCTTTTTAAAGAAAAATTTTGGTGACAATGATGACATCATATTCTTATTAAACTTTTTATGATTCTTCACTTTGATTTTAAATATGTGACTTTACAACGCAATGATCGGTTATTCGATTATAATGGCGTTGAAATGATCCCCACTGTTTTGTTAGGAGAGTTATCTTAAAAGAGAACTTTAATCGACAAACTAAAAGAAATGTAGCATAACTTTAGGCTTAATATTAAACAAAAATTCTTACTTATTAATATTCTCCTAATCAGAAGGTAGCTCGAAATTATGATATTAATAAAACCAAAAATTGTTATAATAAAATATTTAGGAATTTAGGTGACAGGCAGGAGGTCAACATAAATAAAAAAGATACCAACATAAATTTGAATTTTACACGGTATTCCTTATCTACGTAACAAATAGTTTAACCAACTATTATTAAGTCCATTTTTCAATATGGTGTACGGCATAAATAAAGCCATAAAGTTTGTGTGTAAAATCTCTCATATGTAACATTAATCTCTTAAGGATAATTTGTATAAATATAGCAATGATGGTATTAAATAAATTTAATAATTTAAAAGTAACGAAAAACAAAAAGCATACAACGACCAATAATAAATGCAACAACAACAGCAACAACAAAAAAGAAAATCAGAATTAAAACTATAGATCTCACTTTGCCTACGCCTACATTTGTTGGTAAATTAATGGATTTTTAATTGTCTCCCTGTGAATATTTATAAATACACACACAAACACAGCACTTGCATAAAGAGCCTACAGAAAGGATTTAAAATACTGTAACAAAAACATATAAAAACGTGAAAGAAATCTGTGTGTGTGTGTATTTGGGAAAGTATAAAATATTTTTTTTTTTCAGGGTTAAAAATAAAAGGAAATGAAAAATGTGACATACACAACTTACATGCTGCCCACACCTACACAGCAAACACACACGTACGCCTTGGTGTAAATAAATAAATACATTTTTATATAAAAAGAAGTAGTAAATGAATGAGTGAATGAATAAATGAACAATGTTATATGTAAAGATTTTGGGAGAACGCATATAAAAATATTACACATTCCCGAACAAACACATTGAATGAATAAATAAAGCAAGAAATAAAAGTAAAATTTAAAAAATAACAAAAAATTAACTACTTGAATAAGTTTTGTGCAAAATTCACATACTGAACTGTGGTTAGTTGAGCCGGATGAAAATGCACCAGCAGGAAGAGCAAGTTGAGAGAAAATTTGTTTTTAATTAAATTGCTTCAGGTTTTAATAAAATGCGTCCCAGCATCATGTCTGTAAATTACAGTAAAGACATTGCAATATAAATCCATCTGCAAGTAGCCACACTTACAACATTTTTCACATTTATCTGGTAAAAATAAACTGAAATAAAACCAGAACAAGTACAACAACAGCAGCAGCAGTAGCAGCAGCCAAATAATTTTAAAAGAAAAGTCATTTATCAATACAGACACAGCCAACAGAAGACAAAAATTTTGAACAGAAATTGATTGGAGTTTTATTGTTAAAATGAATATAATGTATGATTATTTCTTTGCTTTCTTTTTTCCTACTTACAGTTACATATAATTTATCATACATTATTTAAAATAAGAATTTATTTGATTTTTTTTAATTCTTGTAAAAACTTGTTTAAGCTTTAAAGATTTAATTTTATTTCTCTTAATTTTTTTAAACTAAAAAAAAAATTAATTTTATTTCTACACTTCAACTGAATCAAGAAATGCTAAAATATAAAAATACATATTTCACGCCCTTTTTATTTCTCTTTATTCTTCAGTTCTTTCTGGAAAAATCTTCCTGCCTTTAACGAGAGAAAAAAATTTTGGCGGAAACAGCTTCATTTAGAATCAGGGGGACCTGTCAACAAAGGCCTGTTTGAGGGATTTTCAAGAGCACTGATTTGCAAGATATATTATGCTTGCAGATTGGTACTGTTTAACAGACAGTTCATAATCTTAAAAATTAAAGGGTGTCCCCATACAACATACATGTTTTTTAAGTGTATTATGAATCATAAAGCTTCCTTTTTTAAAATTTAATAAAATTGCATATTAATAGAGCTCCCAATAGCAAAAAGTAATACAAAAAGAATTTAAAAATTAAAGGGTGTCCTCATAGGTGACATAAATTTATCTATATGGGCTTATCTCGTGAACTGTTATAGAAAAACGCTTGCAAATTGGACAGAATATCGATTGCTATGACCATAAGAATAACATTTACAAACATTAAAAATTATATATTAAAGGGTGTCCCAATAGTTAATGTAATTTGATGTATGTGGCTTAACTTTTGAACCGTTATAGACAGACAGCTGAAATGTGTAAAGAACCTGTATTGCTTAGTCCGTTTTAATTTATAAATTAAAGGGTGTTCCCATATTTGACGTAAATTGACCTATAAGGCCCTATCCTTTGAACCATTATATACAAACCGTTATATTAAACAAAATGTCCACTACTTTCTCTGGTCAATTAAGATGTATAAATATTTAAAATTATAAATTAAAGGGTATTACAATAGTTGCTGTTATTTCATGTATATGACCAAGCTGTTGTACAGTTGTAGACAGTTGCTTGAAATTTACACAGAACCTTTATTGCTAAGTCCACTATAACAAGTAGCTAACTTGAAATTAGAAATTAAAGGGTGTTCCTATAACTGATGTAATTTGACCTAAAGACCATCAAAGCAATTTTAAGCTTTTTATTCAATTACAAAAGCTACAGAGAAGAAGAATAATTAATTTTTTGTTTATAATTAACAGTTCATTTAAATATGAGAAATTCTTTGGCTCGTTTCTGTAACTTAAATGAGAAAATTTATATAAAATTTTGCAGTCATTTTTGTAGACTCAAAGTAAGTGTTTTACCGCTAGTTTCAATTTTCCATTACATTCATTCGATTCTCTAAATTCATATCTGTAAAATAACAGTAATTGTCGGCAAAGCTAGAGAAAGAAATATTTATTACTAAAAATATAGTTTTCCACAACTTTCGTACGAAAAAAAGAACCAAATGAGAAATCTTAAGCTGAAAGATTTATTGTAAAATATTTTGATTTGTACTGTCATATACAATGTTTCTCAACACCTTCCCATTTTATTTTATCGTTTTTAGTCTAAACAAATTTTTTGTTTTGTTTCTTAAGGTGTTGCCAGATTTGTAAAATATTTAACCTAAAAGGCATAACCACTATTTTACAAACGTTTATTTAATCTTTCCTGACACGTATTATTACGATTAATGATTTGTAATATAATAAATGTGATATCTTACCTTTGATATTAAAGAGGATCTTAAGTTTTTTTAAGAGCATTTGAGCATGACAAAAATATTTTTAAAAAAAATTTTAAATCACGGGAATATTTATTAATTTGACTTTAAGCTTTAAAAAATCGTGCTAATTATCCCGACCGAATTAATAAAATCAACGATATTGACTATCGAAGATGAAAGCACGTTTCGATGGCCATTTCACTACCACTCACTTAACTCTTCAGGAAACTTTTCACTTACACCATGAATAAACTAAAGATTTTTGTCCAAACAATAAGGTAAAGACAAAAATCAAAATTTAAGCAAAAACAACAATAATTAACATTGATTTTATTTTTCTTTATCCACGTGCTTTCACCTTCAATAGTCAATATCGGTGATTTCAATAATTTGGTCGGGATAATCAGCACGATTTTTTAAAGTGTAAAGTAAAAAAAAAATTTATAATTTAGTGGCCACGTCTTTTTAATCAAATATTTGACTCAACTAAAGGTACCTTAACACAACTTCTCTTTATTTACTTTATCAGTCCACAAACATTATTTTCCCATTAAATCCCATTATGTTTAAATTTTAATAAATTTATCAGCATTCAAACGGGTTTCATATTCTATCTAAATTACTGTGTCACAAGAAAGTAGAAGTGCCAGGAAACACCCTCAACCAGACATTCACATATTCGCAACCAAAAAAAACCGAAATAAAAAACAATACTCTGGAGGCACTTTTCCTGCACACATACAAACCTTCATAAATTGATACACCTATACACTTCAACATAAAATAATATTCATAAAGACAAACGAAAATAAAAAAAAGATTATCAACATTACTTTGGGGAACACATGTCATATCCAATCTCGGTTTGTTTAATATAAAAGAGATACAAACAAAATAGACAGCAAGCAAACTACGCAAATGGATAAAATGAAGTCTGAATGAATGAGCGGCTGATTTAAGAAGGAACGAACAAAAATACAAAAAATAATGAAATTGTCTACAATAATAACAAAAGAAATAATGCAATAAAATATTGCTTTGGTAAGCAAAAAAAATTAAGTCGAAATAATAATAATAATTTTTAAATTATGATTGCCTTTAGCAAAGGCTGCTAACTGTCTGGAAAGAAGGACTATAACAATGACACCTACAATAAGATGAACAATGACAATAATATCCTTGAACATACAATACACTTGAACAATTACATACAATGGCACACACATACATACATAAATGAACGAAGAACCAGCAAAAAATTCAAATTTCCGCCTTTTCACAAATATCTGCTACTATTTGGGGCACAATGACTATTACAACTGCAACTAACAAACATAAATCCTAAAGAAAAAGGAGAACCATTTAGAAAAGTACAATAACAACAATAATGCCCATGTCTATTTTCAATTTTTTTTTTTTGTGTGTGTAAAAAGTTTTTAGCCATTTAGTTGGCTTCCTAAGAATTTTTGAAGCTCTTACTTCTCTAGCAAATGATACAATTGTATGAATAACAATTCGAATTTACTTGTAAAACAAAACCAACAGCGAGAAGAAGCAGGGCCATAGAAAACTAGAATTACGTACAAAATTTTCGTTTTTGTAATGGAAAAATCAAATTTATGACCGTATGTTTCTCAATACGGCTGAGTAAAAATTTCTCTTTTTTTCTTAAATCAAAATTTTAAAAGGAAATAAATACTGGTTGGTAGTTAGTTTTGTTAGCACTATGTAGCATTACGGCATGTATATTTAGGCCTTTTTTCCTTCTTCTTCTTTTACAATTTCTTGCTTACCAACAATGTAGTGCCTACTTTTAGGCGGCATTGAGTTTGTGCACATGAATTGAATGAAATTCATATTTGCCTTGAAACTGCTCGTATAGCTAAAGTATGGTAAAATTTATTCATAAATTTTCTGTTTGAAATATTGAGATGTAAATGTTTATGGTGTGTATGAATGTGTGTATGTTTGGTAAGAAAAAAAATTACATGTGGAAAATGTATCCAATTTTAAATTGGATTTCATTATAGATTATGACTCTTGGAGAGTGGTGAGTGCTAGAGCTTAGTGCTAGAAAATTATAACTATAAATTATGATGACATAAAAATTAAATCATATATTACAACAAAAGACAAGATAATAAATTCAAAACTGTATTGCAAAAGTTTTGACAATAAAATTACGGGTATAATTGATAAGAGCTGATGCTTGCAACAGTTTAACAAAAATGTTGGAAGTTTTATATATTTTTTTTATAAATTGGCACTTAAATATTTAAACAGTTATTACACATAATATATGACAGTTGTAAATATTAAATTATATACCACGTTCCCAGGTAGAGTTGAATTCCAAGTCAAAGCTTTTTGCTTTTAGAAAGTTCCAAGGGCGAAAATCCATGAAGTGATTTTCTTACACGGCTATGTGGCTTGATCCGACATTTTAGAAAGGTGTAAAAACAAGCTAAGAAATCATTTACTAAAACGGCGTCAGGTAAAAATAGTTTTTGGTAATAAATTTTGAAAGGCAACTAAAAACATTTTTTTTTTTTTTTTGCTTTACTGCATTTGTTTAAACTTATTCACTTCCCCTTATTATCTACCACTAATTGTACTAAATTAAATTATATTAACGGTTTTGCTTAATACTGCCGTGAGCACGTTATCTGCGTTTAATATTAATAGGCGATTTAAAACGTCTAGATTAATCTTCTATGAAAAAATCTGGCAACGTTTTCAAATCTTTCTTTAATATTTTTATTTAAATTTTCGTGGTTATGAACTTATTTAAAGAATGCTGTAACAACAACTAAAAAATAATAATTGCAGTATTTGTTAAATATATTTTTATTTTTGAATAGAGAGAATTTTATGCTGGACACTGGAGATTTAAGCCAAAGTAGTTTTTTATGTCACTAATTTTTAAGAAGCAGCATGAATTTTAAAGCTAATAAAAGTTAGAAAGGAAACTATTATTTAGAGCATTTTAAAAATGATCACAAAAGCAAAATACAAATGGTTTTAATGTGATATAAAGCTTAAATTATTAAAGAGTTACAATTTATTTTTAATATAGCTTTGTTTTTAACAATTTTACACGTTTCAAATACCTTTGTAAACTTGCAAGAAAAATTTTATTTTCAATTTAACTTGATCACAATAGTGCTTCTTAATTGCATCCAAACTATTTTTAGACACACTTCCATTTGTTCTTCTTTATGTTCGTCATTATGGACTAAAATATTTCTAAGAATCTTAAGCAGTTAAGAACTATTAGAAAGTTGTTTATTATATTTTTATAACAAAGCAAAATTAATAGTAAAAATATATGACAGCTTAATTAAATTACAAGAATTTTCTACTTAAAAAGGTTATCAACAACAAAGATAATAAAAGGCGTCATCTAAACAATTACGATAACAATGTGTCATTGTTTAATAATCAATAGCAGACTTTAAATTAATTAAAATAAATAGAATACATTAAAAATTGTTAAAAAAAATTACTTAAAATATTAAATAAGAATAGGACATTTATACATAATATTTATTTTTGCAATATCCTTCTCACTCAAACCAATTCTCTGACCAATTTTTGCTTTTGCATCCAAAGCTCTTAATGTATCTTTGCCATTGGCTGAAAATGCAGTGGGACCATAATGCAAACAACTCTCATAATCGTAGCCAATATCAAAATCTGTTACAAAAGTATTTTTATATTTTTCAAAATTAAATTCTTTACCCGGCAAAATATTTTCATAAAGAATTTTAACATAATTATCACGCTGCGAATCACTTTGTTGATGGAAGAATCCCAGAGCATGCATAAGTTCATGAAGTATTGTTCCGGTACGAAAACAGCCTTGATTTAAGGGATAAATTTCCAAATTCATTTGTTGTACTTTGGCCAAGTAACCAACTGCTGTATAACAACCGCCTGGATTGGATGTTATTTTTACATAATGGGGTTGTGTTGCATTGGCCTCCTGAAAGCGTACACAAGTGCGAGCTTCTATAGTGGCAATAGCTTCTAAAATTGCTTGACGATGGACAATATCTAGAAATAAGTAGAAAAGTGTAAATTCAATTTATTAATAATTTGTATTGTTCTTCAAAAAACAAACACCACTCCCTGAGGGTGATCCTGTCCTAGTCAAATCTGTTGAAATATATAACGAATATTCCCTCGTAATCTTAGGGAAGAATGAAATAGAAAATTATTTTAGAAAATAATAAATAAATCTAATGGCAGGCGCATCACAAACTGCTTTTTAGGCATGAAATAGATCGAAATCAGATTTTATTTTATTTGAAAGTAGAAATTTAGAATTTTTTAAAATATTAAAGTCTAAAAAAAGACCTAAAAAATGCTTTCTATTCTTCCCGACTTCTTGAATTAAATTGAATGGTGCTCACTTTTAAGCGAACTATGAATATTTAACATGAATCAAGGTGTCCATTATGTCAGAGTTAACAAAAAAAAAATAATTATTATTAGGTTTAAACAAACCGAATCCCTTCATTCCTAAATAATATATTAAAAAGCCCTAAAGTGGAATTTTAAAAGTGTTGCCTATGGCCACGAAAAACTTTCGGAAATAAATTTATTTAATTATCGTACAAAATAATATTTATATTAAGTCTTCCCTTATTCCTTTAAAATTTATATAACAAATATTTAATAAGCAGATGGCCAAGGCGAATTCATATAAGGTGGCAGCGCCTTTACAACAATACAGCTGTCGCAACGGTGCCATCTGCTAAAATTAATTCGGCTTGACAGATGACCATTTCGCTTGTACTTGTCAAAATTTGTTTCTTATGTCTGAACAGTAATTGACCAAGTGAGAATTCTTCAACTTGTAAACACCGAAAATTATTATTTTTTATTTTTTTTATTGATATTAAAAAAAATTACTGGTTGATTGATAATAACTTTTGTATTGAATATAAAAATGATATTAATGCACATGCACTCACATACATCCCTTTAAAAACAGATAACAACTTGATTACATGACTCCACAAGTAACTCACCAAAACTGCCCACAATCTTATAAAGTAAAATTTTATTTGGCCATCTTTTTGATTCTGCCACCAAACCGTTGCGTCCCTGCACTTTTGTTGCAATAAAATTTAATTGTTCTTTTGTTAAAATCATATCTCCTTCAAATTGACCTGCCGAAATTTCAGGATCGAAGTCTTTCATGCGTAAAGGACCACAAAATATTTCTTTACATGAGAACCAAAGCCGAATAGTGAAAATTAATAAAAGATAACGTAACTGTATCATATTGAAAATCAGCGAATGCAACTGATTGCAACTGAAAAGAATTTTAGCAAATGAGTTGAAAAATGTTACTCTTAAATGCAATTTCATCGTAATGAAAAAGTCCAACAACAAAAATGATAAGATATAACAAGTTTTTAAAAGCCAGTACTAAGCAAAGTGTGGTGAAAAATTAAGAGTGGTGAAAATCTAAAAGTGTTTAACATGTCTGATTTATTTAACAGCTCTGTTCGACTGTCTGTTTTAAATTGCTTTTTCTAGCTTTTTTTCCTAATTTAACTATCACATCAATAATTACAAAAGGCCCCTTAGTAGTTACGAATTTAGGGAAACACTTATATTTCTCTTCTACTGTAAACTATTTTGCTGGAAAAACGTTTACACGTAAATATTAAAATCAAGTAAAATTTTAACAAATAAAAAACTAAACTCTGAAAATGATTTTGATAAATATTTTGATTTATTTAATTTATTTAATTTGTTTATTTATTTATTTATTTATTTATTTATTTTTTAATTTTTGCTGCAAATTCCTGGCGAAGGCATTGACGAAGTGTCACACATCATATAAATAAATTGTTGTTTGGTTAGAGATACGACGCCTTCATTCACTTTGGCCATTGATCAAAATGAAAGACTTCATAAATAATTTTTTGCAAAAAATTGTGTATGATATGTTATATTTAAAACGAAAGTGTTTCTTTACATTTTAGTCAACTTTTTCGACTCACTCAGTCCATCAAGAAATAATGAACTAGCCTATAATATATGCCTTGCATAGAAGAGCTAGCTGCCCTGACTATTCTAAATCAAAAAGTTTTTTGTTCGTTTTTACTCTTTAGTCATGAGTTTAAAATTCAGAAAATTTGCCTTTTCTGCTTTACCTTAAAGAAATTATAAAAGTTATTAAGCTTCTTTAACTTAATTTAATATTACCATATCTAAACAGTTATAATATGATTAGGTATGAAAAGTTTTAGGATAAATTTAAAATAAAAATCAAAAAATATTTAAAAATATATATTAACAATCATTTAGAATTCAAGAAATCATAACACTTTCAAAAAATAAATAAATAAAATAATTATTAAAGTGACGCCATACTTACATCAACGTAAGTTCAGTCTTTCGTCTCTTTCCCAAAGAATTACTAAGAAAAAACACATCTTCTTAGATTTAACGCAAGAAACCCGAATTTTGAAGCAAAATAAAAAAAAACATAAAAACAGCTTTTTAATTTTTTTTTTAATTTTTCATAACATAGTAATTTTATTCGAAGATCAACAAATGGAAATATCATATAAAAATTTCGGGCAAATGACTACTAGTTTTTTACATAGCCCGTTAAACAACCAATTCTGGGACCATTTTGCTAGCATTAATGCCCATATGCAATAAATAACACGAACAATGTTGGCCTCCAAGGCGTCATATTTTGATGGACTTTCAGCATAAGCTAGTGGCTTTAACCGACCCCACAGAAACTAAGCAAGAATAATCAAGCAACATGATTTTGATGCCAACTAAGAGATCCATTTCAACTTGTCAACAAATATTTTAATTATTCAAAGATTGTGGTCGCCGTATAGTTCGTATCCTGAGTAAGCCACATCTCGTCCGGTTTACCTTTTTCGTAATTTTTTAACAAATAGTTTTTGCCAAAAAAAAAAAAAAAACGGACTGCAAAACAGACAAACTTAAGATGATATTTTCTTAGGACGTTAATATTATATTAATTGTATTATGTTCGAGAAAAATTGCGCCAAGATTTTTTATATGTCGTAGAACAAAACTGAATGCAGATTAAACAAGAAATTTTAGCAGTTATGTGGTGAAACAGTAAAACAAAATTTTATAACACGGGAATATTTATAAATTTAATTTTAAACTTTAAAAGATCGTGCTGATTATCCCGACTGAATTATTAAAATCAACGATACTGACTATTGAAGGTGAAAATATTGTTCAATGGCCATTTCGCTACCAATCACTTAAGTCTTCAGGAATCTTCTCACTTTAATTTTAAATAAACTAATGATTTTTGCGCCAACAATAAAATAAGGACAAAAATCCAAGTTTAAGCAAAAACAACAATAATCAACATTGATTTTATTTTTCTTTATCCACTGCATAAATTTGTTTAAATTCTAATTCTTAGTTTTTAATTTTAAATATTTATACTTGTTATTGTTATTATACTTGATGTAAAAGGGACATTCAGTAGAATTTCAAGAGTTTGTCTACAACGGTTTCAAAAATAGGGTCATATAGCTCAAATTCCTTCAGTTATAGGGACACCCTTTAATTTCTAATTTCAAATTTGCTACTTGTTATAGCGGACTTAGCAATAAAAGTTCTGTGCAACTTTCAATCAACTGTCTTAAACTGTTCAAGAGTTTGGTCATATACATTAAAAAACAGCAACTACTGTAACACCCTATAATTTATAATTTTAAATATTTATACATCTTAATTGACCAGAGAAAGTAGTGGATATTCTGTTTAATTTTCAAGTGCTTGTCGCGATATAAACGATAGGAATATATAGGTTAATTTACTTTAAATATGGGAACACCCTTTAATTTTGAAATTCAAATTTAATACCTGTTGTTATAGCGGAATTAGCAATATAGATTCAGCTTTCTATTTAAAACGGTTCAAAAGTTTGGCCACATACTTTGACTATTGGGACACCCTTTAATTTCCAAACACAAATTTTATACTTGTTTTACAGCGGACTTAGCAATAAAGGTTCTTTGTAAATTTGAACTTTATTTAACATATCAAAACTCAAATTACATTAACTATTGGAACACCTTTTAAATTATAATTTTAAATTTTTATACTTGTTATTATAATGGCCATAACAATCGACGTCCTGTGTAATCTTCAGGCGTTTGTTTATAACGGTTCAAAAGATAGGAGCATATAAGTCAATTTACATCACCTATGGGGACACCCTTTAATATTAAGATTTATTTTTCTATTACTTTTTTCTATTGGTAGCTATAGTAACACGCATATAATTATAATACACTTAAAAAAACATGTATGTTGTATGGGGAAACCCTTTAATTTTTAAGATTACGAACTCTTTTTAAAACGGAACGAATCTGTAAGCATAATCTATCAAATTACAAACAAAATTTCTAAATCGGTTTTAAAATGACTGAATTCTGCAGGCACAAACAGTCGCATTAAAAACCTCCTCCTTTTTTGAAGTCGGGTTAACATCATTTATCATGGACCTTTAAGAGCCTCTGTCGACAGTAACTTAATCTCCGACCTAATTTTTTAGGAAAATAGGTTCAATGATGGCTGTTATGGATAATAAATAATGTTTATTTGCAAACTCGTTAAACCAAAACTGATCTTAACACTGAATACAACTTTATGTGGCAGTTAACCCTTCTGTCAGTTCTAATGGACTTCAAAAAATGTTGTAAACTTTAAAACGAATTTTCTCCAGAAATCTTTTTTTACAATCATTAATTTTTTGATTTTTCATACTTTAGCAATAAATTAAAACTGTTTATCCGTCTCTGTATATTCTTATAAGTAAATATTTCTTCATTTAATTTTCTTATTTAACAAAGTTTATTTTTTATACTCATATCTGCATTAACTAAAAAGGAAATAAAATAATCTACATCCCAGGAAAAACAAATCATTTGTTACCTGGCCGAATGTCAGAGTTCTATTGTAATTAAAATTATTTATGGAGTAAAAATTAATATGAAAACTAATATATATTTAACAATTATACGAATATGCATAGAGATAATTAATGATAATAAATGCTGGGTTTTGTTAGATAAAATTTTAAGACTCATAATAAAACCAATACAAACTCACTCACATGTGCATACACATACTCATTCTAACAACTAACAGATACACATGTCATTGAATTTTATTATTAATTACTTTACCACGTGCGCCAAGATAGCGTCGAAGAAATAGCGTCGATTTTGGGAATTAAAAACCGGGGAAAAAAACCGGGAAGTAAAATTCCCCGGGATCGGATATTTTGAATTAAAAAATAAAATAAGAATAAACTTTGGCATCTAGAAGAAGAAAAATTGATTTAAATTGTAAATAAATAAACAAAACATTTTTGTATTTAGAGAATAATTATAAAAAAGCGTTTTCCATGATCACAAAAAACGATTGCTGATGTTTTCCATGGAAACTATAACACTGTCACCCAAAATGACCATACATTATTAAAATAGAGATATTAATGAACAAAAATTGACAACCGTGCAACAATTCCGCCGAGCCGTTTTCGAGAAAAGTGTCTTCATCCTGAGTGGGCACAAAAAGCGTTGCTAATGTTTTCCATTGAAACTATAACACTGTCGCCCATAATGGCCATACATTATTAAAATAGAGATATTAATGAACAAAAATTGACAACCGTGCAACAATTCCGCCGAGGCGTTTTCGAGAAAAGTGGCTTCATCCTGAGTGGGCACAAAAAGCGTTGCTAATGTTTTCCATGGAAACTATAACACTGTCACCCAAAATGACCATACATTATTAAAATAGAGATATTAATGAACAAAAATTGACAACCGTGCAACAATTCCGCCGAGCCGTTTTCGAGAAAAGTGGCTTCATCCTGAGTGGGCACAAAAAGCGTTGCTACTGTTTACAATGGAAACTATAACACTGTCGCCCATAATGGCCATACATTATTAAAGTAGAGATATTAATGAACAAAAATTGACAACCGTGCAACAATTCCGCCGAGCCGTTTTCGAGAAAAGTGGCTTCATCCTGAGTGGGCACAAAAAGCGTTGCTACTGTTTACAATGGAAACTATAACACTGTCGCCCATAATGGCCATACATTATTAAAATAGAGATATTAATGAACAAAAATTGACAACCGTGCAACAATTCCGCCGAGCCGTTTTCGAGAAAAGTGGCTTCATCCTGAGTGGGCACAAAAAGCGTTGCTACTGTTTACAATGGAAACTATAACACTGTCGCCCATAATGGCCATACATTATTAAAATAGAGATATTAATGAACAAAAATTGACAACCGTGCAACAATTCCGCCGAGCCGTTTTCGAGAAAAGTGGCTTCATCCTGAGTGGGCACAAAAAGCGTTGCTACTGTTTACAATGGAAACTATAACACTGTCGCCCATAATGGCCATACATTCTTAAAATAGAGATATTAATGAACAAAAATTGACAACCGTGCAACAATTCCGCCGAGCCGTTTTCGAGAAAAGTGGCTTCATCCTGAGTGGGCACAAAAAGCGTTGCTACTGTTTACAATGGAAACTATAACACTGTCGCCCATAATGGCCATACATTATTTAAATAGAGATATTAATGAACAAAAATTGACAACCGTGCAACAATTCCGCCGAGCCGTTTTCGAGAAAAGTGGCTTCATCCTGAGTGGGCACAAAAAGCGTTGCTACTGTTTACAATGGAAACTATAACACTGTCGCCCATAATGGCCATACATTATTTAAATAGAGATATTAATGAACAAAAATTGACAACCGTGCAACAATTCCGCCGAGCCGTTTTCGAGAAAAGTGGCTTCATCCTGAGTGGGCACAAAAAGCGTTGCTACTGTTTACAATGGAAACTATAATACTGTCGCCCATAATGGCCATACATTCTTAAAATAGAGATATTAATGAACAAAAATTGACAACCGTGCAACAATTCCGCCGAGCCGTTTTCGAGAAAAGTGGCTTCATCCTGAGTGGGCACAAAAAGCGTTGCTACTGTTTACAATGGAAACTATAACACTGTCGCCCATAATGGCCATACATTATTTAAATAGAGATATTAATGAACAAAAATTGACAACCGTGCAACAATTCCGCCGAGCCGTTTTCGAGAAAAGTGGCTTCATCCTGAGTGGGCACAAAAAGCGTTGCTACTGTTTACAATGGAAACTATAACACTGTCGCCCATAATGGCCATACATTATTTAAATAGAGATATTAATGAACAAAAATTGACAACCGTGCAACAATTCCGCCGAGCCGTTTTCGAGAAAAGTGGCTTCATCCTGAGTGGGCACAAAAAGCGTTGCTACTGTTTACAATGGAAACTATAACACTGTCGCCCATAATGGCCATACATTATTTAAATAGAGATATTAATGAACAAAAATTGACAACCGTGCAACAATTCCGCCGAGCCGTTTTCGAGAAAAGTGGCTTCATCCTGAGTGGGCACAAAAAGCGTTGCTACTGTTTACAATGGAAACTATAACACTGTCGCCCATAATGGCCATACATTATTTAAATAGAGATATTAATGAACAAAAATTGACAACCGTGCAACAATTCCGCCGAGCCGTTTTCGAGAAAAGTGGCTTCATCCTGAGTGGGCACAAAAAGCGTTGCTACTGTTTACAATGGAAACTATAACACTGTCGCCCATAATGGCCATACATTATTTAAATAGAGATATTAATGAACAAAAATTGACAACCGTGCAACAATTCCGCCGAGCCGTTTTCGAGAAAAGTGGCTTCATCCTGAGTGGGCACAAAAAGCGTTGCTACTGTTTACAATGGAAACTATAACACTGTCGCCCATAATGGCCATACATTATTTAAATAGGGATATTAATGAACAAAAATTGACAACCGTGCAACAATTCCGCCGAGCCGTTTTCGAGAAAAGTGGCTTCATCCTGAGTGGGCACAAAAAGCGTTGCTACTGTTTACAATGGAAACTATAACACTGTCGCCCATAATGGCCATACATTATTTAAATAGAGATATTAATGAACAAAAATTGACAACCGTGCAACAATTCCGCCGAGCCGTTTTCGAGAAAAGTGGCTTCATCCTGAGTGGGCACAAAAAGCGTTGCTACTGTTTACAATGGAAACTATAACACTGTCGCCCATAATGGCCATACATTATTTAAATAGAGATATTAATGAACAAAAATTGACAACCGTGCAACAATTCCGCCGAGCCGTTTTCGAGAAAAGTGGCTTCATCCTGAGTGGGCACAAAAAGCGTTGCTACTGTTTACAATGGAAACTATAACACTGTCGCCCATTATGGCCATACATTATTTAAATAGAGATATTAATGAACAAAAATTGACAACCGTGCAACAATTCCGCCGAGCCGTTTTCGAGAAAAGTGGCTTCATCCTGAGTGGGCACAAAAAGCGTTGCTACTGTTTACAATGGAAACTATAACACTGTCGCCCATAATGGCCATACATTCTTAAAATAGAGATATTAATGAACAAAAATTGACAACCGTGCAACAATTCCGCCGAGCCGTTTTCGAGAAAAGTGGCTTCATCCTGAGTGGGCACAAAAAGCGTTGCTACTGTTTACAATGGAAACTATAACACTGTCGCCCATAATGGCCATACATTATTTAAATAGAGATATTAATGAACAAAAATTGACAACCGTGCAACAATTCCGCCGAGCCGTTTTCGAGAAAAGTGGCTTCATCCTGAGTGGGCACAAAAAGCGTTGCTACTGTTTACAATGGAAACTATAACACTGTCGCCCATAATGGCCATACATTATTTAAATAGAGATATTAATGAACAAAAATTGACAACCGTGCAACAATTCCGCCGAGCCGTTTTCGAGAAAAGTGGCTTCATCCTGAGTGGGCACAAAAAGCGTTGCTACTGTTTACAATGGAAACTATAACACTGTCGCCCATAATGGCCATACATTATTTAAATAGAGATATTAATGAACAAAAATTGACAACCGTGCAACAATTCCGCCGAGCCGTTTTCGAGAAAAGTGGCTTCATCCTGAGTGGGCACAAAAAGCGTTGCTACTGTTTACAATGGAAACTATAACACTGTCGCCCATAATGGCCATACATTATTTAAATAGAGATATTAATGAACAAAAATTGACAACCGTGCAACAATTCCGCCGAGCCGTTTTCGAGAAAAGTGGCTTCATCCTGAGTGGGCACAAAAAGCGTTGCTACTGTTTACAATGGAAACTATAACACTGTCGCCCATAATGGCCATACATTATTTAAATAGAGATATTAATGAACAAAAATTGACAACCGTGCAACAATTCCGCCAAGCCGTTTTCGAGAAAAGTGGCTTCATCCTGAGTGGGCACAAAAAGCGTTGCTACTGTTTACAATGGAAACTATAACACTGTCGCCCATAATGGCCATACATTATTTAAATAGAGATATTAATGAACAAAAATTGACAACCGTGCAACAATTCCGCCGAGCCGTTTTCGAGAAAAGTGGCTTCATCCTGAGTGGGCACAAAAAGCGTTGCTACTGTTTACAATGGAAACTATAACACTGTCGCCCATAATGGCCATACATTATTTAAATAGAGATATTAATGAACAAAAATTGACAACCGTGCAACAATTCCGCCGAGCCGTTTTCGAGAAAAGTGGCTTCATCCTGAGTGGGCACAAAAAGCGTTGCTACTGTTTACAATGGAAACTATAACACTGTCGCCCATAATGGCCATACATTCTTAAAATAGAGATATTAATGAACAAAAATTGACAACCGTGCAACAATTCCGCCGAGCCGTTTTCGAGAAAAGTGGCTTCATCCTGAGTGGGCACAAAAAGGGTTGCTACTGTTTACAATGGAAACTATAACACTGTCGCCCATAATGGCCATACATTATTTAAATAGAGATATTAATGAACAAAAATTGACAACCGTGCAACAATTCCGCCGAGCCGTTTTCGAGAAAAGTGGCTTCATCCTGAGTGGGCACAAAAAGCGTTGCTACTGTTTACAATGGAAACTATAACACTGTCGCCCATAATGGCCATACATTATTTAAATAGAGATATTAATGAACAAAAATTGACAACCGTGCAACAATTCCGCCGAGCCGTTTTCGAGAAAAGTGGCTTCATCCTGAGTGGGCACAAAAAGCGTTGCTACTGTTTACAATGGAAACTATAACACTGTCGCCCATTATGGCCATACATTATTAAAATAGAGATATTAATGAACAAAAATTGACAACCGTGCAACAATGCCGCCGAGCCGTTTTCGAGAAAAGTGGCTTCATCCTGAGTGGGCACAAAAAGCGTTGCTACTGTTTACAATGGAAACTATAACACTGTCGCCCATAATGGCCATACATTATTAAAATAGAGATATTAATGAACAAAAATTGACAACCGTGCAACAATTCCGCCGAGCCGTTTTCGAGAAAAGTGGCTTCATCCTGAGTGGGCACAAAAAGCGTTGCTACTGTTTACAATGGAAACTATAACACTGTCGCCCATAATGGCCATACATTCTTAAAATAGAGATATTAATGAACAAAAATTGACAACCGTGCAACAATTCCGCCGAGCCGTTTTCGAGAAAAGTGGCTTCATCCTGAGTGGGCACAAAAAGCGTTGCTACTGTTTACAATGGAAACTATAACACTGTCGCCCATAATGGCCATACATTCTTAAAATAGAGATATTAATGAACAAAAATTGACAACCGTGCAACAATTCCGCCGAGCCGTTTTCGAGAAAAGTGGCTTCATCCTGAGTGGGCACAAAAAGCGTTGCTACTGTTTACAATGGAAACTATAACACTGTCGCCCATTATGGCCATACATTATTAAAATAGAGATATTAATGAACAAAAATTGACAACCGTGCAACAATTCCGCCGAGCCGTTTTCGAGAAAAGTGGCTTCATCCTGAGTGGGCACAAAAAGCGTTGCTACTGTTTACAATGGAAACTATAACACTGTCGCCCATTATGGCCATACATTATTAAAATAGAGATATTAATGAACAAAAATTGACAACCGTGCAACAATTCCGCCGAGCCGTTTTCGAGAAAAGTGGCTTCATCCTGAGTGGGCACAAAAAGCGTTGCTACTGTTTACAATGGAAACTATAACACTGTCGCCCATAATGGCCATACATTATTAAAATAGAGATATTAATGAACAAAAATTGACAACCGTGCAACAATTCCGCCGAGCCGTTTTCGAGAAAAGTGGCTTCATCCTGAGTGGGCACAAAAAGCGTTGCTACTGTTTACAATGGAAACTATAACACTGTCGCCCATAATGGCCATACATTATTAAAATAGAGATATTAATGAACAAAAATTGACAACCGTGCAACAATTCCGCCGAGCCGTTTTCGAGAAAAGTGGCTTCATCCTGAGTGGGCACAAAAAGCGTTGCTACTGTTTACAATGGAAACTATAACACTGTCGCCCATAATGGCCATACATTATTAAAATAGAGATATTAATGAACAAAAATTGACAACCGTGCAACAATTCCGCCGAGCCGTTTTCGAGAAAAGTGGCTTCATCCTGAGTGGGCACAAAAAGCGTTGCTACTGTTTACAATGGAAACTATAACACTGTCGCCCATAATGGCCATACATTATTAAAATAGAGATATTAATGAACAAAAATTGACAACCGTGCAACAATTCCGCCGAGCCGTTTTCGAGAAAAGTGGCTTCATCCTGAGTGGGCACAAAAAGCGTTGCTACTGTTTACAATGGAAACTATAACACTGTCGCCCATAATGGCCATACATTATTAAAATAGAGATATTAATGAACAAAAATTGACAACCGTGCAACAATTCCGCCGAGCCGTTTTCGAGAAAAGTGGCTTCATCCTGAGTGGGCACAAAAAGCGTTGCTACTGTTTACAATGGAAACTATAACACTGTCGCCCATAATGGCCATACATTCTTAAAATAGAGATATTAATGAACAAAAATTGACAACCGTGCAACAATTCCGCCGAGCCGTTTTCGAGAAAAGTGGCTTCATCCTGAGTGGGCACAAAAAGCGTTGCTACTGTTTACAATGGAAACTATAACACTGTCGCCCATAATGGCCATACATTCTTAAAATAGAGATATTAATGAACAAAAATTGACAACCGTGCAACAATTCCGCCGAGCCGTTTTCGAGAAAAGTGGCTTCATCCTGAGTGGGCACAAAAAGCGTTGCTACTGTTTACAATGGAAACTATAACACTGTCGCCCATTATGGCCATACATTATTAAAATAGAGATATTAATGAACAAAAATTGACAACCGTGCAACAATTCCGCCGAGCCGTTTTCGAGAAAAGTGGCTTCATCCTGAGTGGGCACAAAAAGCGTTGCTACTGTTTACAATGGAAACTATAACACTGTCGCCCATTATGGCCATACATTATTAAAATAGAGATATTAATGAACAAAAATTGACAACCGTGCAACAATTCCGCCGAGCCGTTTTCGAGAAAAGTGGCTTCATCCTGAGTGGGCACAAAAAGCGTTGCTACTGTTTACAATGGAAACTATAACACTGTCGCCCATAATGGCCATACATTATTAAAATAGAGATATTAATGAACAAAAATTGACAACCGTGCAACAATTCCGCCGAGCCGTTTTCGAGAAAAGTGGCTTCATCCTGAGTGGGCACAAAAAGCGTTGCTACTGTTTACAATGGAAACTATAACACTGTCGCCCATAATGGCCATACATTCTTAAAATAGAGATATTAATGAACAAAAATTGACAACCGTGCAACAATTCCGCCGAGCCGTTTTCGAGAAAAGTGGCTTCATCCTGAGTGGGCACAAAAAGCGTTGCTACTGTTTACAATGGAAACTATAACACTGTCGCCCATTATGGCCATACATTATTAAAATAGAGATATTAATGAACAAAAATTGACAACCGTGCAACAATTCCGCCGAGCCGTTTTCGAGAAAAGTGGCTTCATCCTGAGTGGGCACAAAAAGCGTTGCTACTGTTTACAATGGAAACTATAACACTGTCGCCCATTATGGCCATACATTATTAAAATAGAGATATTAATGAACAAAAATTGACAACCGTGCAACAATTCCGCCGAGCCGTTTTCGAGAAAAGTGGCTTCATCCTGAGTGGGCACAAAAAGCGTTGCTACTGTTTACAATGGAAACTATAACACTGTCGCCCATAATGGCCATACATTATTTAAATAGAGATATTAATGAACAAAAATTGACAACCGTGCAACAATTCCGCCGAGCCGTTTTCGAGAAAAGTGGCTTCATCCTGAGTGGGCACAAAAAGCGTTGCTACTGTTTACAATGGAAACTATAACACTGTCGCCCATAATGGCCATACATTATTTAAATAGAGATATTAATGAACAAAAATTGACAACCGTGCAACAATTCCGCCGAGCCGTTTTCGAGAAAAGTGGCTTCATCCTGAGTGGGCACAAAAAGCGTTGCTACTGTTTACAATGGAAACTATAACACTGTCGCCCATAATGGCCATACATTATTAAAATAGAGATATTAATGAACAAAAATTGACAACCGTGCAACAATTCCGCCGAGCCGTTTTCGAGAAAAGTGGCTTCATCCTGAGTGGGCACAAAAAGCGTTGCTACTGTTTACAATGGAAACTATAACACTGTCGCCCATTATGGCCATACATTATTAAAATAGAGATATTAATGAACAAAAATTGACAACCGTGCAACAATTCCGCCGAGCCGTTTTCGAGAAAAGTGGCTTCATCCTGAGTGGGCACAAAAAGCGTTGCTACTGTTTACAATGGAAACTATAACACTGTCGCCCATTATGGCCATACATTATTAAAATAGAGATATTAATGAACAAAAATTGACAACCGTGCAACAATTCCGCCGAGCCGTTTTCGAGAAAAGTGGCTTCATCCTGAGTGGGCACAAAAAGCGTTGCTACTGTTTACAATGGAAACTATAACACTGTCGCCCATAATGGCCATACATTATTAAAATAGAGATATTAATGAACAAAAATTGACAACCGTGCAACAATTCCGCCGAGCCGTTTTCGAGAAAAGTGGCTTCATCCTGAGTGGGCACAAAAAGCGTTGCTACTGTTTACAATGGAAACTATAACACTGTCGCCCATAATGGCCATACATTCTTAAAATAGAGATATTAATGAACAAAAATTGACAACCGTGCAACAATTCCGCCGAGCCGTTTTCGAGAAAAGTGGCTTCATCCTGAGTGGGCACAAAAAGCGTTGCTACTGTTTACAATGGAAACTATAACACTGTCGCCCATAATGGCCATACATTATTAAAATAGAGATATTAATGAACAAAAATTGACAACCGTGCAACAATTCCGCCGAGCCGTTTTCGAGAAAAGTGGCTTCATCCTGAGTGGGCACAAAAAGCGTTGCTACTGTTTACAATGGAAACTATAACACTGTCGCCCATTATGGCCATACATTATTTAAATAGAGATATTAATGAACAAAAATTGACAACCGTGCAACAATTCCGCCGAGCCGTTTTCGAGAAAAGTGGCTTCATCCTGAGTGGGCACAAAAAGCGTTGCTACTGTTTACAATGGAAACTATAACACTGTCGCCCATAATGGCCATACATTATTAAAATAGAGATATTAATGAACAAAAATTGACAACCGTGCAACAATTCCGCCGAGCCGTTTTCGAGAAAAGTGGCTTCATCCTGAGTGGGCACAAAAAGCGTTGCTACTGTTTACAATGGAAACTATAACACTGTCGCCCATTATGGCCATACATTATTAAAATAGAGATATTAATGAACAAAAATTGACAACCGTGCAACAATTCCGCCGAGCCGTTTTCGAGAAAAGTGGCTTCATCCTGAGTGGGCACAAAAAGCGTTGCTACTGTTTACAATGGAAACTATAACACTGTCGCCCATAATGGCCATACATTCTTAAAATAGAGATATTAATGAACAAAAATTGACAACCGTGCAACAATTCCGCCGAGCCGTTTTCGAGAAAAGTGGCTTCATCCTGAGTGGGCACAAAAAGCGTTGCTACTGTTTACAATGGAAACTATAACACTGTCGCCCATTATGGCCATACATTATTTAAATAGAGATATTAATGAACAAAAATTGACAACCGTGCAACAATTCCGCCGAGCCGTTTTCGAGAAAAGTGGCTTCATCCTGAGTGGGCACAAAAAGCGTTGCTACTGTTTACAATGGAAACTATAACACTGTCGCCCATAATGGCCATACATTATTAAAATAGAGATATTAATGAACAAAAATTGACAACCGTGCAACAATTCCGCCGAGCCGTTTTCGAGAAAAGTGGCTTCATCCTGAGTGGGCACAAAAAGCGTTGCTACTGTTTACAATGGAAACTATAACACTGTCGCCCATAATGGCCATACATTCTTAAAATAGAGATATTAATGAACAAAAATTGACAACCGTGCAACAATTCCGCCGAGCCGTTTTCGAGAAAAGTGGCTTCATCCTGAGTGGGCACAAAAAGCGTTGCTACTGTTTACAATGGAAACTATAACACTGTCGCCCATAATGGCCATACATTATTAAAATAGAGATATTAATGAACAAAAATTGACAACCGTGCAACAATTCCGCCGAGCCGTTTTCGAGAAAAGTGGCTTCATCCTGAGTGGGCACAAAAAGCGTTGCTACTGTTTACAATGGAAACTATAACACTGTCGCCCATAATGGCCATACATTATTAAAATAGAGATATTAATGAACAAAAATTGACAACCGTGCAACAATTCCGCCGAGCCGTTTTCGAGAAAAGTGGCTTCATCCTGAGTGGGCACAAAAAGCGTTGCTACTGTTTACAATGGAAACTATAACACTGTCGCCCATAATGGCCATACATTCTTAAAATAGAGATATTAATGAACAAAAATTGACAACCGTGCAACAATTCCGCCGAGCCGTTTTCGAGAAAAGTGGCTTCATCCTGAGTGGGCACAAAAAGCGTTGCTATTGTTTACAATGGAAACTATAACACTGTCGCCCATAATGGCCATACATTATTTAAATAGAGATATTAATGAACAAAAATTGACAACCGTGCAACAATTCCGCCGAGCCGTTTTCGAGAAAAGTGGCTTCATCCTGAGTGGGCACAAAAAGCGTTGCTACTGTTTACTATGGAAACTATAACACTGTCGCCCATAATGGCCATACATTATTTAAATAGAGATATTAATGAACAAAAATTGACAACCGTGCAACAATTCCGCCGAGCCGTTTTCGAGAAAAGTGGCTTCATCCTGAGTGGGCACAAAAAGCGTTGCTACTGTTTACAATGGAAACTATAACACTGTCGCCCATAATGGCCATACATTATTTAAATAGAGATATTAATGAACAAAAATTGACAACCGTGCAACAATTCCGCCGAGCCGTTTTCGAGAAAAGTGGCTTCATCCTGAGTGGGCACAAAAAGCGTTGCTACTGTTTACAATGGAAACTATAATACTGTCGCCCATAATGGCCATACATTCTTAAAATAGAGATATTAATGAACAAAAATTGACAACCGTGCAACAATTCCGCCGAGCCGTTTTCGAGAAAAGTGGCTTCATCCTGAGTGGGCACAAAAAGCGTTGCTACTGTTTACAATGGAAACTATAACACTGTCGCCCATAATGGCCATACACTATTTAAATAGAGATATTAATGAACAAAAATTGACAACCGTGCAACAATTCCGCCGAGCCGTTTTCGAGAAAAGTGGCTTCATCCTGAGTGGGCACAAAAAGCGTTGCTACTGTTTACAATGGAAACTATAACACTGTCGCCCATAATGGCCATACATTATTTAAATAGAGATATTAATGAACAAAAATTGACAACCGTGCAACAATTCCGCCGAGCCGTTTTCGAGAAAAGTGGCTTCATCCTGAGTGGGCACAAAAAGCGTTGCTACTGTTTACAATGGAAACTATAACACTGTCGCCCATAATGGCCATACATTATTTAAATAGAGATATTAATGAACAAAAATTGACAACCGTGCAACAATTCCGCCGAGCCGTTTTCGAGAAAAGTGGCTTCATCCTGAGTGGGCACAAAAAGCGTTGCTACTGTTTACAATGGAAACTATAACACTGTCGCCCATAATGGCCATACATTATTTAAATAGAGATATTAATGAACAAAAATTGACAACCGTGCAACAATTCCGCCGAGCCGTTTTCGAGAAAAGTGGCTTCATCCTGAGTGGGCACAAAAAGCGTTGCTACTGTTTACAATGGAAACTATAACACTGTCGCCCATAATGGCCATACATTATTTAAATAGAGATATTAATGAACAAAAATTGACAACCGTGCAACAATTCCGCCGAGCCGTTTTCGAGAAAAGTGGCTTCATCCTGAGTGGGCACAAAAAGCGTTGCTACTGTTTACAATGGAAACTATAACACTGTCGCCCATAATGGCCATACATTATTTAAATAGAGATATTAATGAACAAAAATTGACAACCGTGCAACAATTCCGCCGAGCCGTTTTCGAGAAAAGTGGCTTCATCCTGAGTGGGCACAAAAAGCGTTGCTACTGTTTACAATGGAAACTATAACACTGTCGCCCATAATGGCCATACATTATTTAAATAGAGATATTAATGAACAAAAATTGACAACCGTGCAACAATTCCGCCGAGCCGTTTTCGAGAAAAGTGGCTTCATCCTGAGTGGGCACAAAAAGCGTTGCTACTGTTTACAATGGAAACTATAACACTGTCGCCCATAATGGCCATACATTATTTAAATAGAGATATTAATGAACAAAAATTGACAACCGTGCAACAATTCCGCCGAGCCGTTTTCGAGAAAAGTGGCTTCATCCTGAGTGGGCACAAAAAGCGTTGCTACTGTTTACAATGGAAACTATAACACTGTCGCCCATAATGGCCATACATTATTTAAATAGAGATATTAATGAACAAAAATTGACAACCGTGCAACAATTCCGCCGAGCCGTTTTCGAGAAAAGTGGCTTCATCCTGAGTGGGCACAAAAAGCGTTGCTACTGTTTACAATGGAAACTATAACACTGTCGCCCATAATGGCCATACATTCTTAAAATAGAGATATTAATGAACAAAAATTGACAACCGTGCAACAATTCCGCCGAGCCGTTTTCGAGAAAAGTGGCTTCATCCTGAGTGGGCACAAAAAGCGTTGCTACTGTTTACAATGGAAACTATAACACTGTCGCCCATAATGGCCATACATTATTTAAATAGAGATATTAATGAACAAAAATTGACAACCGTGCAACAATTCCGCCGAGCCGTTTTCGAGAAAAGTGGCTTCATCCTGAGTGGGCACAAAAAGCGTTGCTACTGTTTACAATGGAAACTATAACACTGTCGCCCATAATGGCCATACATTATTTAAATAGAGATATTAATGAACAAAAATTGACAACCGTGCAACAATTCCGCCGAGCCGTTTTCGAGAAAAGTGGCTTCATCCTGAGTGGGCACAAAAAGCGTTGCTACTGTTTACAATGGAAACTATAACACTGTCGCCCATAATGGCCATACATTCTTAAAATAGAGATATTAATGAACAAAAATTGACAACCGTGCAACAATTCCGCCGAGCCGTTTTCGAGAAAAGTGGCTTCATCCTGAGTGGGCACAAAAAGCGTTGCTACTGTTTACAATGGAAACTATAACACTGTCGCCCATAATGGCCATACATTATTTAAATAGAGATATTAATGAACAAAAATTGACAACCGTGCAACAATTCCGCCGAGCCGTTTTCGAGAAAAGTGGCTTCATCCTGAGTGGGCACAAAAAGCGTTGCTACTGTTTACAATGGAAACTATAACACTGTCGCCCATAATGGCCATACATTATTTAAATAGAGATATTAATGAACAAAAATTGACAACCGTGCAACAATTCCGCCGAGCCGTTTTCGAGAAAAGTGGCTTCATCCTGAGTGGGCACAAAAAGCGTTGCTACTGTTTACAATGGAAACTATAACACTGTCGCCCATTATGGCCATACATTATTAAAATAGAGATATTAATGAACAAAAATTGACAACCGTGCAACAATTCCGCCGAGCCGTTTTCGAGAAAAGTGGCTTCATCCTGAGTGGGCACAAAAAGCGTTGCTACTGTTTACAATGGAAACTATAACACTGTCGCCCATAATGGCCATACATTATTAAAATAGAGATATTAATGAACAAAAATTGACAACCGTGCAACAATTCCGCCGAGCCGTTTTCGAGAAAAGTGGCTTCATCCTGAGTGGGCACAAAAAGCGTTGCTACTGTTTACAATGGAAACTATAACACTGTCGCCCATAATGGCCATACATTCTTAAAATAGAGATATTAATGAACAAAAATTGACAACCGTGCAACAATTCCGCCGAGCCGTTTTCGAGAAAAGTGGCTTCATCCTGAGTGGGCACAAAAAGCGTTGCTACTGTTTACAATGGAAACTATAACACTGTCGCCCATTATGGCCATACATTATTAAAATAGAGATATTAATGAACAAAAATTGACAACCGTGCAACAATTCCGCCGAGCCGTTTTCGAGAAAAGTGGCTTCATCCTGAGTGGGCACAAAAAGCGTTGCTACTGTTTACAATGGAAACTATAACACTGTCGCCCATAATGGCCATACATTATTTAAATAGAGATATTAATGAACAAAAATTGACAACCGTGCAACAATTCCGCCGAGCCGTTTTCGAGAAAAGTGGCTTCATCCTGAGTGGGCACAAAAAGCGTTGCTACTGTTTACAATGGAAACTATAACACTGTCGCCCATAATGGCCATACATTATTAAAATAGAGATATTAATGAACAAAAATTGACAACCGTGCAACAATTCCGCCGAGCCGTTTTCGAGAAAAGTGGCTTCATCCTGAGTGGGCACAAAAAGCGTTGCTACTGTTTACAATGGAAACTATAACACTGTCGCCCATAATGGCCATACATTATTTAAATAGAGATATTAATGAACAAAAATTGACAACCGTGCAACAATTCCGCCGAGCCGTTTTCGAGAAAAGTGGCTTCATCCTGAGTGGGCACAAAAAGCGTTGCTAATGTTTTCCATGGAAACTATAACACTGTCGCCCATAATGGCCATACATTATTAAAATAGAGATATTAATGAACAGAAATTGACAACCGTGCAACAATTCCGTCGAGCCGTTTTCGAGAAAAGGGGCTTCATCCTGAGTGGGCCAAAAAAGGCGTTGCTAATGTTTTCCATGGAAACTATAACACTGTCGCCCATAATGGCCATACATTATTAAAATAGAGATATTAATGAACAGAAATTGACAACCGTGCAACAATTCCGCCGAGCCGTTTTCGAGAAAAGGGGCTTCATCCTGAGTGGGCCAAAAAAGGCGTTGCTAATGTTTTCCATGGAAACTATAACACTGTCGCCCATAATGGCCATACATTATTAAAATAGAGATATTAATGAACAGAAATTGACAACCGTGCAACAATTCCGCCGAGCCGTTTTCGAGAAAAGGGGCTTCATCCTGAGTGGGCCAAAAAAGGCGTTGCTAATGTTTTCCATGGAAACTATAACACTGTCGCCCATAATGGCCATACATTATTAAAATAGAGATATTAATGAACAGAAATTGACAACCGTGCAACAATTCCGCCGAGCCGTTTTCGAGAAAAGGGGCTTCATCCTGAGTGGGCCAAAAAAGGCGTTGCTAATGTTTTCCATGGAAACTATAACACTGTCGCCCATAATGGCCATACATTATTAAAATAGAGATATTAATGAACAGAAATTGACAACCGTGCAACAATTCCGCCGAGCCGTTTTCGAGAAAAGGGGCTTCATCCTGAGTGGGCCAAAAAAGGCGTTGCTAATGTTTTCCATGGAAACTATAACACTGTCGCCCATAATGGCCATACATTATTAAAATAGAGATATTAGTGAACAGAAATTGACAACCGTGCAACAATTCCGCCGAGCCGTTTTCGAGAAAAGGGGCTTCATCCTGAGTGGGCCAAAAAAGGCGTTGCTAATGTTTTCCATGGAAACTATAACACTGTCGCCCATAATGGCCATACATTATTAAAATAGAGATATTAATGAACAGAAATTGACAACCGTGCAACAATTCCGCCGAGCCGTTTTCGAGAAAAGGGGCTTCATCCTGAGTGGGCCAAAAAAGGCGTTGCTAATGTTTTCCATGGAAACTATAACACTGTCGCCCATAATGGCCATACATTATTAAAATAGAGATATTAATGAACAGAAATTGACAACCGTGCAACAATTCCGCCGAGCCGTTTTCGAGAAAAGGGGCTTCATCCTGAGTGGGCCAAAAAAGGCGTTGCTAATGTTTTCCATGGAAACTATAACACTGTCGCCCATAATGGCCATACATTATTAAAATAGAGATATTAATGAACAGAAATTGACAACCGTGCAACAATTCCGCCGAGCCGTTTTCGAGAAAAGGGGCTTCATCCTGAGTGGGCCAAAAAAGGCGTTGCTAATGTTTTCCATGGAAACTATAACACTGTCGCCCATAATGGCCATACATTATTAAAATAGAGATATTAATGAACAGAAATTGACAACCGTGCAACAATTCCGCCGAGCCGTTTTCGAGAAAAGGGGCTTCATCCTGAGTGGGCCAAAAAAGGCGTTGCTAATGTTTTCCATGGAAACTATAACACTGTCGCCCATAATGGCCATACATTATTAAAATAGAGATATTAATGAACAGAAATTGACAACCGTGCAACAATTCCGCCGAGCCGTTTTCGAGAAAAGGGGCTTCATCCTGAGTGGGCCAAAAAAGGCGTTGCTAATGTTTTCCATGGAAACTATAACACTGTCGCCCATAATGGCCATACATTATTAAAATAGAGATATTAATGAACAGAAATTGACAACCGTGCAACAATTCCGCCGAGCCGTTTTCGAGAAAAGGGGCTTCATCCTGAGTGGGCCAAAAAAGGCGTTGCTAATGTTTTCCATGGAAACTATAACACTGTCGCCCATAATGGCCATACATTATTAAAATAGAGATATTAATGAACAGAAATTGACAACCGTGCAACAATTCCGCCGAGCCGTTTTCGAGAAAAGGGGCTTCATCCTGAGTGGGCCAAAAAAGGCGTTGCTAATGTTTTCCATGGAAACTATAACACTGTCGCCCATAATGGCCATACATTATTAAAATAGAGATATTAATGAACAGAAATTGACAACCGTGCAACAATTCCGCCGAGCCGTTTTCGAGAAAAGGGGCTTCATCCTGAGTGGGCCAAAAAAGGCGTTGCTAATGTTTTCCATGGAAACTATAACACTGTCGCCCATAATGGCCATACATTATTAAAATAGAGATATTAATGAACAGAAATTGACAACCGTGCAACAATTCCGCCGAGCCGTTTTCGAGAAAAGGGGCTTCATCCTGAGTGGGCCAAAAAAGGCGTTGCTAATGTTTTCCATGGAAACTATAACACTGTCGCCCATAATGGCCATACATTATTAAAATAGAGATATTAATGAACAGAAATTGACAACCGTGCAACAATTCCGCCGAGCCGTTTTCGAGAAAAGGGGCTTCATCCTGAGTGGGCCAAAAAAGGCGTTGCTAATGTTTTCCATGGAAACTATAACACTGTCGCCCATAATGGCCATACATTATTAAAATAGAGATATTAATGAACAGAAATTGACAACCGTGCAACAATTCCGCCGAGCCGTTTTCGAGAAAAGGGGCTTCATCCTGAGTGGGCCAAAAAAGGCGTTGCTAATGTTTTCCATGGAAACTATAACACTGTCGCCCATAATGGCCATACATTATTAAAATAGAGATATTAATGAACAGAAATTGACAACCGTGCAACAATTCCGCCGAGCCGTTTTCGAGAAAAGGGGCTTCATCCTGAGTGGGCCAAAAAAGGCGTTGCTAATGTTTTCCATGGAAACTATAACACTGTCGCCCATAATGGCCATACATTATTAAAATAGAGATATTAATGAACAGAAATTGACAACCGTGCAACAATTCCGCCGAGCCGTTTTCGAGAAAAGGGGCTTCATCCTGAGTGGGCCAAAAAAGGCGTTGCTAATGTTTTCCATGGAAACTATAACACTGTCGCCCATAATGGCCATACATTATTAAAATAGAGATATTAATGAACAGAAATTGACAACCGTGCAACAATTCCGCCGAGCCGTTTTCGAGAAAAGGGGCTTCATCCTGAGTGGGCCAAAAAAGGCGTTGCTAATGTTTTCCATGGAAACTATAACACTGTCGCCCATAATGGCCATACATTATTAAAATAGAGATATTAATGAACAGAAATTGACAACCGTGCAACAATTCCGCCGAGCCGTTTTCGAGAAAAGGGGCTTCATCCTGAGTGGGCCAAAAAAGGCGTTGCTAATGTTTTCCATGGAAACTATAACACTGTCGCCCATAATGGCCATACATTATTAAAATAGAGATATTAATGAACAGAAATTGACAACCGTGCAACAATTCCGCCGAGCCGTTTTCGAGAAAAGGGGCTTCATCCTGAGTGGGCCAAAAAAGGCGTTGCTAATGTTTTCCATGGAAACTATAACACTGTCGCCCATAATGGCCATACATTATTAAAATAGAGATATTAATGAACAGAAATTGACAACCGTGCAACAATTCCGCCGAGCCGTTTTCGAGAAAAGGGGCTTCATCCTGAGTGGGCCAAAAAAGGCGTTGCTAATGTTTTCCATGGAAACTATAACACTGTCGCCCATAATGGCCATACATTATTAAAATAGAGATATTAATGAACAGAAATTGACAACCGTGCAACAATTCCGCCGAGCCGTTTTCGAGAAAAGGGGCTTCATCCTGAGTGGGCCAAAAAAGGCGTTGCTAATGTTTTCCATGGAAACTATAACACTGTCGCCCATAATGGCCATACATTATTAAAATAGAGATATTAATGAACAGAAATTGACAACCGTGCAACAATTCCGCCGAGCCGTTTTCGAGAAAAGGGGCTTCATCCTGAGTGGGCCAAAAAAGGCGTTGCTAATGTTTTCCATGGAAACTATAACACTGTCGCCCATAATGGCCATACATTATTAAAATAGAGATATTAATGAACAGAAATTGACAACCGTGCAACAATTCCGCCGAGCCGTTTTCGAGAAAAGGGGCTTCATCCTGAGTGGGCCAAAAAAGGCGTTGCTAATGTTTTCCATGGAAACTATAACACTGTCGCCCATAATGGCCATACATTATTAAAATAGAGATATTAATGAACAGAAATTGACAACCGTGCAACAATTCCGCCGAGCCGTTTTCGAGAAAAGGGGCTTCATCCTGAGTGGGCCAAAAAAGGCGTTGCTAATGTTTTCCATGGAAACTATAACACTGTCGCCCATAATGGCCATACATTATTAAAATAGAGATATTAATGAACAGAAATTGACAACCGTGCAACAATTCCGCCGAGCCGTTTTCGAGAAAAGGGGCTTCATCCTGAGTGGGCCAAAAAAGGCGTTGCTAATGTTTTCCATGGAAACTATAACACTGTCGCCCATAATGGCCATACATTATTAAAATAGAGATATTAATGAACAGAAATTGACAACCGTGCAACAATTCCGCCGAGCCGTTTTCGAGAAAAGGGGCTTCATCCTGAGTGGGCCAAAAAAGGCGTTGCTAATGTTTTCCATGGAAACTATAACACTGTCGCCCATAATGGCCATACATTATTAAAATAGAGATATTAGTGAACAGAAATTGACAACCGTGCAACAATTCCGCCGAGCCGTTTTCGAGAAAAGGGGCTTCATCCTGAGTGGGCCAAAAAAGGCGTTGCTAATGTTTTCCATGGAAACTATAACACTGTCGCCCATAATGGCCATACATTATTAAAATAGAGATATTAATGAACAGAAATTGACAACCGTGCAACAATTCCGCCGAGCCGTTTTCGAGAAAAGGGGCTTCATCCTGAGTGGGCCAAAAAAGGCGTTGCTAATGTTTTCCATGGAAACTATAACACTGTCGCCCATAATGGCCATACATTATTAAAATAGAGATATTAATGAACAGAAATTGACAACCGTGCAACAATTCCGCCGAGCCGTTTTCGAGAAAAGGGGCTTCATCCTGAGTGGGCCAAAAAAGGCGTTGCTAATGTTTTCCATGGAAACTATAACACTGTCGCCCATAATGGCCATACATTATTAAAATAGAGATATTAATGAACAGAAATTGACAACCGTGCAACAATTCCGCCGAGCCGTTTTCGAGAAAAGGGGCTTCATCCTGAGTGGGCCAAAAAAGGCGTTGCTAATGTTTTCCATGGAAACTATAACACTGTCGCCCATAATGGCCATACATTATTAAAATAGAGATATTAATGAACAGAAATTGACAACCGTGCAACAATTCCGCCGAGCCGTTTTCGAGAAAAGGGGCTTCATCCTGAGTGGGCCAAAAAAGGCGTTGCTAATGTTTTCCATGGAAACTATAACACTGTCGCCCATAATGGCCATACATTATTAAAATAGAGATATTAATGAACAGAAATTGACAACCGTGCAACAATTCCGCCGAGCCGTTTTCGAGAAAAGGGGCTTCATCCTGAGTGGGCCAAAAAAGGCGTTGCTAATGTTTTCCATGGAAACTATAACACTGTCGCCCATAATGGCCATACATTATTAAAATAGAGATATTAATGAACAGAAATTGACAACCGTGCAACAATTCCGCCGAGCCGTTTTCGAGAAAAGGGGCTTCATCCTGAGTGGGCCAAAAAAGGCGTTGCTAATGTTTTCCATGGAAACTATAACACTGTCGCCCATAATGGCCATACATTATTAAAATAGAGATATTAATGAACAGAAATTGACAACCGTGCAACAATTCCGCCGAGCCGTTTTCGAGAAAAGGGGCTTCATCCTGAGTGGGCCAAAAAAGGCGTTGCTAATGTTTTCCATGGAAACTATAACACTGTCGCCCATAATGGCCATACATTATTAAAATAGAGATATTAATGAACAGAAATTGACAACCGTGCAACAATTCCGCCGAGCCGTTTTCGAGAAAAGGGGCTTCATCCTGAGTGGGCCAAAAAAGGCGTTGCTAATGTTTTCCATGGAAACTATAACACTGTCGCCCATAATGGCCATACATTATTAAAATAGAGATATTAATGAACAGAAATTGACAACCGTGCAACAATTCCGCCGAGCCGTTTTCGAGAAAAGGGGCTTCATCCTGAGTGGGCCAAAAAAGGCGTTGCTAATGTTTTCCATGGAAACTATAACACTGTCGCCCATAATGGCCATACATTATTAAAATAGAGATATTAATGAACAGAAATTGACAACCGTGCAACAATTCCGCCGAGCCGTTTTCGAGAAAAGGGGCTTCATCCTGAGTGGGCCAAAAAAGGCGTTGCTAATGTTTTCCATGGAAACTATAACACTGTCGCCCATAATGGCCATACATTATTAAAATAGAGATATTAATGAACAGAAATTGACAACCGTGCAACAATTCCGCCGAGCCGTTTTCGAGAAAAGGGGCTTCATCCTGAGTGGGCCAAAAAAGGCGTTGCTAATGTTTTCCATGGAAACTATAACACTGTCGCCCATAATGGCCATACATTATTAAAATAGAGATATTAATGAACAGAAATTGACAACCGTGCAACAATTCCGCCGAGCCGTTTTCGAGAAAAGGGGCTTCATCCTGAGTGGGCCAAAAAAGGCGTTGCTAATGTTTTCCATGGAAACTATAACACTGTCGCCCATAATGGCCATACATTATTAAAATAGAGATATTAGTGAACAGAAATTGACAACCGTGCAACAATTCCGCCGAGCCGTTTTCGAGAAAAGGGGCTTCATCCTGAGTGGGCCAAAAAAGGCGTTGCTAATGTTTTCCATGGAAACTATAACACTGTCGCCCATAATGGCCATACATTATTAAAATAGAGATATTAATGAACAGAAATTGACAACCGTGCAACAATTCCGCCGAGCCGTTTTCGAGAAAAGGGGCTTCATCCTGAGTGGGCCAAAAAAGGCGTTGCTAATGTTTTCCATGGAAACTATAACACTGTCGCCCATAATGGCCATACATTATTAAAATAGAGATATTAATGAACAGAAATTGACAACCGTGCAACAATTCCGCCGAGCCGTTTTCGAGAAAAGGGGCTTCATCCTGAGTGGGCCAAAAAAGGCGTTGCTAATGTTTTCCATGGAAACTATAACACTGTCGCCCATAATGGCCATACATTATTAAAATAGAGATATTAATGAACAGAAATTGACAACCGTGCAACAATTCCGCCGAGCCGTTTTCGAGAAAAGGGGCTTCATCCTGAGTGGGCCAAAAAAGGCGTTGCTAATGTTTTCCATGGAAACTATAACACTGTCGCCCATAATGGCCATACATTATTAAAATAGAGATATTAATGAACAGAAATTGACAACCGTGCAACAATTCCGCCGAGCCGTTTTCGAGAAAAGGGGCTTCATCCTGAGTGGGCCAAAAAAGGCGTTGCTAATGTTTTCCATGGAAACTATAACACTGTCGCCCATAATGGCCATACATTATTAAAATAGAGATATTAGTGAACAGAAATTGACAACCGTGCAACAATTCCGCCGAGCCGTTTTCGAGAAAAGGGGCTTCATCCTGAGTGGGCCAAAAAAGGCGTTGCTAATGTTTTCCATGGAAACTATAACACTGTCGCCCATAATGGCCATACATTATTAAAATAGAGATATTAATGAACAGAAATTGACAACCGTGCAACAATTCCGCCGAGCCGTTTTCGAGAAAAGGGGCTTCATCCTGAGTGGGCCAAAAAAGGCGTTGCTAATGTTTTCCATGGAAACTATAACACTGTCGCCCATAATGGCCATACATTATTAAAATAGAGATATTAATGAACAGAAATTGACAACCGTGCAACAATTCCGCCGAGCCGTTTTCGAGAAAAGGGGCTTCATCCTGAGTGGGCCAAAAAAGGCGTTGCTAATGTTTTCCATGGAAACTATAACACTGTCGCCCATAATGGCCATACATTATTAAAATAGAGATATTAATGAACAGAAATTGACAACCGTGCAACAATTCCGCCGAGCCGTTTTCGAGAAAAGGGGCTTCATCCTGAGTGGGCCAAAAAAGGCGTTGCTAATGTTTTCCATGGAAACTATAACACTGTCGCCCATAATGGCCATACATTATTAAAATAGAGATATTAATGAACAGAAATTGACAACCGTGCAACAATTCCGCCGAGCCGTTTTCGAGAAAAGGGGCTTCATCCTGAGTGGGCCAAAAAAGGCGTTGCTAATGTTTTCCATGGAAACTATAACACTGTCGCCCATAATGGCCATACATTATTAAAATAGAGATATTAATGAACAGAAATTGACAACCGTGCAACAATTCCGCCGAGCCGTTTTCGAGAAAAGGGGCTTCATCCTGAGTGGGCCAAAAAAGGCGTTGCTAATGTTTTCCATGGAAACTATAACACTGTCGCCCATAATGGCCATACATTATTAAAATAGAGATATTAATGAACAGAAATTGACAACCGTGCAACAATTCCGCCGAGCCGTTTTCGAGAAAAGGGGCTTCATCCTGAGTGGGCCAAAAAAGGCGTTGCTAATGTTTTCCATGGAAACTATAACACTGTCGCCCATAATGGCCATACATTATTAAAATAGAGATATTAATGAACAGAAATTGACAACCGTGCAACAATTCCGCCGAGCCGTTTTCGAGAAAAGGGGCTTCATCCTGAGTGGGCCAAAAAAGGCGTTGCTAATGTTTTCCATGGAAACTATAACACTGTCGCCCATAATGGCCATACATTATTAAAATAGAGATATTAATGAACAGAAATTGACAACCGTGCAACAATTCCGCCGAGCCGTTTTCGAGAAAAGGGGCTTCATCCTGAGTGGGCCAAAAAAGGCGTTGCTAATGTTTTCCATGGAAACTATAACACTGTCGCCCATAATGGCCATACATTATTAAAATAGAGATATTAATGAACAGAAATTGACAACCGTGCAACAATTCCGCCGAGCCGTTTTCGAGAAAAGGGGCTTCATCCTGAGTGGGCCAAAAAAGGCGTTGCTAATGTTTTCCATGGAAACTATAACACTGTCGCCCATAATGGCCATACATTATTAAAATAGAGATATTAATGAACAGAAATTGACAACCGTGCAACAATTCCGCCGAGCCGTTTTCGAGAAAAGGGGCTTCATCCTGAGTGGGCCAAAAAAGGCGTTGCTAATGTTTTCCATGGAAACTATAACACTGTCGCCCATAATGGCCATACATTATTAAAATAGAGATATTAATGAACAGAAATTGACAACCGTGCAACAATTCCGCCGAGCCGTTTTCGAGAAAAGGGGCTTCATCCTGAGTGGGCCAAAAAAGGCGTTGCTAATGTTTTCCATGGAAACTATAACACTGTCGCCCATAATGGCCATACATTATTAAAATAGAGATATTAATGAACAGAAATTGACAACCGTGCAACAATTCCGCCGAGCCGTTTTCGAGAAAAGGGGCTTCATCCTGAGTGGGCCAAAAAAGGCGTTGCTAATGTTTTCCATGGAAACTATAACACTGTCGCCCATAATGGCCATACATTATTAAAATAGAGATATTAATGAACAGAAATTGACAACCGTGCAACAATTCCGCCGAGCCGTTTTCGAGAAAAGGGGCTTCATCCTGAGTGGGCCAAAAAAGGCGTTGCTAATGTTTTCCATGGAAACTATAACACTGTCGCCCATAATGGCCATACATTATTAAAATAGAGATATTAATGAACAGAAATTGACAACCGTGCAACAATTCCGCCGAGCCGTTTTCGAGAAAAGGGGCTTCATCCTGAGTGGGCCAAAAAAGGCGTTGCTAATGTTTTCCATGGAAACTATAACACTGTCGCCCATAATGGCCATACATTATTAAAATAGAGATATTAGTGAACAGAAATTGACAACCGTGCAACAATTCCGCCGAGCCGTTTTCGAGAAAAGGGGCTTCATCCTGAGTGGGCCAAAAAAGGCGTTGCTAATGTTTTCCATGGAAACTATAACACTGTCGCCCATAATGGCCATACATTATTAAAATAGAGATATTAATGAACAGAAATTGACAACCGTGCAACAATTCCGCCGAGCCGTTTTCGAGAAAAGGGGCTTCATCCTGAGTGGGCCAAAAAAGGCGTTGCTAATGTTTTCCATGGAAACTATAACACTGTCGCCCATAATGGCCATACATTATTAAAATAGAGATATTAATGAACAGAAATTGACAACCGTGCAACAATTCCGCCGAGCCGTTTTCGAGAAAAGGGGCTTCATCCTGAGTGGGCCAAAAAAGGCGTTGCTAATGTTTTCCATGGAAACTATAACACTGTCGCCCATAATGGCCATACATTATTAAAATAGAGATATTAATGAACAGAAATTGACAACCGTGCAACAATTCCGCCGAGCCGTTTTCGAGAAAAGGGGCTTCATCCTGAGTGGGCCAAAAAAGGCGTTGCTAATGTTTTCCATGGAAACTATAACACTGTCGCCCATAATGGCCATACATTATTAAAATAGAGATATTAATGAACAGAAATTGACAACCGTGCAACAATTCCGCCGAGCCGTTTTCGAGAAAAGGGGCTTCATCCTGAGTGGGCCAAAAAAGGCGTTGCTAATGTTTTCCATGGAAACTATAACACTGTCGCCCATAATGGCCATACATTATTAAAATAGAGATATTAATGAACAGAAATTGACAACCGTGCAACAATTCCGCCGAGCCGTTTTCGAGAAAAGGGGCTTCATCCTGAGTGGGCCAAAAAAGGCGTTGCTAATGTTTTCCATGGAAACTATAACACTGTCGCCCATAATGGCCATACATTATTAAAATAGAGATATTAATGAACAGAAATTGACAACCGTGCAACAATTCCGCCGAGCCGTTTTCGAGAAAAGGGGCTTCATCCTGAGTGGGCCAAAAAAGGCGTTGCTAATGTTTTCCATGGAAACTATAACACTGTCGCCCATAATGGCCATACATTATTAAAATAGAGATATTAATGAACAGAAATTGACAACCGTGCAACAATTCCGCCGAGCCGTTTTCGAGAAAAGGGGCTTCATCCTGAGTGGGCCAAAAAAGGCGTTGCTAATGTTTTCCATGGAAACTATAACACTGTCGCCCATAATGGCCATACATTATTAAAATAGAGATATTAATGAACAGAAATTGACAACCGTGCAACAATTCCGCCGAGCCGTTTTCGAGAAAAGGGGCTTCATCCTGAGTGGGCCAAAAAAGGCGTTGCTAATGTTTTCCATGGAAACTATAACACTGTCGCCCATAATGGCCATACATTATTAAAATAGAGATATTAATGAACAGAAATTGACAACCGTGCAACAATTCCGCCGAGCCGTTTTCGAGAAAAGGGGCTTCATCCTGAGTGGGCCAAAAAAGGCGTTGCTAATGTTTTCCATGGAAACTATAACACTGTCGCCCATAATGGCCATACATTATTAAAATAGAGATATTAATGAACAGAAATTGACAACCGTGCAACAATTCCGCCGAGCCGTTTTCGAGAAAAGGGGCTTCATCCTGAGTGGGCCAAAAAAGGCGTTGCTAATGTTTTCCATGGAAACTATAACACTGTCGCCCATAATGGCCATACATTATTAAAATAGAGATATTAGTGAACAGAAATTGACAACCGTGCAACAATTCCGCCGAGCCGTTTTCGAGAAAAGGGGCTTCATCCTGAGTGGGCCAAAAAAGGCGTTGCTAATGTTTTCCATGGAAACTATAACACTGTCGCCCATAATGGCCATACATTATTAAAATAGAGATATTAATGAACAGAAATTGACAACCGTGCAACAATTCCGCCGAGCCGTTTTCGAGAAAAGTGGCTTCATCCTGAGTGGGCACAAAAAGCGTTGCTACTGTTTACAATGGAAACTATAACACTGTCGCCCATAATGGCCATACATTATTTAAATAGAGATATTAATGAACAAAAATTGACAACCGTGCAACAATTCCGCCGAGCCGTTTTCGAGAAAAGGGGCTTCATCCTGAGTGGGCCAAAAAAGGCGTTGCTAATGTTTTCCATGGAAACTATAACACTGTCGCCCATAATGGCCATACATTATTAAAATAGAGATATTAATGAACAGAAATTGACAACCGTGCAACAATTCCGCCGAGCCGTTTTCGAGAAAAGTGGCTTCATCCTGAGTGGGCACAAAAAGCGTTGCTAATGTTTTCCATGGAAACTATAACACTAACTAACACTAACTAACTCGAAAGCGGCTCGGCGGAATTGTTGCACGGATGTCAATTTTTGTTCATTAATATCTCTATTTTAATAATGTATGGCCATTATGGGCGACAGTGTTATAGTTTCCATTGTAAACAGTAGCAACGCTTTTTGTGCCCACTCAGGATGAAGCCACTTTTCTCGAAAACGGCTCGGCGGAATTGTTGCACGGTTGTCAATTTTTGTTCATTAATATCTCTATTTAAATAATGTATGGCCATTATGGGCGACAGTGTTATAGTTTCCATTGTAAACAGTAGCAACGCTTTTTGTGCCCACTCAGGATGAAGCCACTTTTCTCGAAAACGGCTCGGCGGAATTGTTGCACGGTTGTCAATTTTTGTTCATTAATATCTCTATTTAAATAATGTATGGCCATTATGGGCGACAGTGTTATAGTTTCCATTGTAAACAGTAGCAACGCTTTTTGTGCCCACTCAGGATGAAGCCACTTTTCTCGAAAACGGCTCGGCGGAATTGTTGCACGGTTGTCAATTTTTGTTCATTAATATCTCTATTTAAATAATGTATGGCCATTATGGGCGACAGTGTTATAGTTTCCATTGTAAACAGTAGCAACGCTTTTTGTGCCCACTCAGGATGAAGCCACTTTTCTCGAAAACGGCTCGGCGGAATTGTTGCACGGTTGTCAATTTTTGTTCATTAATATCTCTATTTAAATAATGTATGGCCATTATGGGCGACAGTGTTATAGTTTCCATTGTAAACAGTAGCAACGCTTTTTGTGCCCACTCAGGATGAAGCCACTTTTCTCGAAAACGGCTCGGCGGAATTGTTGCACGGTTGTCAATTTTTGTTCATTAATATCTCTATTTTAAGAATGTATGGCCATTATGGGCGACAGTGTTATAGTTTCCATTGTAAACAGTAGCAACGCTTTTTGTGCCCACTCAGGATGAAGCCACTTTTCTCGAAAACGGCTCGGCGGAATTGTTGCACGGTTGTCAATTTTTGTTCATTAATATCTCTATTTAAATAATGTATGGCCATTATGGGCGACAGTGTTATAGTTTCCATTGTAAACAGTAGCAACGCTTTTTGTGCCCACTCAGGATGAAGCCACTTTTCTCGAAAACGGCTCGGCGGAATTGTTGCACGGTTGTCAATTTTTGTTCATTAATATCTCTATTTAAATAATGTATGGCCATTATGGGCGACAGTGTTATAGTTTCCATTGTAAACAGTAGCAACGCTTTTTGTGCCCACTCAGGATGAAGCCACTTTTCTCGAAAACGGCTCGGCGGAATTGTTGCACGGTTGTCAATTTTTGTTCATTAATATCTCTATTTAAATAATGTATGGCCATTATGGGCGACAGTGTTAGAGTTTCCATTGTAAACAGTAGCAACGCTTTTTGTGCCCACTCAGGATGAAGCCACTTTTCTCGAAAACGGCTCGGCGGAATTGTTGCACGGTTGTCAATTTTTGTTCATTAATATCTCTATTTAAATAATGTATGGCCATTATGGGCGACAGTGTTATAGTTTCCATTGTAAACAGTAGCAACGCTTTTTGTGCCCACTCAGGATGAAGCCACTTTTCTCGAAAACGGCTCGGCGGAATTGTTGCACGGTTGTCAATTTTTGTTCATTAATATCTCTATTTAAATAATGTATGGCCATTATGGGCGACAGTGTTATAGTTTCCATTGTAAACAGTAGCAACGCTTTTTGTGCCCACTCAGGATGAAGCCACTTTTCTCGAAAACGGCTCGGCGGAATTGTTGCACGGTTGTCAATTTTTGTTCATTAATATCTCTATTTAAATAATGTATGGCCATTATGGGCGACAGTGTTATAGTTTCCATTGTAAACAGTAGCAACGCTTTTTGTGCCCACTCAGGATGAAGCCACTTTTCTCGAAAACGGCTCGGCGGAATTGTTGCACGGTTGTCAATTTTTGTTCATTAATATCTCTATTTTAAGAATGTATGGCCATTATGGGCGACAGTATTATAGTTTCCATTGTAAACAGTAGCAACGCTTTTTGTGCCCACTCAGGATGAAGCCACTTTTCTCGAAAACGGCTCGGCGGAATTGTTGCACGGTTGTCAATTTTTGTTCATTAATATCTCTATTTAAATAATGTATGGCCATTATGGGCGACAGTGTTATAGTTTCCATTGTAAACAGTAGCAACGCTTTTTGTGCCCACTCAGGATGAAGCCACTTTTCTCGAAAACGGCTCGGCGGAATTGTTGCACGGTTGTCAATTTTTGTTCATTAATATCTCTATTTAAATAATGTATGGCCATTATGGGCGACAGTGTTATAGTTTCCATAGTAAACAGTAGCAACGCTTTTTGTGCCCACTCAGGATGAAGCCACTTTTCTCGAAAACGGCTCGGCGGAATTGTTGCACGGTTGTCAATTTTTGTTCATTAATATCTCTATTTAAATAATGTATGGCCATTATGGGCGACAGTGTTATAGTTTCCATTGTAAACAGTAGCAACGCTTTTTGTGCCCACTCAGGATGAAGCCACTTTTCTCGAAAACGGCTCGGCGGAATTGTTGCACGGTTGTCAATTTTTGTTCATTAATATCTCTATTTTAAGAATGTATGGCCATTATGGGCGACAGTGTTATAGTTTCCATTGTAAACAGTAGCAACGCTTTTTGTGCCCACTCAGGATGAAGCCACTTTTCTCGAAAACGGCTCGGCGGAATTGTTGCACGGTTGTCAATTTTTGTTCATTAATATCTCTATTTTAATAATGTATGGCCATTATGGGCGACAGTGTTATAGTTTCCATTGTAAACAGTAGCAACGCTTTTTGTGCCCACTCAGGATGAAGCCACTTTTCTCGAAAACGGCTCGGCGGAATTGTTGCACGGTTGTCAATTTTTATTCATTAATATCTCTATTTTAATAATGTATGGCCATTATGGGCGACAGTGTTATAGTTTCCATTGTAAACAGTAGCAACGCTTTTTGTGCCCACTCAGGATGAAGCCACTTTTCTCGAAAACGGCTCGGCGGAATTGTTGCACGGTTGTCAATTTTTGTTCATTAATATCTCTACTTTAATAATGTATGGCCATTATGGGCGACAGTGTTATAGTTTCCATTGTAAACAGTAGCAACGCTTTTTGTGCCCACTCAGGATGAAGCCACTTTTCTCGAAAACGGCTCGGCGGAATTGTTGCACGGTTGTCAATTTTTGTTCATTAATATCTCTATTTTAATAATGTATGGTCATTTTGGGTGACAGTGTTATAGTTTCCATGGAAAACATTAGCAACGCTTTTTGTGCCCACTCAGGATGAAGCCACTTTTCTCGAAAACGCCTCGGCGGAATTGTTGCACGGTTGTCAATTTTTGTTCATTAATATCTCTATTTTAATAATGTATGGCCATTATGGGCGACAGTGTTATAGTTTCAATGGAAAACATTAGCAACGCTTTTTGTGCCCACTCAGGATGAAGACACTTTTCTCGAAAACGGCTCGGCGGAATTGTTGCACGGTTGTCAATTTTTGTTCATTAATATCTCTATTTAAATAATGTATGGCCATTATGGGCGACAGTGTTATAGTTTCCATTGTAAACAGTAGCAACGCTTTTTGTGCCCACTCAGGATGAAGCCACTTTTCTCGAAAACGGCTCGGCGGAATTGTTGCACGGTTGTCAATTTTTGTTCATTAATATCTCTATTTAAATAATGTATGGCCATTATGGGCGACAGTGTTATAGTTTCCATTGTAACAGTAGCAACGCTTTTTGTGCCCACTCAGGATGAAGCCACTTTTCTCGAAAACGGCTCGGCGGAATTGTTGCACGGTTGTCAATTTTTGTTCATTAATATCTCTATTTTAATAATGTATGGCCATTATGGGCGACAGTGTTATAGTTTCAATGGAAAACATTAGCAACGCTTTTTGTGCCCACTCAGGATGAAGCCACTTTTCTCGAAAACGGCTCGGCGGAATTGTTGCACGGCTGTCAATTTTTGTTCATTAATATCTCTATTTAAATAATGTATGGCCATTATGGGCGACAGTGTTATAGTTTCCATTGTAAACAGTAGCAACGCTTTTTGTGCCCACTCAGGATGAAGCCACTTTTCTCGAAAACGGCTCGGCGGAATTGTTGCACGGTTGTCAATTTTTGTTCATTAATATCTCTATTTAAATAATGTATGGCCATTATGGGCGACAGTGTTATAGTTTCCATTGTAAACAGTAGCAACGCTTTTTGTGCCCACTCAGGATGAAGCCACTTTTCTCGAAAACGGCTCGGCGGAATTGTTGCACGGTTGTCAATTTTTGTTCATTAATATCTCTATTTTAAGAATGTATGGCCATTATGGGCGACAGTGTTATAGTTTCCATTGTAAACAGTAGCAACGCTTTTTGTGCCCACTCAGGATGAAGCCACTTTTCTCGAAAACGGCTCGGCGGAATTGTTGCACGGTTGTCAATTTTTGTTCATTAATATCTCTATTTAAATAATGTATGGCCATTATGGGCGACAGTGTTATAGTTTCCATTGTAAACAGTAGCAACGCTTTTTGTGCCCACTCAGGATGAAGCCACTTTTCTCGAAAACGGCTCGGCGGAATTGTTGCACGGTTGTCAATTTTTGTTCATTAATATCTCTATTTTAATAATGTATGGCCATTATGGGCGACAGTGTTATAGTTTCCATTGTAAACAGTAGCAACGCTTTTTGTGCCCACTCAGGATGAAGCCACTTTTCTCGAAAACGGCTCGGCGGAATTGTTGCACGGTTGTCAATTTTTGTTCATTAATATCTCTATTTAAATAATGTATGGCCATTATGGGCGACAGTGTTATAGTTTCCATTGTAAACAGTAGCAACGCTTTTTGTGCCCACTCAGGATGAAGCCACTTTTCTCGAAAACGGCTCGGCGGAATTGTTGCACGGTTGTCAATTTTTGTTCATTAATATCTCTATTTAAATAATGTATGGCCATTATGGGCGACAGTGTTATAGTTTCCATTGTAAACAGTAGCAACGCTTTTTGTGCCCACTCAGGATGAAGCCACTTTTCTCGAAAACGGCTCGGCGGAATTGTTGCACGGTTGGCAATTTTTGTTCATTGATATCTCTATTTTAATAATGTATGGCCATTATGGGCGACAGTGTTACAGTTTCCATGAAAAAAATCAGACTATTTTTAGTAGTCAGTAAAAACTCTTTTTCATATATATTTTCTAAAATCACAAATGTTTTATTTATTTATTTATAATTTAAATCAATTTTTCGTCTTATAAATGCCAAAATTTATTGTAATTTTATTTTTTAATTAAAAATACCCAATCCCGGGGGATTTTACTTCCCGGTTTTTTTCCCGGTTTTTTAATTCCCAAAATCGACGCTATTTCTTCGACGCTATCTTGGCGCACGTTACTTTACCTGCATTGATTATAATCATCTGTCTTTTTGTTTGGTTTCCAACCATTAATATTATTAACACATACACACATAACTTAACATAAAATTAAAATAAAACCAGTTTTCTTTTTTGCCTGAACACACACTTACATGCTAAAGAATTGTTATTGTTAATGAATAGAAATTCAAAATGGATTAAAAAACAAAGCATATCTTGAGGGTGTAAAAACTAAAAGAAGGTTTTAGAAAAGAGCAGATAATTTGTTTAGGGCAAGAAAAAAAAAAGAAAACAGTTAAAACAGTTAAAACAGGAAAAATTCATTATAATCTTAATAATTAAGAAAACAAAAGAAAAATTAAAACGCTTCACCTTCGGCAAACAAACCAAAACTAATGATGAAATGCTTAATGATGACAAAAGAATAAAAAAATTATAATTTTAATTACCGGATTGTTAAATTTAAAGCAGGTGTAAATTTTTAGTTATAAAAATAAATTTTAAAGAAGTTGATAGCAAAGTAAAAAGCCTTCTATTATTAATATTTTTTACTCTATTGGCCCCGAGATGGAACGTCTTCATTTCATAGAGACAATTAAATAAATATTTCAACGAGGCCTATAAATTAAAAGCCCTTAAATCAATTTTTAAAATGACTTAAAAAAAAGAACACTATGCTGTGGAAGTTGTTATTCCTTTAAAGAGCAAAATAAATCATAAATTTGTTTTCCAGCGAATAAATCTGTGGACTTTTAACATATCTAGTTTGCGTTACAACAACAATGAACTGGATTCGATTAACGGTTTTTTTATATTTGAATTAAATGTTGTAATAAATGTCATGAAATAAAATATTCGTCTAAATATTTCTAATTAATTGATCTCAAGTATTCTGAAATTAAAGCTCAACACAAAAAAACATTATAAATGAAAAATATGTAGCGCATGGTATGAAAATACTGTTTTCTTATTTGAGGTTGATGATAAAAAATACAAAAAACAAAATAAAGCTCTCCTAATTTGCGATATTTATTTTTACCCCAAAATCTCTTTTGTTTTATGTTTAACATAGTAGCAGTGTCCACGACTTCGCCTGGGTGTCAATTAAAATGTTCTTAAAATTAAAATTTAATAAAATATACTGACAATCATTTTACCGATAAAATTGGGTGGCTTCATATCTCTATATCCATTTTCTCTTCGAAATAACTTGTTTTTACGAAACAAAAGGTATTCTATATTTGATTCGAGGTTCTAAAGGACCTCTCCAGAAAGTTTTATTTAAATCCATGCAGCAGTTTTTACGTGGTGCGACCACAAACCGACAATAATTCCAAAAATAAGTGTTTTGTATTCCATATCGATTACTATTTGAACTAATTGCGACTGGGCTTTCATTTCTTGTTCAATGAAGTGACAATATTTTTGTTGACATATTTATTTAATACTTATGAATATCAAAAAGAGTTTATTTCAATTTGTAAGATTTTATCTTCAGCTAAGTTTAGCTTCTTTATAAAAAATCTTTAAATCTCTATTTCCTTTCCACTACAGTCAGCAATCGTGGAGGTTTAAACTTAATTTAACTCAGGGATAAGAGGGAATTATTGCCACAATAACCTGAGAGAAATGCTTTTTTTTTAGGGTACCAAAATAATAATTTAAAATAATTTGGATTATTGTGTCCTAAAAAATCTTAAAAAATTTAGAATTGAAAATTTGACGCTTTTTTGCGTTAAACCAAATGAGACTTATAAGCTGGTGTGATTCATTTCATTCAGCCTTGTATATAATAAAGTTTTTTATAAACTTAAAAAAATATGGCGTTGTCACATTCTTAATAACAATTGCCGTAATTTGCATATAAAACGTTGAATTTTGTGCACTAAGTGCTTTATCATTTCCGGTTTATCAGCGTAAGCAAGAGACTTTAGTGCCATCACATGAAATTTATTTTATTTATATATCTATAGAAAAATAATCCTGGCAGTTAATTGTCTGCAATTACAAAATTTACAAATGAGCTTGAGTTTGTCAAAAATAAAAATGGATGGAAATGGTACATGAGAAATACCTTAAGCACTAAATTAACATTTGTAATGTCATAACACAGACGATCCGCGTTAGCACAATTGGCTCGAAAGAATTCAACTGATAATATTTGTGTAAATTAATTTTATTGCACGCTATGTGGCACAAGGCCCTAACAATAATGTTTCTGTGTCATTCCTCAAAGCCGCTTTCTGCCCGTTATCGTCTGCAAAGACAAGCAATTATAACGTCACAGTCCTTTAAGCACATAACACAATGAGCTCTGACGTATTTGATAGTTTTTTTTTCAAAATGTCTTTTAGATTGGTTTTACTGTAAATAAAACGAATCTATTTTTGCATTCTTTACCTTTTTAACCAAAAGTAAGTCCCAGCGCTGAATAAATGTTTCATCTGAATATCGCTATCAATAACAATTTTAAATATCAGCAATTCACAAGCGCTGCTTTGGCATAAGTGTCTTCTTCAAATTGGTTCTTCAGAAAACAAAAAATTTATTCCGAATTGAAATTTTATTTTTAAAAAAGGCAAATAACGTACACACGAGCAATTTACAATCTTAATTCATGTCTATGTTAAATTTTCTAAAATTATTTTTTTTTACGACCAAGTGTTAGAAAACATTTAAAAAAAAAACGTCATTACCAAAGTTATACTAAATCGTAGGCAGTTATAAACCAGAAAACGCAAAGATATTTGCTTGTTTTAAGCTGTCACATTTGTTGATAATCTTTAGTAGCACACGAGACAGACATTCTAAATTCATATCTGTGATTAGGTTATTTAAACTTTGTCATAATTGAGCCCTTTCTTAGCAAAATTAACAGCTGGCTGAACTGGAAGAGTTAGTGTTTTCTACCTCCAACAGAAGCAAGAAAAAACCGCTGTTTCTCTAGAGATAGACAAAGTCCAAAGTGTCGCTTACTCTAAGTCAGACGCACTTTAGATTTGGAAACTGCCACCCGCACGAACTAACAGGGCAAGGACAAAGGGAGGCCCTGGCCGTCGCACTTATAGTTAATGAGCAGACGCTTTCAGGGATGATTTGGTTGAAACAAGTCGACGAAAGGATATAGTCATTGCTAAGGGCGCCCCTAACTGGGAGTACCGACATCAAAGACATTAAAGTGAGTGGCTCTTAGTTTACATTACGTTGGATGTTTAGGTCGCTTAATAGTGTCATACAACCCAAGATCATAACGCACTGGAAATATGTTAACTTGGAAAGAGAAGATAATTCCGTTTTAAGCCATTAACGACGAATTCTTTTTTAATCCAAACTGCAGGTAAAAAATATTTTTATTGTCATTAATTAATTTGTTGCCGACTAAATAAATAAAATAATAAAAAAAATATATTAACTTTTTAGAAAAATGGGTGTCCCCACTAGGGAACAGTGGGCTTATTAAGTATGAAATTTCCCAAAAAAATTTGTTTCAACGCAAAGCGTTTTTGCACTTAATGCTAATCTCCAGCAAAATTTACATTGACAAAGAACACATCTCAATTGATTTACTATCTGTTCCGGGTTATTGCGGATGAGATTTGACGACGCTTTGATGATGTGGCCAGCAATTAGAACCACGCAATAATTCTTCTTTATCTCTCGGTGGTAAACATTCGTTTGTTTGTGGCCAATTTCAACCAATTCAGTGCTTAAATATTATTTCTTTAACTCAGGTTATAATTGTTTAAGAAAATGTACTCAATTTAAATTTAGCACTCATACAACAGTTCTATAAAATTAAAAATAACTATAGTTTAAGTATCTATGAATATAACACGTTATCTAACAGAAATTTGTCTACTTTATTGCATAATCCCCTTCTTAGATAACAAAGCATTAAGAATAGCCAGCCACACGGTATAATAAAAACGCAAAATATTATTTTTATTGACCGTCAATTATTGATTAAATTTTAAAACTTTAAATATTTTTAGAAGTACTGGCGTTAAAGAAATTTATGATTTTATATATTTTGAGCCATAAACGTGCTTACGTCATGGCGTTCCAGCAAATTAAAAAAGTAAAGACTTTTAATTTAAATACATGAAAATTAATAATTTTAAATTATTTAAGCAGTTTTTATCACACAAATTAAACTCAAGCTTAACTAAAAAAAATATATTTATCACGTCGTCATTAAAAATAGTTGTAGAGAGAATAGGAATTAGTTTTTTAAAACGCTACCACATTATCTAGATTAAATTTTAAAATCAGTCTTTAGATCGCGCAAATAATGGACGCAAAATTCTGTTCATTTTCGATTTGTCGGGCTTGTTAATGAAATTTAGCTGCATACGAAGTAAAACCAATCCACAGCAGACCATACACCTTCCAATACATCTAGAAATATTAGCCATTTGGTGAGGTTTGCACGCTTCTGGCATCATTGGATTTTTTGTCTTCAAAACTTAGGTTTGAGCCCACGTTACGATTGGTGGATCGTTATTGAATTTTTGTTTAAAAATACGAATAATATTGTTCCGTCTGAGACATGTCATAGCGCCCCGCAACCAATTACAAAAATTTTGAGAATATACCAGTCCATTGGTTGTGCGATTTGACGCCTCTTGATTACTTTCTGTGGGCCCACGTGAATTCACGGACATGCTAAAAAAAATCAGCAACAATTAATTTCTTGAAAGCAAATATTGTTTGTGTTAGCTATGCTTAAAAAAATTGCATTTCTAGAATGCGGTTCATCAAGAAGATACTTGTTGATTTTTTGACTAAAAAGATTTTTTATTACCATTTAAAGTTATATCGGATTTAAAGATCATCCTTTACTTATCTCTATCTGACCTACATTTTTCAGTGGTTCCGAATGACATGCAAAACTAATAATTTTTAAATAGCTAAGAGTCGAAATATTTAACAACTAGAAAATTCTCACCTTTGAACACCTCGTGCCAAAGGCACTACAATTTACTGTGGTCTGACGGAAACTTTTGTATAAAATTTTAACTAAAATAATGAAAATGAAATTACAAGAAATTTTTGCTGTTATCTAAGCACGGATTTTTTAGTAAAAAAATGTTTTCATAACACAGGTATGCAAAACGAGACCTTTATTTTCCCCCCGAATATTTTTTATATTTTTTTATATAACTGGGTGTGTAAGCTAAAAATACATTTTCAAATTTTTCTAACACGTAGAGTTTTTTTTTAATTCATGATCAAAATTTTGATTGATAATATAAATTTTCGTCCCATTGTTGAAATTCAAATCGATGCTACAGCTAAATTAAAAGAGATAAAAACTAATTTTTTTAGTTCTATGTCCACATATCCTCATAGTTTACCGTGTAAAAGAAACTGACAACTTATGAATTTCCCTTTAGCTGATCTTACTGCTGGTAGAATAACATGATTCCAAGAAAACCAAAAAGCCTCTTTTCTCAGAAATTGTACGTGATGGAAATTTCCTGTAATTTTTTCCGCAACCTAGTGGTCAATACCTATTCAAAATGTAAAGTTCGGAGGGGAAAACCCTTGCATACATGTGTAAGTGACAAGCGAAGAGTTAGCAGGCAGCTAAACGAATTAAGCAGAAAACATCAATTTACTTCAAAAAGATACTGGAAAAGTTGGTTGTGGTAAAACGAAATGCCTGCATGTACATTTGTCCTAGAGAAGTGTTCGCAACTGACTAAAAGCAACAAACGCTTTAACAATTAGACAGCTTTGAAAAGCCACAGGCATATTTTCATAGTTAGTTAGAGATGCTAAGTAAAATTGTTGAATTTTAGCAGGTGTAATTTTTCCAATAAAATTTGTTCTAAACCAAATATTCTTCGTTGAAAACTGTCGCATGTTCCAAAAATCTTAAATGATTTTGTAATGAATTACATTTGATACCTGTTCTGCAGTAATCTGGCATCATTCCACTTTAATGTTTTAGGAGTTTTAGCTGACAACCTAATTTAACGAACACATTCTATTTCTTTGTTTTAGAAAATGTTCATTTATTAAAACCGCAACTTATTTTAAATAACTAAATTTAAACCGGCGACTTTATTTAGAGGACACATTAGTGATGTCAGAAGTAGAGTTTTATAAACAAGGACGGCAAATGCCTCTAGAAGTAAGTGATAAAAGTCCCTGCCATAATTCCTGGTAGATGCTATACAACAATCTACTTCTCATGTGATGCAGGCAGCAACTGAACATAGTCTCAGCGGTATGCAGCTGCAAGAGAAGCAACACCATCTGTTTCCCATTCAGATTTTTTATCGGCAGGATATACTTCCGTCTAAGGCAATTTTTTTTTAATTAGGACCAACACTCAGGGGATGACCCCTACTTATGCAATGCATTTTGCCAGAACTAGGAAATTAGGTTGGGGAAGGGGGGATAGAGGGAGTAGTGCTTGTGGACATTTGATTTGAATTTTTGCACATTGAAAGTGGCAGGAAAGACCTCTGCAGGGAGTTTATTCCAAAAACGAACAGTTCGGCAAAAAAACGAATTTTCTCTGTAATGCGTAGTGCGGTTAACTGGAAAATTGACCACAAAGGAATGCGCTCTTGATGAAGAGCGCTTTGCTCGTATGAAAGTACGGTTTTTAGGAACGAGTGACTTCATAAGAGTATATTCCGTTGTAGTAACGATAAAACAGTGAAACACACCCCACATTGTGTCGATGCTCCAGTGAGTCAATAGAGCTGGATACCCTACTGTCACCGATGAGTTTCTTCGCTTTTTCCTGGCCGCAGTCAAGTAACTCCAAAATAGATTTTGAAGCACCGGAATTATTTAATTGTTTAATATTGTAAAAAACTATAAATACTTTCACCATTTTCCTTCTCTAACTCATGTTGAATAGATTTAAAAGGTTTTTTAATTTTTTCTTGAGTGGTTGATAGACCTGACTATTCTTCATAAGCAAATATTTAGCTAAGAAAATAATTCTGAAAAATCTTAGTTCAACGAATAAGTAAAAAAAATGTTTTCCATTATTTCGCCGTTAAAATCACTGTGCAGCAATAATAACAAATAATAACAAATTATTAGCCTGACAAGAGTTAAAATCAAACAGCATAATCTACGATAAGATAACTTCAATGAATTGGTATTTTGACATCAGTCGTTAATCCCCATTGTGTGACTCTGAAGGCATCATAAATTTCAATAAGTTTGTCAAATAATCGTAATCTTTTGGCGAAACAATAATTCTAAAAAGATAAGAAGTTATTTATTAATCGATATTTTAAATAAGCTACCAGTTTTATATGATTTAGTCGTCTTGTGTTGACTGAGTGAAATGGACATGCAGTTCAGTGGCTGTAAAAACATTTTGATATTAATGGCCCTTTTGGCCTTAACTTTAGCAAAACCAACTACACGCGTGGAAACGGATCCAGAATTAACGGCTGGCTATGTAGAAGGAGACATGGTGTTGGATGTGAGATCACGTAATGGTTTGCGTAATCAAGTCTATAAATGGCCCAATAATACAGTTTATTACAAATTCTTTACGGAGTTGGGTAAAATGACACAGCAAATGAGATTTAGTGGTTTTGTTAATTCATTTTATAATTTTCCTCCTTTTTACATATTAGATGAGCCCCATAAGAATCACATCCTACGCGGTATGCAAATCCTGGAGAGCGTTTCGTGTATACGTTTTAAAGAAGCCACCAAAGATATCAAATCGTTTGTTAATATTACCAGCTTTGATGGTGGATGTTACTCCAGTGTTGGTTATTTAAATAAAGGAGCTCAAACTTACAACTTAAAATATTATCCCATTGACACTGGCTGTTATCGTTTGGGAACAATTATACATGAATTCCTGCATACTTTGGGTTTCTATCACATGCAAAGTGCTTTCGATCGAGATGAATATGTTCGAATTGCCACTGAAAATATTGTAGAAGGAATGGAACACAATTTTAATAAATACGATGAAAAAACTATCGATCATTATGATATGGAATACGATTATGGCAGTGTTTTGCATTATCCCCCATATGCTTTTTCAGCCAATGGTGAAATGACTATTATTCCGTTGAAAGAAAAGGAGGCAGCTGGTGTTATGGGCCAACGACGTGGCATGAGCCAAAGTGATATTAACAGACTCAATGTGATGTATCGTTGTCCTGTGCAAAATTAAGATTTTACCAACAAGACAGCGCTGTGAAATATTTTTAGTACCTTTTGTTTTTAATAAAATTTTTTGATTATATTTTTGTTTAATCATTGTGTAGTTCATGTCAAAGGTTCCATTTCTAAAGGTTAAAATGGCAACCCAGTTGTTTTCGCTTTCATATGTGTTTGTCCATTTGTCACAGGCCTCCATCTCTAGAATCGAGATACGAAAAAATATCTCATAATTTGCTCTATTACGGGTTGAACAACAAAATAAAATGAAAATAAAATTAAATGTATGGGAGCTTCCATATAGTTGTGATTCTCACTTGTATGTTCTTAAATTTTCATCTTAACTTTTAATCAGACAAGCGTTTGAAATTCACACAAAGAGTGTAGTAAGAAAAAAAAAAAAGAATATACGAGGGCTGCTATATATATTTCTGGCCTGGCAACACTGAGTGCTGCCAAGTGCAATCTGACATTTCCATTGAAAATTTTGTCATTTTTAAGCATAATCGTACTCAAAACGTTTTGACGTACGACCATTATTTGTGTTGTTTACAGTGACTTGAAAAACTTAATATAGAAAAAAATGGAATTAACTCGTGAACATTTTCATGCCATAATTTTTCACAACTTTCGACGTGGATTATCACGACAAGAGTGCATTGATGAACTTAAATCTTTGTATGGGGATAAAGCACCATTCTATAGCACTGTGAAAAATTGGAATAATGAATTTAATCGTGGCCGACGCTCGCTCAAAGACGAATTCCGTGAAGGTCGTCCAAAAACGGCTGTTGTACCAGAGAACATTGATGTCGTGTGTGAACTCATAATGCAAGATCGACATGCGACATACCGAGAGATAGAGACATCTTTGGACGTTTCTTCCACCAGCATACATTTGATACTGCATGAACACCTGGCCGTAAAAAAGGTTTGTTCTCGTTGGATCCCGCACAATTTGAAAGTCGCTCAAAAAAAGGCTCGTGTCGATTGGTGCAAAGAAATGTTGCAAAAATACGATTGCGGTGCTTCAAAAGACATTTATAAGATCGCCACAGGTGACGAATCATGGATCTATGCGTATAAGCCCAAAACGAAACAACAATCGACCGTGTGGTTCTTCAAAGACGAGCAAAATCCAACGAAAGTTGTTCGTGGAAGAAGCACTTCGAAGCAAATGGTCGCCTGTTTCTTCGGCAAAACTGGTCATGTGGCGACTGTTCCGCTTGAGCAACGTAGGACGGTCACTTCTGAGTGGTGCACTACAATTTGTTTGCCTGAAGTCATCGGAGAAATTCGAAAAAGCACCATGACAATGCGAGCTCTCACACATCGGCTCAAACCAGAGCGTTTTTGACCGGCCAAAACGCCGTACAGCCCTGACTTGGCACCTAATGACTTCTTCTTGTTTCCGCACATCAAGAAATAAATGCGTGGTCAACGATTTTCGTCGCCAGAAGAAGCTGTTGAAGTGTTCAAAAACCATGTTTTAGAGGTGTCTCAATCGGAGTGGAAAAAGTGCTTCGACAACTGGTTTGAGCGCATGCAAAAGTGTATAAATCATGCTGGAGAATACGTTGAAACACAATAAAACCATTTTTGATTATAAATATTGGCATTTTCAGTATTAGGCCAAAAATATATAGAGCGGCCCTCGTAAAAGGGTTTGATTTTTACTTAACTGTTATAGTCGAAAATTAAAATTTACACAAATTGACTGCTCGCTGAAATATATAAAATTTTAAATGAAAGGGTGGCCCTTATGTAGCGATGAACTCTAATCGTGTGTAAGGCCAACTTGCCTGACTTCAGCACCACAAATTTCATGTCTTAAACCGAGTCTTAAGAAAAGTACTTTTTAATCCCTCAATTTACAGGTACCTTTACTAAGGAACGTTGGTTAAACTCTTTCTGGGTATTTTCATTCGTTAGATTTTAATTAAATAATAAATTAATGCTTATTTTTTCTCTATTTACATTCCTGTTTATTATCCTGATGATTTTTCTTCGTTTTTTTTTTCTTCAATATTAAATCAAAATTATGCAATTAGAGAGAGGAAAAGAGAGACATAGAAAGAAACTAAAGGTAACAAAGCAGAATAAAAAATTTCTTTTTCTATTTAGTTTTCTTTTGCAGACAATTCTAAACATTAACTATGCGTTGTAATATTGACTTCCGTTTCCTATTTAGTTATTAATTTAGGTTTCTGTGTTAAGTTTGGCTTCATTTGTAGAATAAAAGAAATGCATTTTTATCTAATAAATGAAATAAAAAAAAAATTGTAAAGTAAAAAAGAAAGTTTATTTCAGAATTTTATAAAAAAATATTTAAGACAGGACAGCTTTAATTAGACGTAGTTTTTTTCAATAAACAAGGACTTTTGCCAGGAAAAGTGGTTTAAACCCTTTGAGAACCAGCAATGTTTTTTATGCCATTCTTGAAAAAGTTGGTTTATTTGTAAAAATTTATATATTTCCGCAAAAAAAGTATTGAAAAAATGTCTATTTATTTTTTTTTTTTTAAAAGACCTAACAAAATCGTATGGGTTGGTCGACAAAGTTTAAAATAAGGACGACAATTTTTTAAGGACGAATTTGTTTTTCTTTTTTTGAGTCAAATTATATTTCATATATTTATTTCATAAAAATATATAAACAAAAAATTGAATTTCAGCAATACTTTAAAGTATTTTAAAGCAAAATATAATTTAGTGTTTAGGGGTTTGATCTCATAACTTGACGAACTGGACACCTCCCAGTAAAGGGCACCATTTGCTCATCAATAGAGTAACTTGTGAGTTCAGTAGCTAATTGGCTGCAGCGGCGTCTACCCAAGTCAATAACAGGTTGTAATCTCCATAGCTTATTTGTAAGAATTTCCTTACTTGTGTCCACAAAGTGAATTATGTTTCGTAGCTTCATAAATTTATTTCTCGACATTGAACCCACAATAACCTCACTACGAAAATTGTCGGCCCAAAACATGTTACTTTAAGGACATCCTAAACAACATTGTGACTGAACAACCGTAGAAATTTTCAATATCAGCCTCTGTTAAATGAGTTTCAGATCCAGTCGTAGCCTGAAAATACATTTTAGTGAACATAACCACTTCCTGATAATGACTTTTAGGGAAATATTTGAAAAAATATTCAGCAGCAGTTCCAATTTTTACAAAATGTTGGCAGCCTAGCACTACAGGAATGTTACGGTATTTAAATTCTTTTTGTCGGCACAAATCATCTCTTTTATTACTTAAATTTTATGTAGATTGCGTGTCAGAAAATGAAGGTATAGTAATGTCATGAGATTCGAAATCCTTTTGTCGCTGCATTCCATTCTCTTTCTCTTTTAGATTTTCAGAGGGTACCGTTTCAGAAAATAGATCTGTTAAAATGGTGAAATTAAAAAAATTGTTGAATATAAAACAGAAATATATACAAACTGTTTTCAAAGCTCTCTTCAGAAGAAGACTCTTCCCTAGGCTCACAACAAGAGTCCTCAAGGTCATCATCGGAGGAGAATTCGGATTTTTCAAGGATATCTAAAACCTGATTAAAGTCAGATTCTCTTTTAAAATCAAAAGTTTTTTCTAAAAATAGATCACATATCAAAATTGTGAGTATGACTTCAAGTACAAACCAAATTACACAATTGTGTTATCTTTAATTTGTTGGAGTAGAACTTTCTAATTAAATGCGAGTGATTATTGAGTTCCTGTAAAATAATTAGTCAGAGAGTTTGTTTTGTCATATAAATGATTTCTAAATGTTCTTGCTTTTCAAAAACGACAGAGTTTTACTAACGACGTGGCATGTTTGTATTACACTAAGAGCAGTACGCGACTGATTTTTTCTTATTATCGTTTGAACGTTTTTTTTTACAGTTTAACGTATGCAGTTATAGAGAAATAGCTAAGAAAAACACTGCTTTTAGAAATTTTGCATTGAAATAATAATTGTAATTTTGAGAATTTTTTTAACGCACATCGCACAATCGCTTGAGATGGTTTTCAAAGGCTTAAAATATTATTCTTTCAAAAACATATGTCACAAAAATTTATTTAAAAAAATAAAAAAATCAGAGGTAAAGGTTTTAGTAAAAGTTTTTAATATGAAACTATTCTTACAAAAATAAGAATTTGCATTAAAAGTTTTGTTTTTAAGAGTGGTCTTTTGTTAAACACATACAAAATGTTTTTGTTTTGTCCATTTTCAATTGACCAACTACATAAATTATTTTTTAGCCTTAAAAAAAAATATTTTTTAATTACGCCCTAAGAGTTAACAATCTTTTTATATTGAATAAATAAAATAATAAAAAATTTCTGAAAATAATTTTTAAAATTTTTATAATTACTTACAAAACTTAATTTTTACAAGGTAAAAGCTTAATTTTTGCTAACAAAATTTTTGCTTTATCCATTTTAACGAATTTATTTTTAATTTTAAGTGGCCAATTTAAATCCATATAATTTTTTATGTATTTCTAAATATGTTAGCTTTTCTTAATCTTCTTAAAGGTTTTTATTTTAAAAAGTTTTTTTTTTTTCAAAGCAAAAGTTTTTAAAAAAATATTCTTTAGCAAGATTAAAAAAATATTTTTTTAGAAAAAGCTTTAATACAAATTTACCAGCATTTTTAAAAAGCTTTTATTAAAAAGCTTTTATCAAAAAATTATATTCAAAAGTTTTTTTTTTTTTTTTTGTAAACAGCTTATAAAAACAAAGAGATCTCACGAAAAGCTTTTATCGAATATTATTGTTTTTTTTCACCCTTCAAGCAAGTGGAAAAAAGGTTTAATATACATTTATCATTTCATTTGTAATTTCTACAGTATTTATTTCCGACACCATAAAATTCATAAATTCTGAGTTCTTATGCATAGCGAAATCGATTGAGCGATGTCCGTCTGCCCATCCGTATTCGGGTTAGAATCAACTTTGGTAAAGGAGTAGATGAGGTAGACAATATTTAAATATGCCCACCGATCAGACATAGTTTCGAAAAGGTTTTTATCAAAAATCAACAAGATCGGTTCATGTCCTATGAGACAGCAGATAAAATATCATCCCTACCTCTAATATTTTTATTAATGAAAAAAATAAGAAAAAAATATGCAGTGAAAAAATTGGCGCTCGCACATATTTTCCAAATTATGGGCCTCTGAACTTTTCATAGAAAAGTAGGATTGTGCAACATATTTTTTCAGACTTTACAATGGGTATCATTAAAAAGCTTTTAAAGAGATCTTTCGGGAAATATATGTATTTTTAAAAAATGCCTAACCCATTAAGAGCCAATGACATGTTTATGTAAATATTTTTTCTTATTTTTTTATTCTCTGTCAACCCAATATTTATTTATTTTTTTCTATTAGAGTTACTTCACTAAACTAGATTTACATATGTATATAGTAAAGGGTGTATAAGATTTGTCATGTCTAAATATAGATTTCTTATTTACTTCTTTAAATATGGAGCTTTAAAGAAAATCTTTCTCTTTAAACAAGCCCTCATATAATCCCTTGAAAATTAATCAATTTACTTTTATTCAAAATTTTTTGTTTTTGTTAAAAAATTACTTTAAATAACTACAAGCTTTTTTAATACAATTTAGTGAGACTAATTTCTTAAAACATTTTAAAGATTTACGTGATACTTTAGGAAAATCTGATTGTTTTTTAACAACCCATGTACATCATCAAAAAAACAAAATATCTCAACTTTTATTGTATTTCAGCCTTTACTTGGACTTATTTCAACAAATTAAAGGAAGATATGTTTCTCATGGCTGAGTTGTTTTAAGTGACCTTTTTTATGTCTCATACACGTTTTTTTTGTTGTATTGGTTTAATTTCTAGTAAAAAATAAAAAAAAAACGTTTAAATTATTTATATCTTAGAACGTGGCGTAACAATAAAAAAAATCCTTAACTTTTTGTTCAAATTCCGCTTCGTGTTGCCATTTCATTTTTGTTACAAGAACGCAAAAAAAATTTCCAAGACTCAATTTTATTTTTCACTTCTTTTCGCTGTGGATTTACTATGTGTTTGCCAACGTTTTAACGCACGCACTTTAACTATTAAAAGTGCGTTTAAAATTAATTATATATGCTGCTTTTATATCAAAGTTTCTTAACAGTTTTGGTTGCCTTGCGCTGTTTAAGCCATGAGCAGAAAACTCGTTTGGAAAATAGCAATCAATAATAAAGTAAAAATCACCTTAAAATCCAAAATGAAAAAGAAAACTTTTACCTTTTCTGTTTATGTAGACTCAACTTGTTACGTAAAAGATTAAATGTTAAGAATTTCAAAGAACTGGGAAGATTTTAACAAAGTTGTACAAAGAGATTTAAACTATTTTTAGTTTTGGTTTTACTTTTTAATTTTATCAAAAGTCTTTGATCTTTAGTAAATTTATGTAGAAAGCTTTTAAAGTGGTGACCGAATTGATAAACACTTTAAGTTTTTTGTTTTAAAATCATCATAGACTTTAGCGCTGCTCTGATATGAAAGTAATTTGTTTTTTAAATAAATTAAAATTAACTTTTTTCGGCTTTGGTTCATTTAATAATTAAATTTCTAAAAAAAAATTATGGAAAGAAAAATTATCATCGGAGAAATTCGAAAAAGCACCATGACAATGCGAGCTCTCACACATCGGCTCAAACCAGAGCGTTTTTGACCGGCCAAAACGCCGTACAGCCCTGACTTGGCACCTAATGACTTCTTCTTGTTTCCGCACATCAAGAAATAAATGCGTGGTCAACGATTTTCGTCGCCAGAAGAAGCTGTTGAAGTGTTCAAAAACCATGTTTTAGAGGTGTCTCAATCGGAGTGGAAAAAGTGCTTCGACAACTGGTTTGAGCGCATGCAAAAGTGTATAAATCATGCTGGAGAATACGTTGAAACACAATAAAACCATTTTTGATTATAAATATTGGCATTTTCAGTATTAGGCCAAAAATATATAGAGCGGCCCTCGTAAAAGGGTTTGATTTTTACTTAACTGTTATAGTCGAAAATTAAAATTTACACAAATTGACTGCTCGCTGAAATATATAAAATTTTAAATGAAAGGGTGGCCCTTATGTAGCGATGAACTCTAATCGTGTGTAAGGCCAACTTGCCTGACTTCAGCACCACAAATTTCATGTCTTAAACCGAGTCTTAAGAAAAGTACTTTTTAATCCCTCAATTTACAGGTACCTTTACTAAGGAACGTTGGTTAAACTCTTTCTGGGTATTTTCATTCGTTAGATTTTAATTAAATAATAAATTAATGCTTATTTTTTCTCTATTTACATTCCTGTTTATTATCCTGATGATTTTTCTTCGTTTTTTTTTTCTTCAATATTAAATCAAAATTATGCAATTAGAGAGAGGAAAAGAGAGACATAGAAAGAAACTAAAGGTAACAAAGCAGAATAAAAAATTTCTTTTTCTATTTAGTTTTCTTTTGCAGACAATTCTAAACATTAACTATGCGTTGTAATATTGACTTCCGTTTCCTATTTAGTTATTAATTTAGGTTTCTGTGTTAAGTTTGGCTTCATTTGTAGAATAAAAGAAATGCATTTTTATCTAATAAATGAAATAAAAAAAAAATTGTAAAGTAAAAAAGAAAGTTTATTTCAGAATTTTATAAAAAAATATTTAAGACAGGACAGCTTTAATTAGACGTAGTTTTTTTCAATAAACAAGGACTTTTGCCAGGAAAAGTGGTTTAAACCCTTTGAGAACCAGCAATGTTTTTTATGCCATTCTTGAAAAAGTTGGTTTATTTGTAAAAATTTATATATTTCCGCAAAAAAAGTATTGAAAAAATGTCTATTTATTTTTTTTTTTTTTAAAAGACCTAACAAAATCGTATGGGTTGGTCGACAAAGTTTAAAATAAGGACGACAATTTTTTAAGGACGAATTTGTTTTTCTTTTTTTGAGTCAAATTATATTTCATATATTTATTTCATAAAAATATATAAACAAAAAATTGAATTTCAGCAATACTTTAAAGTATTTTAAAGCAAAATATAATTTAGTGTTTAGGGGTTTGATCTCATAACTTGACGAACTGGACACCTCCCAGTAAAGGGCACCATTTGCTCATCAATAGAGTAACTTGTGAGTTCAGTAGCTAATTGGCTGCAGCGGCGTCTACCCAAGTCAATAACAGGTTGTAATCTCCATAGCTTATTTGTAAGAATTTCCTTACTTGTGTCCACAAAGTGAATTATGTTTCGTAGCTTCATAAATTTATTTCTCGACATTGAACCCACAATAACCTCACTACGAAAATTGTCGGCCCAAAACATGTTACTTTAAGGACATCCTAAACAACATTGTGACTGAACAACCGTAGAAATTTTCAATATCAGCCTCTGTTAAATGAGTTTCAGATCCAGTCGTAGCCTGAAAATACATTTTAGTGAACATAACCACTTCCTGATAATGACTTTTAGGGAAATATTTGAAAAAATATTCAGCAGCAGTTCCAATTTTTACAAAATGTTGGCAGCCTAGCACTACAGGAATGTTACGGTATTTAAATTCTTTTTGTCGGCACAAATCATCTCTTTTATTACTTAAATTTTATGTAGATTGCGTGTCAGAAAATGAAGGTATAGTAATGTCATGAGATTCGAAATCCTTTTGTCGCTGCATTCCATTCTCTTTCTCTTTTAGATTTTCAGAGGGTACCGTTTCAGAAAATAGATCTGTTAAAATGGTGAAATTAAAAAAATTGTTGAATATAAAACAGAAATATATACAAACTGTTTTCAAAGCTCTCTTCAGAAGAAGACTCTTCCCTAGGCTCACAACAAGAGTCCTCAAGGTCATCATCGGAGGAGAATTCGGATTTTTCAAGGATATCTAAAACCTGATTAAAGTCAGATTCTCTTTTAAAATCAAAAGTTTTTTCTAAAAATAGATCACATATCAAAATTGTGAGTATGACTTCAAGTACAAACCAAATTACACAATTGTGTTATCTTTAATTTGTTGGAGTAGAACTTTCTAATTAAATGCGAGTGATTATTGAGTTCCTGTAAAATAATTAGTCAGAGAGTTTGTTTTGTCATATAAATGATTTCTAAATGTTCTTGCTTTTCAAAAACGACAGAGTTTTACTAACGACGTGGCATGTTTGTATTACACTAAGAGCAGTACGCGACTGATTTTTTCTTATTATCGTTTGAACGTTTTTTTTTACAGTTTAACGTATGCAGTTATAGAGAAATAGCTAACAAAAACACTGCTTTTAGAAATTTTGCATTGAAATAATAATTGTAATTTTGAGAATTTTTTTAACGCACATCGCACAATCGCTTGAGATGGTTTTCAAAGGCTTAAAATATTATTCTTTCAAAAACATATGTCACAAAAATTTATTTAAAAAAATAAAAAAATCAGAGGTAAAGGTTTTAGTAAAAGTTTTTAATATGAAACTATTCTTACAAAAATAAGAATTTGCATTAAAAGTTTTGTTTTTAAGAGTGGTCTTTTGTTAAACACATACAAAATGTTTTTGTTTTGTCCATTTTCAATTGACCAACTACATAAATTATTTTTTAGCCTTAAAAAAAATATTTTTTAAATACGCCCTAAGAGTTAACAATCTTTTTATATTGAATAAATAAAATAATAAAAAATTTCTGAAAATAATTTTTAAAATTTTTATAATTACTTACAAAACTTAATTTTTACAAGGTAAAAGCTTAATTTTTACTTACAAAATTTTTGCTACATCCATTTTAACGTATTTATTTTTAATTTTAAATGGCCAATTAAAATCCATATAATTTTTTATGTATTTCTAAATATGTTAGCTTTTCTTAATCTTCTTAAAAGTTTTTATTTTAAGAAGTTTTTTTCAAAGCAAAAGTTTTTAAAAAAATATTCTTTAGCAAGATTAAAAAATATAATTTTTTATAAAAAGCTTTAATACAAATTTACCAGCATTTTAAAAAGCTTTTATCAAAAAGTTATATTCAAAAGTTTTTTTTTTTTTTTTGGTAAACAGCTTATAAAAACAAACTTTAAAAAAAGTTTAATTTAAAGAGATCTCACGAAAAGCTTTTATTGAATATTATTATTTTTTAACACCCTTCACCACAAGTGGGAAAGTGGTTAAATATAACTTTGTCATTTCATTTGAAATTTCTACAGTATTTATTTCTGACCCCATTAAATTCATAAATTCTGAGTTCTTATGCATAGCGAAGTCGATTGAGCGATTTCCGTCTGCCCGTCCATATTTGGGTTGGAATCAACTTTGGTAAAGGACTAGATGAAGTAGAGAATATTTAAATATGCCAACCGATCAGACATAGTTTCGAAAATGTTTTTATCAAAAATCAACAAGATCGGTTCATGTCCTATGAGACAGCAGATAAAATACCACGCCTACCTCTAATATTTTTATTATTTCAACAAATCTAGTTAAGTAAAGTAACTCCAATCGAAAAAACATATGATAGAGAATAAAAAAATATGAAAAAATATTAAGTAAAAAAAATTGGCGCTCCCACATATATTCCAAATTATGGGCCTCTGAACTTTTCGTAGAAAAGTAGGATTGTGCACCATATTTTTAAAGACTTTAAAATGAGTATCATTAAAAAGCTTTTAAAGAGATCTTTCGGAAAATTTTTATATTTTTTAAAAACGCCTAACCCATTTTTAATTCTCTGTCAACCCAATATTTTTTACTTTTTCTATTAGAATTACTTCACTAAACTAGGTTTACATGTATAGTGAAGGGTGTAAAAGATTCTTCATGTCTGAATATAGATTTCTTGTTTACTTGTTTAATCAATTTACTTTTTTTCAGAATTTTTTGTTTTTGTTAAAAAATTATTTTAAATAACTTTAAGCTTTTTTAATACAATGTAGTGAGACTAATTTCTTAAAATATTTCAAAGATTTACGTGATACTTTAGGAAAAAATCTGATGGTTTTTTAACAACCCACGTGCATCATTAATTAAGTTTATCTACCAAAAAAAATAAAATATCTCAACTTTTATTGTATTTCTGCCTTTACTTGGGCTTATTTCAACAAATTAAAGGAAGACATGTTTCTCATGGCTGAGTTGTTTTAAGAAAACTTTCTTTAATGTCTCATACAAGTTTTTTTTGTATTTGTTTTATTTGTAGTAAAATTATTTATATCTTAGAACGTGGCGCAAAAGTAAAAGAAATCCTTAACTTTGTGCTTAAATTCAGCTTCGTGTTGCCATTTCATTTTTGTTACAAGAACGCAAAAAAATTTTCCAAGACTCAATTTTATTTTTCACTTCTTTTCGCTGTGGATTTACTATGTGTTTGCCAACGTTTTAACGCACGCACTTTAACTATTAAAAGTGCATTTAAAATTAATTATATATGCTGCTTTTATATCAAAGTTTCTTAACAGTTTTGGTTGCCTTACGCTGTTTAAGCCATGAGCAGAAAACTCCTTTGGAAAATAGCAATCAATAGTAAATTAAAAATCAGCTTAAAATCCAAAATGAAAAAGAAAACTTTTACCTTTTCTGTTTATGTAGACTCAACTTGTTACGTAAAAGATTAAATGTTAAGAATTTCAAAGAACTCCTTGTACAAGGAGATTTAAACTATTTTTAGTTTTGGTTTTTCTTTTTAATTTTATCAAAAGTCTTTGATCTTTAGTAAATTTATGTAGAAATCTTTTAAATGGGTGACCGAATTGATAAACACTTTTAGTTTTTTGTTTTAAAATCATCATAGACTTAAGCGCTGCTCTGATATGAAATTAATTTGTTTTTTAAATGAATTAAAATTTACTTTTACTTTTTCGGCTTAGGTTCATTTAGTAATTAAATTTTTTTTAAATTTATGGAAAGAAAAATTATTTACAAATGTATGCGGACGTTTTTCAAAGATAACAAGAAAAATTAGACGCTGGCAGAATGTATTGCAGTATTTTCTGGATCGCTACAACCTTCACCAGCATTCTTCTGTATCTATCTACCTTAGATTCTGTACATTGTAAACATCAGCTAATTTTGCAAATAAGAATACAGGGAGAATTCATATCAATTTCAATTTGCTAAGACGAAGTTGACACACAAACTGAAGTATTTCTTCACTGTTCTCTTCGTAACTTGTCTTGTTTTTGCTTTTGCATCAACTATCGTTTGATGACGAATGCATTTTTATTTTTAGGCAGTACTTCTTTACTGACAACATTATAGTTTCTGTTCCAGTATCATATTAACTGTTTTTGAATTAAATATGAATGTATATGCGCGGTGCCTTTAATATTTTTGAATTAATTTTTTTTATTCCAAAAAGTAATAATATTTTTTTCTTTAAAATATAAATAACTATAAAAGACACAATTTTCAAATTTCTGTTAAACACTTTACAGTGTTTTTTGTTTAAGTTTTGGCAGCATAAAAAATAGTTTTACACTTAAACTCAACTGTTTAGATTTTTTTCATAATAAATAATAACTTGCAAATGACTCGCTTGGTTCTCATTTAAATTTGCTTTTAAGCAGCTGCCATAAGAATATTCTTTCTTACGAATTTTTAATTTTCATGTCATGTTTACAGACCAGCTGATTTCAACGATTTAATGGTGCTACAAAATTCCGCTCAAGATTCTTTGAGGATTTGAAATTTTTGTTAATAAATGATCTGGTTACTTAAACGCAGCGAGGAACTTGTCATTGTCTCATCAGACATCTCCCTTTACGAGCGTTTTGAAGTCTCATATTTATTACAATAAAGTATAAACCTTTTAACTTCTACACTCATTATTAGAGAATGAACTATTAATTAGAAGTCAGAATCTTATGGCCATTTCAACCTACTTATTTTTGTACCCCTCACCACAAAAAGTGGAAAAAGGATATCTATGAGTTTGTCATTCCGTTTGTAATTTCTACAATATCCATTTCCGATACCATAAATATAAAATTATCCTGAGTCCTTATGCAAATCCAAGTCGTTTGAGCGATGTCTGTCTGTTCGTCCGTGTTAGTGTTGAAATCAACTTTGCCAAGACACTTGATAAAATTCAGAAACGCCAATCGATCAGACATAGTGTAGAAAGAGGTGCTATTGGAAATCAGCAAGATTACTCCATGACCTTCGACGCAGAAGGCAAAACACCACGCCTGCCTTTAATTTTTTCACATCATTTGAAACAATGAAGTAACTCCAATCAAAAAAACAAAAATGTGGGGCGATATAGATATAAAAAATAAGAAAAAAGTACATCAAATGAAAAAATTGGCGGTAGCCCATATTTTCCGAGTTACGGACCTCTGAAATTTTCAAAATTTTCAAAGTATCAATATGGGTATCATTTAAAAGCTTTCGAAGAGATCTTTTAGAAAATACTGAAATAATTTAAAAATGCTAAGTCCTCTACATGAGGCGATAACATTTTTTTATAAAAAATTGGAATTTTTCTAATTCTCTGACATCTATTTCGTGTTTTTTTTTTTTTTTTTGTGGAGTTTCTTAACTAAACTGGATTTACATACATGGTGAAGGATATACAAGATTTGGCAGAGCCTAACTAGCACTCTTTTTTGTTTCAATTTAATAACACAAATTTTCAATTTGTTAGAACCACAAAAAATTTCCAAATGGGCCAAACTTTGTGATTCACAAGTTATTCTGTATTAAATCAACAAGTCCACTAGTTCTAAGTAAATGAATACAAACGACCCATGATCGAAATGGTTAAAAGTGTTTTACTGTAGGCGAAAAAAATTTTAAATGAAGTTTATTTGCCTCCGCTTTAAAATTTCGACAAAAAAAACGAAATAAACTTTGCTGTCGTATATATCTTTCGCGCCTTTATGTCCCTTTCTTTCTTACTATGAGTATCAGTTTATGGAGTAACGTCATATAATGTTCTTATGCCGACATCCAAAAACTTGTCCTTGTTACCCAGCAACATCTACAAACAGTCGTATGAACCGTATTCTTGAAATTTAAATTCTAATTTATCTTCTATAACCCTTAATCATTAAGAGAAAAAGTTAAACGCACCAATCTCGACTTTTACATCCGTAGGGCTGAGACCACTTTGAATGATTTAATATTCTGCAGAAATTAAATTATTACTATTTTGCAACTGTCAGCATTTATAAAACACTTTAATCAATTTCTCGTAGAGATCGACCAGCCTACTCTCTTATATTTCAAGCTAACTGAGAATTAAAACTACAACCACTAAGAATTAATTGGGCTCAAATTTTTATTAAAATAAACTTTAAAAAAAATTTATAAAAAATATAATAAAAAAATTCTTTTCTATTTGTCTCGCCATTATCATTATTTTTTCCATTCATTATAATTTATCAATTATTAAATAGGGATTACAAATTAATTTTTCTCTGTCACTTAACAGGACGACTTATGCACATAAAAATAATAATTATTTTAAATATAAATTTTATTTGCAAGCAGCCAGATAACGCCCTTTTCTATTCAAATTATTTTAAATGGCAAAGAAATAGCAAGAAGTAGAAAGATAGAAAGAAATGAAATTATAAATTCAACCACAACTGGATAATGCTCCCTATATGATGCTGTAACTACTTAAAACTAATAATTCAAATGTGTGGTGTATTTGCTTAAAATATTAAAACAACTTTGTGTAAAATTTTAACTATAAATCAAATAATATATTTTTATTCTACTACTTCTGTTTTGTTAACCGCATATAAAAAAAAGGATGTCTTCCCAATGCTCAGCTGACTATAAAATAAATGAAAAGTTTCTTTTTTTTGTTTTTGTTGTTTTGCTCATTGTGTTTTCATTTCTATCTTCTTTTTTTTTTTGGGAAATTCTCAGCTAAATGCATTTTTTATTAAACTTTTCACATTAAATAATCAGCCATACAAAAATATATAAAATGAATAACACACACACGTACAGTTACGAATACAAGCACTTAATAACTAAAAACTTTTTCAGACATTTAAATAGTTTTGAACATTTTGAGATTTAATTTTTTTTTTCTTGCATCCGAGTGGAAGGAGATTTGTTTCCCTGTTACTGTTTCGTTAAAATTAGCGACGAAAAAAATCCCCTCTTAATTAAGTTGCTAAAAATATATAAAAAACTGAAAGAAGTCAATGGATTTTCTCATCTACAAAATTTAATTAATTGAAAATAAAAACATTGAATTTCAATAACTTGATATAAAAAATCTTATCTTTATAATTAAAATTATAATTTTAAACAAATTTTTAAAATTTGCAAAATTGCAACAAAAAAAATAATATTTATGTTGGTCTGGTAACCTGGTGCAGGTTCATTTCCTATTTACTAATTTTTTGAAAACAATTTTAGATGTTTTTATACATCCTTCCATTTAAAATCTATTTACAGTCGGGAAAAATACCACTCAATTGCAATTTGTTCTACGCTTTCTAAGATGATACAGTTTCCAAGTGATTAATCGTATAATTTCCGTATGGTCGCTTAACAGGAGGATAGAAAAAATGATGTCACTTCATACACCATTTCGATGAAAGTAAGGTGATGGCTCTAGATGCCTCCAAGGCGTTTGATATATAAAGGCTTCGTATGCTTCCACTTGGTGTCGGTGATCACTTTTCTCGATTTATATCAGGCTTCCTCAGGTATCATACTGTCGAGTTGTGTCCACAGGCATCTAATACTCTGGCGGGTCCTTGCAGGTAGATTTGTAGGCGCCAAAATCAAAAAAGACAATGAAATTCTTGTCGAAGTCCTGACCTGTAGCCAATACAGAAAGTTGCCCATCTCTGTAGCTGCCTATTACTGGGTCCCTTTGGGGTACACGGGCTGAATGTGGATAAGATCGGTATCTGCAAGGAAGGTACGGAACCGACCGAAGTATGCTGTTGCATGCTCAACAAAAGAGTTTGGATGATATCCAATCCGTCAAGCAAGGGGTAGTTAATAGTCGTAACAGCCTTGTTCTTAGATTTAAAGCTCTGTTGGCTATGCCACTGGAGGGCGCTGGTTGATGCTTTGTATTTCAGTTGTTTTTTACAAAACAACCACCGCTTTACACAATTTCAAATTCCGAATTTCAAATTTTTTTAGACATCATTTAAAACTGTTAAACGGAATATCTATTTAAGAAAATCGAAATATCTATTTTCATTTTTTTAACAAACTTTAACTGCCGTCCACCTAAATGCAGTAGTGCACTATAAAAAAGTCGTACAATGATTTTGCGAATTGAATTTTGTAATATTAGCTTTTCATATAAAGTACGCCTTGTTACTTGTTATAGATTTTTATTTGCCTCCTCAAGGGTTTTTCGTTTTTTTATTAACTTTTTGGTGGCAAAAGACAAACTTTTCCTATTTATTTGAGTTCTATAAATATTCGTTCATTTTATTTTATTTTTTTTTTATATCTTTTTTACTCATCTTAATTCCTGACAAAGTTTTTCTTCCTTTTTTTATTTTTTTTTTTTTTGGAAAAGTCAATAGCATCGACATTTGGCGTTCATTGATAATTAAACTGTGACTGTCACATTTTGCCATTTGCACTTCATTAAAGATTTGTGGCTGTGGCAACGATAACGATAAGTACAATTGTGTCTTCCTATTCCCAGTGCTTGTTTTAACAAGTAAAGATGCTCTTCATGTTTAATACGAAAAGTGGACGTATTTTTTTTTTAATTTCTTTGTCTTTTCAATTTTTGTCGTCTGTTCAATATTTTTTTAATAAAAAAAAAGCTAAGGAGTTTTATTCCTGTTAGTTTTTCTTTTTTTGCAATTAAAAAGAAGAAAAAATAGTAGAGAAATGTAAAATATTAAGAGGATTTAAAATATTCACACTACTTAAATACTTTTAAATATTTAGCAGAAACAAAATTGCAACGTTTAAAAGCAAATTAATTTTAGTAACACAAGCATTTCCTTTACTCAGTTTTATATGAAATGGTTTTTTTAACGACTTTATTGTTTTGAGAGAACTTTTTCAATTGGACAGAACATTTGAACTGTTGGGTTAAAAAAATATGGCTCATTTATGCGCTTTTGCCGATAGACTCCGCGTCCTGGCCAGATCAGATTTGCAATGGCTCCTCGCAAACAACGTTATTATTCTAAAACTTCTATTTTTTTCTATAACAGGGAGGTTAGAGCAAATATTTTTATAAATCAGTTAAAATTTTACTTTTTCGGCTTTGGTTCATTTTTAGTTTAACTTTTATTAAGAAAAATTATTTTTCAAATGTACGCGGATGTTTTCCAAAGAAAACAAGAAAAATTAGACGCTGGCAGAATGTAATGCTGCATTTTCAGGACCGTCAAATCCATCTTCAGCATTATTTTTGTAAATAACCGAGTACTTGGTAAAGAGTGAGAGAGAGATAGAAAGAGAGAGACAGTAAGAGAAAGTAAAAGAGTTCAAGTACAAATACTAAAATTAATTAATTAATGTTGACGTTATTATTACAACAGATTACATGGGATAGTTTAGTCTAGATGAACTTGACAGCCATGAGCTCAGCTTGTTTCTTGAAAACAAGGACATGGCTCACCGTAAGTTCGACTTGAGTTTTCTCGCGTTAGAAGTCTATAGCAAGCTCGTTTTTTTTTTGGTTTTTTTCCTATCAGGGACTTCAAAAATCTTGCATAAGAACAACTCGTAAAAGGTCGGCATGATAATCTTGAAGGACATTCCTAAGGCTATAGCTTCTCGGCAGAAATTCAAAAATACCTGGGCACATTCAAGGTATCATAAGCTGGATAACTGCGTTAGACACTTGTCATGAAAAAAATAGTAGTATTAAATAGTACCATTTGATTGAAATAAAAAACAAAGAATGCGATACTTTCAAAGTGTTCTCAGAGCAGGATGATAAAGTCACGCATATTCTGCTAATTTTAGATTAAGACAAATGTTAGCAAAAGAGTCTGTAACGAGAGTAAAGGCTAGTGACAATAGTCAATGCAAATAAGATGGAAGAAAACGAGCCAATTATAAAAAACCATTGTGGAATTGAAACAAAAGGAATTTTGGTATCTGCACTTTATCCTCTTCGTTCAATATTGTTTTTAACACACTTATGCTAAATCTGAGAACCCTGATTTCTAACCGACTTCAAAAAGCGAAGGAGATAATCAATTCGATTAAATGTTGCTTTTTTACATATTTGTGCCTCCGTACATCAGTCATTTCTGGATCGACTTTGATTTTTTTTTTTTTCAATTAAAAGGCAACGCTGTAATTGCTCTCGTTTTAGTCTAAATCTTAAAAACTAAAGGGTGTCCCCATACAATCTACAAATTGTTTACGTGTATTGTACACTATAAAGGGCACCACTTTAAAATAAAAAAATACTGCGTATCAATATAGCACTCAATGACAAAAAGTAATACAAAATTATCTCTAAAAATTAAAGGGTATCCCCATTGATGAAGTGAATTTACCTGTATGGCCTTTTTTCAAGCCGTTACAAATCGGATAGAATGTCGATTGCTATGACCGTTATAGCAATAAGTATAAATATTCAAAATTATTAATTAAAGGGTGCCCCAATAGTACATTTAATTTCATATATGCTGCCATACTTTCGGACGGTTTTAGATTAACTCCGATATAACAACAAGTATAAAATTTTTATTTGGAAATTAAAGGGTGTGCCAATAGTTGATGTAATTTGATGTTTGTGGCCGAACTTTTGAACCGTGTTTTACTGAATCCGCTAATAACAACAAGTTTCTGATATGAATTTAGAAATTAAGGGGTATTTCTAAAATTAATGTAACTTGACCCATATGGCCGTATCTTTTGAACCGAAATATGCAAACACTTTAAATCACATAGAATGTTCGTTTGAAAATATATAATTTGAATTTATAAATTTAAGGGTACCCCTATAGTTGCTATATATATATATATTTTTTTTTTTTTTTGAATATTTATAAACTGTTAAACAAGTATAAAGTATAGTAATGGCTTAAAAGTTTGTCGAAATAGTTAATATAATTTGGTGTATGTGGCCATACTCTTAAACCGTTAAAGACAGAGAGATGAAATCTGTTTTAAAGTCGGTTTTATTGCAAGAATGATTAAATAAACTTTTTCGGGAATAAATAAAAATAGTCTTCAGTTTCAATACATGATGAACCTGTTAAATAATATTCATTATTAAAAACCTGATATCAAATTCGCCATTTTAAACTGAAGAGCATTTCTACAAAAGCTAAGAATTTTTGCAGTTGTTTTCTATTACTCCTGAAAAAAAATTTTATTTAAAACCAATAAAGCTAAAACCAAAATAAACAAAATGAAACGATATCTAGATTAATAAAATGGTTAATTTAATTAATAAATATGTCAAAATTATGACTACAATGAATCTGGCTGAAACATGCTGAAATCTATACAGACCTGCTATAAAATAGTAGCCGCAGCAACAAAAAAATTTACAATACATGCAACACTGCTGATATGAACAGCAAGAACAAAAATGATTATTAACTTATGGACAACAGCAGCATTAAGATATATAAGATATATGATAAATTACCAATTAAGTGTTGAAAAAATAATTTTTTAAATAAGTGTATAGAATGTATTACACACACACACACAGATATACATTCTCTCAACTGAATAAAATAATTAATATCAAACCAAAAAAAAAGAAAACAAAAAAATAAAAAATTATTAAAGGACATGCCTTTAATGTTAGTAAGTGTATGCGTGAAATCAATGTAAGCGGATGCCAAAAAATGTAACTGTTGATCTCATTTGAACTGTTGAAATGTTTATAACAACGTAACATGTACATTAAGCCTATGTCTGATTTTATGTGTGTGTGTGCGTGTATGAGAATCTACAATATAAGTCAGTGACTCTCAACCACTGTGCCACAGAATTAAAAAATAAGAAAAAAATTAAGTCTAGTAATTAATTTTACATGAAAATGACACCGGCTCCTAATGGGTTAAACATTCAATAAAAATTAAAATTTCCTTAAAGATCTTTTCAAAAGCTTTTAAATGATACCCATATTGATGTTTTAAAAAATATGGCGCAAAATCGTACTTTTCTGTGCAAAGTTCAAAAGCCCACAATTTGGAAAATATGGGCGAGCACCAATTTCATCACATAATGTTTTTTCTTATTTTTTAATTCTTTATCGCCTCTTTAATGTTTTTTTTTTATTGGAGTTTCTTCACCCAAATAGATTTATTTCAAATGATATGAAAAATTAGAGGCGGGAACGGTGTATTGCCTACTGCCTCAAGGGACATAGACTGTTCTTGCTGATCTTCAAAAGCAAAATTTTCAATACTATTATTTAAATTACTTTTAAGCTCATCTATTACCTTGGCAAAGTTGATTTCAACACTAACACGAACGTGCAGAAGGACGACAATTGACTTCGCTATGTATACGAAGTCAGAATATATATACAGGGTCCGCCACTAACGTTTTTTTTCGACTAATGCTTATATCGTGAATAGTAACACTTAGCTCAGACAGATAATAAGTTTTATCCCACCGCTGAACGAATATGGTTGTGTATACGCTTGAACAACGTTGGGAAATACTGCGACATTACTTTGAAGATCATGGTAATGTTTCAGAATGTGTGCGAAAATTGCGTACAGATTCTGGAATGAGGAGAAGCACCGTCATCTCCGTATGTTCGTTATCTTGTGAAAAAAAAATGAAAAAAAACTGGCATCCTCATCGATAAACTAAAGCGTGAAAAGCTAAAAACAGTGCGCACACCCGAGAATATTGCTGCTGTGGCAGAAAGTTTGCGTGAAGCCCCATCAATTCACCGTCGTTCGCTAAGTGGGCTTGCGATCGACTATATTATTTCGCAGTTGAAGAAAAAAATGTTGCCAAAAACAGTTTTTAGTTTGATAAACATGCTGCGAGAAACATTTCGCGAATTTTTCACAAAATATCAGAGTATTTATTTACTTCGCAGTAATTTTTTTTATGCACGAAATATTGAACAGAGTAAAATGCCAAAACACTAACAAACGTTATTTTTACACATCATTTTATTCCGCAAATTTAAAAATTTTTTTATATATTCTTTTATACAGTGTGTCTTAAGACTTATTTTTTTCTTCTTGTGCCGCCACATTTTGAAATGAGTAAAAGTGTGCCGTAACAAAAAGTAGGTTGAGATTCACTGATATAGATTGAATAAAAATATAATTAACTTTTGATAATTGGAAAATTAATTGAATTAAATTGACAGTAAGGCGATATCTTCAATAAACTATAAAAATAAAAATCTCATGCTCTGTCTGCTGTTGTAAGAATTGCTCTGTGCATGTATGAGTACAAATATATAGACAATTATTACACGTAAATGTGTGTGTTAACGTGAAGAGAAACTAAAGGTAAAATTAATAACACTATCTATTCTTCTTATTATATCAATCTACATAAACAACCTTTTATACAATATTGTTTTGATTCGAATTTATAATCAATTAATAGTAACCACAACTTTGTCTGTTTGTTATTTCGGATTTTCTTATAATTTATATTTAGAAAAATATATTTTAAAATATTTTTTGTAAAGTTTTGTAAACAGTTAAAAATTGTTCATTTACAAAAATAAAATGTTTTAGCGTCCTTATACCGGTAAAATTGGTTGCTTTCACATTTTTTCTCTTTTTTATTTACGCAATGACATATTTCTACGAAAAAAAAATATTCTATATTTAAACCAAGGTTCCAAGGGACCTCCTAACAAAAGTGTTTTCAAATCTATCCAGCAGTTTTTACGTGATGCGAACCCATATTCTATATCAAGATACAATCTACACCAACAACAAAATCTTAAAAAAATATTTCATATACAGAGATGATCCCGTTGCTGATTTATTAAAGGTCTAAATAAATGAAAACTAACAAACATTAAGTCATTTAATATTGTTACAAATATAAGATCTGGCAACCCCTGTTGTTGTTGTTCGTAAGTATGAATCCAGAAAACAAGATTGCGCAGGTCTGTTGGTTTGTTTTATAGCGATCTCTTTTTTTGACTCTACGTTAACGTACATTTGAACATGGAAAGTCAAAGGAACTAAAGTTTGAAGGATCAAAAGTTTATTTAAGATAAAAATGAAATTTGCAGTTAATAAATGTAAAAAAGAGAACAATTCAAAAGCATGGAAAATAAGATTTTTTAATTTTCCTTCCCATACTGGTCCATTAAAACAGTGAAATTTTTTTTTTTTGTGACCGATTTTTTTATAAAACGAAATTTTGTAAAAGTTTTATTTAAACAGGCTCATCATATTAAATGTCATAAAAAAGTAAAAAATATTTTTATATAAAATTTATTCTAGAATACGAAAACTTAATGCGGAGCTTAAAGACTACAAAATTTCCAGAAAAAGAAAATTTTATAAAATAAAAAGTTTTACGCAATTTTAAATATTTTAGTATTAATTTTATTTTGGAAAAAAAATGAAAGAAAGAGAATGTTCGTATTGTTGATCAATAGCTGACGTTAAGTCCATATAGAGAAATCATACTAAAAGACATATTTGATGGCGAACACCATTGCTCAGACAAATGTACGGCCAACGATAGTTGCACATGAACGAAACATGAACATTGAGAGTTAAACAAGTTCATGTGTGACATAATATTCATACCAAGTTGATGGCTAGTGAAGACGTAGGTCTATAGAAATACTATTTAACATTTCTTCTAATTTGCACTTCTTTTGTTTTTTCATTCAATTTAAAATTTTGTATAAATCTAATGCATCCGTTTAGAAATGATGTAATTATTTCCAGTTTTGCTCCAAAAATCTTTTACACTTTTTACAACAAACACTCCTTTCATACTATGATGACGTAGATAGCAAAAGGAATTTTTTTTTAGTCGTCTGAGCTTGCACTCTCGTTATGTTGATTCATGGTCCGTATGTGCGTGGTAAAAAAAATAGATGTGAATCAGTTGCTTTCACCAAAGAATAATGCCCCTATTAATATCAGAGGCGCTGCAAAATAGTTTTAAAAATAACTATATCGTGCAATTATAATGTAAAAAATTAAGCATCATTTCTATTACTCTTCTTTGTCATCTTTACTCTCTACATTATCGCTTTCTAAATAAAATAACAGGGAAGTAACAGCATAACAACAGTGTATGGCAGACGTGTGTTGTCGCTATTAGATTAAAATGGGATGACTGGCTTGGATGTTCGGCGTAAGGGGTTCTGTGGAAGAGAATTAATTTACTAAACGCGGCATCGAGTAGTTTGTGTCTCATTGCAGTAACACAATTGTGTAGCGTGGATGGCTGCGACAGGATAAGAAATAGAGATTTTGTAATATGCGACTGATGTGTTTGCAATGAAAAGGATACATACCTGTGTCCTTAAGGGAAAAACATAATAATATGTAACATAATCAAGATGCTATATACCTTACATTCCACATTGAAAATGAATCAAGTTTTTAATTAATACAATAAATTATTCTTTAATTAAATTGAATATTTTTTATTTATTATCGAGTTAATTACAAATTTATGTTACAAATGCACAATCAAACTATTCAGTTAAATTACCTGGTCACATTTTCAGTTTCGTAATGTTACTGCTTAACGCACGCGAACTGGCCCTTTGGGTCTTGCAGCTAAAAAATGGGCCAATTTCTGATGAAACTTCTTTAAGCAGTGACTAATTACAAAGAACAGTCTTTAATGCAATGCAAACTAATGGAAACTAAAATAAATTTAATTCAAAGTCATGCCAAGGAATTTTTCTTAAAATAGTTCAAGTATAAATAATTTAACAAGGTGGTTTTTTAAATAAACATTCCTTTGTTAATAATATTTTGGTCATAAAGAGGTAAATATGCTCAAATTAAATTTTTATTTTTATTCTTTATTAACGTAGTAAAATTTTATAATTTTTTGTTAGATTTTATCATTTATGGCTGCACCACTACAAGTAAAATTTTTTGTATCACAAAGTTGAAATTTCAAAATTTTCCGCTCTTTAAAGTCCATAAGCCAATTTTAATTTCAAGTATAATTTTTTTTTAATCAAAAATTACGTAAAAATGCATGATGCAATAAATATTTTTTTAAGAAGTATGTGTTTCATAAGGCCACTGCTCACTGGCTGGAAATCGTTGGCGGTAATTATTCATGTTGTCATAGACGATTATGCAAATATTTTTTTGATTTTAGGGATCTTAAATAAGAGTCCTGTTCCAAACGTCTCTAAGCCTGCTCAGTGTATGAACAATATTTTATTTGGTTGGTTAATTAAAGTTTTAGTATCCGCTGAAGTTTGCACAGTAACAGCAGCAATTTCCCATGCAAAATAATACAAATTGGATAACGTACTGTTGTTAGTAGCTCTAACAAAAGGAAACCTTAACTTCTTTCGACATAGTCGACACAGATCGTCAAACACAATGTGCGCTACTTAAAATTTATTTTTACGATTATAACTTTATTGATAACGATTTATTTTTATTTTAGCGAAACTTGCGAATATTTTTTTTTTTTCTACGAAGAGAATCCTTATCTTTAAATCGAATTCAGTATCGACTAAAAATTTAAAAAAAAACTACAATCGACCTAAGTTACTTTTTGTACTCCTCTAATTCTAGGAATTTAAGTAAACGTGATATCAACACAAGCCTTCAATTTTTTTTTAATAGTTAAATAAAGGGTGATTTTTTAAAAGCTACATGAAAGTTTTTCAATAAAAAAATACATAAAATTCAGAAAAATGCATGAAATCTTTATTTGAATCGAAAGTACGGTCCATATAATTTAATGTTTGAAGATTATTTCATGCAAATATTGACCTTGACTGCGCCTAATTTTCCAACATTTCAACCGGTATCTCACGAATAAATGCTTCCATGTTGTCTTCCAATGCGTCAATTAAAGCGGGCTTGTCTGTATAGACATGAGCTTTAACATAGCCCGACAGAAAATAGTGTAAGGGCGTTAAAGCGCATGATCTAGGCGGCCAATTGACCGGTCCTAAACGTGCTATAAAAAGTTCACTGAACTCACCTCTCAATAAGTCCATTGTTGCGCGTGCTGTGTGGCATGTGGCACCGTCTTGTTGAAACCACATGTCATGCAGGTCAAGCTCTTGCATTTTGGGTTAAAAAAAGTTGGATATCATCTCACGGTAGCGCTCACCATTCACAGTTACGTTACGATTCGCATCATCTATGAAGAAGTACGGTTCAATGATGCCACCATCCCATAAACCGAACCAAATGGTGACTTTTTCTGGATGCATTGGTAGCTCTTGCAATGCTTCTGGCCGATATTCACTCCAAAATCAACAATTCTGCTTACTTACGTACCCATTGAGCTAAAACTGAGCTTCGTCGCATAACACATTTTTTCGATAAAAGAACTTTCTTAACAAAGGACGCATTTTGATAATAAAATTCGATAATTTGCAAGCGTCGTTCGTTCGTAAGATGATTCATGGTTAAATTATAGACCAAATTGAAGATGTTTGACGGTGAAACAAAACACGAAATGTGCATCAGCTGTTTAAACCAGTGTTGCCAAAAAGATAATAACTAAAAAAAATCACCCTTTAGTTAGTTTAACTATAAATAGCATAATATTTTAAAAGAAGTTATTAGTTTTAATTAAACCAACCAAGTGCTAAAATGGCAACAGATCAAATTTTTATAATTTTTAAAATTCTAATTTTGATAGTGGTCTGCTGCCAGGCGCTTCCCACCGAAAAAGAAAATAATACGATGGTTTCTAAAGCGCAAGATATCCTTGAAGGAATAAAAGATTCTAAATCGATTGATAATAATGGACTTCATGAAACATTAAACGAAGAATGTGATTCTGAATTAACTGGCCGTTATTTTCAGGGAGATATGATTATAAGAAGAACGTATAATGGGGCTATTTCACCTTCAATGAGATGGCCTAATGCTATTGTTTACTATAAATTAAGTTCGGCATTTGGTAAGTGATATTAATAATTCAAAAAAGCTATTAATAATTCTGATTGTTTCTAACAATTAGATGAGGGACACGCTTCATTAATTTTAAAAGCCATGAAATTAATTGAAAGCCGAAGTTGTGTACGTTTCCGCCCTGCTTCGTCAGCTACAAAAGCCTTCGTTCACATCATTGGAGATTTTCCTGGTTGTTTTTCCGATATTGGTCATACTGGTAAAGAACAACGTTTGAATTTACATCCCGATAGCTTAGGAACCGGCTGCTTTAAAATAGGCAGCATTCTGCATGAATTTTTACATTCTCTTGGCTTTTATCATCAACATTCTGTTCCCGAACGCGATAAATTTATTAAAATTAATTATCAAAATATTCTAAGGGGAAAGGAGAGAAACTTTTATAAGGACAGTGACAAAGTAGTTACCAGTTTTGGCGTTAAATATGATTATCACAGTGTTATGCATTATGGTGCTAAAGCTTGTTCAAAGAACGGCCTGGCTACAATTGTACCTTTAATGGATAACGTACAAATTGGACAGCGTTATTATTTAAGTGAAAGTGATGCCAAGAAATTGTATTTGATGTACAAATGCAAGTAAATTATAAGTAAAATGTGTGTAAGATATTTAAATAATGTAAATAAAAAATTAGGTTCTTGGGATTAATTGCTGTTATTAATTGTAAAAAGGACAGCAGAAACTAAATTAGACATAAAAGAACACAAAGTTTCTCGGCAATACTTTGAGTTCATTCAACATTTAAAGATACTTTAGAATTTTAAAAATATAATAAGAAACATTACGTAGTAAAATAAATTATAGAGTATTAATTTACCTCACATTTTAATCTTTGCAATAAAACTTCCTAATGGAAAAAGGTCAAACATAGAATTATTTAATAAAAATACTTTATGTCTTTGTTGGGAAAATGTTGCTTGAGGACAGGTTAGAAATTGGCTCTAAAAGGATTACCTTCATACCGAAGCAAGCAGAAGCCGTTTTTCCAAATAATGTCTCCTCTACCACCAGAGAAATACACTTTATCTCTCCCATTCTAAATTAAAGTTATAAAATTCGCTGGCTTATTTGAAAAACATCAATCCTGAGAAAGCACACCGTTTCGAAAGGTTACGCTACTGTGTTTCTATGCTCCAGTATGATGGCTGTCGATTAAGACCCATATTCTGATCGGTCCTCGGTGAGGGAGTGCTTAACTCGCGAACAATATCAGCACTATCGCAAGACCCAGCAGTTTTAACTGCACTAACTCCCGGCCATTTTCTAAGAGGTGCTCTCTAATGGCTTTTTCAGATCAATATGTCTCTTATAAAAAGGTACGAAAAGCTAAAGGAAATCACCATCTATTTCTGTTTGATGAAAAAAAAATTACCTTAAATTTTAACATCAGCGAAACTCTGCTCCAAATATACAGGTAGACTACCTCGTGGTTGTAATAGACGATTTATAACCCCCATACGAATGGCCAATGGGAAGAATAAAAACATATACCCCAGATTAGATAAGAATGTACGAAATACTGTCACACGCGTAGCACCAGGAGTTATAACTCGACCTATAAATAAGATATGCTACCTTCCTTTTAAGAGAGATAAATGTTTATCCAGAACATAAATTAATCTGTTAACTTTATTTATTGACTTATATTTATTACTAATTTGTACATATTTCACAATCACTTCAACCAAGATTTTAATTACTACTGCTTTCTATTTTCAAGTGTTCATTATTAATTCTTCTTTCTTCTACAAGGGACAACCGCAGACTAAAAACTATCGTCCAGCTTCTAGCAACAGCTGCAGCGGTCTCAGCCGCAAACAACGACGTGACCTATTTTGCAACAAAATTCATTCACTACGGGTTTGTTGAAAGTTTCGAAAGATGACTGCAGAAAGAAGAACAGCAATTGTTGAAAACAATGGCTACTGCAATAATTTCTTGGCTAAAAGCCATGATTTACACGACAAAACCTCAATTGGTGCGTCTAGGAGATGTAATAAATATCATCATAACATCCTTCATCCAAAACCTTATCGTCAACGAGAATCAAAGGGAATTAAAGCTAAAAGTCTCTGAAATCGGCGCACTTAAAATCGATCAAGCAAGATCGGTCCATGTCCTTCGACGCAGTGGCAAAAATACTACGTCTACTTTTAATTTTTCTATATCATTTGGAACAATAAAGTTACTCCAATCAAAATAAAAACAAATATATGGGGCGATAGAAACTTAAAAGATAAGAAAATTAGCGCTCGCCCATATTTTCCGAGTTACGGGCCTCTGAAATTTTAAATTTTAAAAATATCAATATGTGTATCATTTTGTAAAAAGAAAGTTCCTTTCAATTTTTTATTCATTATTTTTTAGGTGTTTTTTTTTTTTAATAACAAAAATATAGAAACTAGAACTTATGATTTCAAAAACAACTAAAAATTTAAACTTAAAAATTAAAATTTTTTGTTTAATAAGACTTTTCTAATACAAATGAAAAAGTTATTTTAACACAATAATATATTTCATCAATAATGAATTTTTCAACAAACAAAATAAAAAAAATAAAAAGTGTAGAAAAATATTGTTCTTAAAACGACCATGTGCAGGAGGGGGCGAAAAGACTTATAGGTGACTACAGATTATGTTTCACTATTTGATCGATACTAAAAAGGAATGCGCTCTAATGAGAATAAGGAATTTGTTCCCGATACTTGCACGTTTTTGCGTACATAACGCTTTTCGTTAAAAGCTCATATATTTGTGGTCTATTGAGGCACTGTGCATTACAAAAAGATTTCGTTTTTTAAATCGACAGAAGTCTTCTCTTTCACTTTCAATGTAGAAAAATTTAAATCGAAAACCCCAAACACTACTCCCTCTATCTTCCTAGCCAAAACCTTATTTCCTACTTCTGCCACAAAGAACTGCTTGAGTAGGGGCATCTTTTAATTGTTAGTCCGAGATGAAAAAAAATTAAATTAAAATCTCTGCTTAATTGAGTCTAATTAACAACTTTAGATCCACTTAAACTCAATTATTTTTTTGCATCTCCAATATAAACATAAAAAATTGTACCCTTGGGAATAGTTTGTATTACTTATTTAAGCTTAAATAATTGAATTATTGCCTGACATTGTACGTTGCATGGTAGGACTTGTTACTTTTTATAAAATGCACCACAAGTCGAAGAAGGGTGTATCTAAGTTTGTTATTACGTTTATAGTTTTTCATTTTCCAATTATCTAATTCCCGACCTCTAATGTATATCGATTTTGAGTTCTTATGTGCAATGTTCGTCTGTGTTCCGGTGGAAATGTCATTGCTACGGCACTAGATAGGCTAGAAACAATTTGAATACGACAATCTATCAGGCATAGTTTCGAAAATTATTCAATTGAAAATCAGCAACATTCATCTATGCCCTTCGAGGCAGTGGGCAAAAAGCCACGTCTGCCGTGCAATAAAGTAACTCCAATTAAAAAAACAAATAACCTCTTAAAATGGACATCTTCTGTAACCGACCACCTGTAACAGCCAGCCAAGTTTTATAGAACCAATCTGGTAATTAGCTTTTCCATACAAAATGTATTCCCATAAGCGGAAACTCTAATAACCGGATGCGTACACTAAATTCAAAAAATATTCTTCAAAATAACTCTCATAAGCGGACAGATGCGTAAAAACACGCGAAAAGAATTGTTTTCAAATAGTAGTTCTGAAGAGAAATGCCTGCTGTTAGTCATAGGTAAAACAGCCCGCCCTCGAGCATTCTTTCTTTTGTTAAAGTCCTTTCAGTAAACTGGGTTTTTATAAAAAGTGATGAAGGACTCGAGACATTATTGATAAATGGTTGGAGCAGTTCAAATATGAGATCCAAAAAGCGTAAAATACTCTTTTTTTTGACAACTGCAGTGTGCTCATCCCTTGACCAAGATATAATCAAAAACTTTAGGGTTCACGATAGAGGCTTAGTAATAAAGCATATTCTATCAAAGACCCATTCTGCAACTTCAGCATCAAATCTCGCAAAATCTATTAATAATTCTAGAAGATTTATACTTCAACAAAGCCTTTTGGGATAAATTTGAAGCAGCAACAAAACAAAACTGCTTTCAGGAAGCTGGATTATTAGCAGATAGTTATAATCTTTCGAATTTTGATGCAGCTGATGAAGATAATGAATTTTTAAAAAATAGATAAAAGCGTCTTCAATTAAGATGAGTATATATAAATAATAAATCCAATCTCTGTTTTGGAGAACATGAAAAAATACCAAAATCCATAAATTCTTATGATGAAACATTAAACAAATTGCTCGTTCGAAGAATTTTACTAGAGAAGACTTAATTGCATTTTAACAAATAAAAAACATTAAAAGTCAGTTCAAGGCCAAACAGCTGAAATGAAGCAGTCTACTTTAAATATATATTTTTGTTTAACCGCAATTAACGCTTCAACAATGAAATGTATCATATTAAAATTAAATACAAAACTAAATATGTTACAGAATAAGTTTCTCTCTTACAAGCGGAAAACACCGCGACGGTGAGTATATTAAAATTTTTTTTAAATTGTTTAACCCATTAAAAGTCGATAAGAATTTTGTGTAAATTTATATTAATTTTAATAATATTTTTCTTAATTCCTTATTCTCTGTCACCCCAATATTTGTTTTTTTTTTTAGTTTTTTCACTAAGCTAGATTTGCACATATGGTGAAGGGTTTATAAGATTTGGCACAGCCGAATATAGCACTCTAACTTGTTTCTCTTATAAAGCATCGATACTTATTCGTTGATTTGTGATGTAGAACTTTATGCACTTTAAACGAGTAGTTACAGGTTTTACGATACTTTCTTATTTAATACTTGAAATGAATTCGCGCCGCGATCGCACTGAGACGATTTTTTTTTCTACAAATTTAACGTATCAGTGATTGACGATTCTTTTTTTAAATCCTAACAATTAGAAGAGTTTTTCGCATCACTCGTATTTATTTTTAATAGGCAATTATTGTAAAAACTAAGGAAAATTAAAAAATTAATTCTTTTAAAAAATTGTCCCGCAGGAAATTTCATTCCACTGGCCTTTACAATAAATCTTAATAGAAATAGAAATTTGTAAATAGAAATTTTACTTAAGATATTCAAGCGAATCAATACTAGGTGATCGCAATAGCGAATTCAATAATTTTCGCCACAACCTGAAATGTTAAACTGCATATGTAAAAAGTTTGGATAATTTTTTTTATATGGTGTTCGACACTTAATGTTTCAGCGATAATGCACGAATTCGCCATTGCGACCACCTAGTTATTATTTAGCCGTGTTAGATATTGTTATTAAAATATCAAGACGATTAAATATACGGTGGGAGCGATGGCGAATTCATCGATTTTCTTTAAAACCTGAAATGTCGACCTACATATATAAAAATCTGTATAATACTTTTTACAAGGCGAATCAATACCAGGTGGTCGCAATGGCGAATTCATTAATTTTGCTCAAAACCTGAAATGTCAAACTCCATATATAAAAAATTGAGTATAATTTTTTTTTATATGATTTCTGACACTTAACGTTTCGGCGAAAATCAATGAATTCGCTATCGAGAGCACCTAGTATTATTTCGCCATGATTTTTTATATGTTTTTTGGCACCCAGGCTAACGGCGAAATTAACGAATTCGCCTTCACTTCCATCTTATATTTATTCGCCTTAAAAAAATTATTTCTTATAAAATCGTATCGTTCAAAGAAAATTTTTCTTAAAGTCTACTCTAATTAATGAACATTCATAATTAATTTTTGCTTTAACTCTTCAGTTTTAATTTTAAATATGACCACTAATGCACTGGACTTTATTTTAAGAACTAAAATGTAAAAAGTTTTCAATCACAATAAAAATAATTACGTTGGTTTGTGGTTATGGCAGCAAATTTTAAACAGAATGTCATGAAGCTATTGTAGAACTAAAACATTTAAGTGAATGCATCCGTGTGTATTCACTATTCACAAACGAGTTTGATCGCATTTATAGATGTGTGAGGGAGTTAAATTGTAAATGTTCTTAAATGACCATAAATGAAAATAAAATTTGGGTAAGAGGGTAAAAATAGTTTAAGAGACTATTGTGAATAAAATTTCTGTTTTAACAAAAGAACAAATGAATGAGCAAATAAAAAGATGATAATTTTACTAATGAGCGTCGTTTTTAGCCTAATGACATAAGTTTCATACAAAAGTTTTTCAATATTTCAGCGGTTACAAGAAAAAAACATGTAACCAGTGAAGCCGTGTGTGAGTGTAATTGTGTAGGTGTTAGAGAACGTTTAGAAAAGTTAACAGACAGAAAATATTTGTGGCTTAAAGTTTTATGTTACTTTAAAAATATTTAACAAAAATAGTTCAGGTTAATTTTATGTGGAATCTAAAATATATAAAAGAATATTGAAAATTAGGGTAAAATTTAAAAATAATGATTATTCTTTATAAAATCCAGTCAACCCTTTTTGTCCAAACTACACACAAAAAAAAACTTTCATTATCTCTCCTTAATATTTCTGTTTCTATTTTCTGTATAATCTAACTACCAAATTGTTATTCATAAGGATTATGGTCTTAAATATTAACAAAAGAGAATTACAAAATTCAAACATAAAAACTTAAAATAAAAAATGTTGTTTAAAGATAACAAAAACATGAATATTATAACTAAAATAATTTATTTCATTTGTTATGACATTCAAACATACACACCCACACATACACACACACACACAATAGCCCACATACGTACACATAAGCCTATCATTTACAAAACATGCTTACACTCACTTACAAAGAACAATAACACTTACACATGTTATGTTTCAGATAAGAGCATATGGAAGAGGAAGTTAAGCAACAGACCCAACTGACAACTATAAATGATGTTTGTGGTCAACTTTACACTTGAAACCACAACAAAACACTATAAAAATATATATTTTTTACCACATACTGAGCAAGTAAGAGTGCTAATGTTTGTTTCAAGAACGCAAAACAAGAAAAAAAAACAAAAAATGAAAAAAGTATAAAGAATGACAAATGCTACAAAGCTGAAAAAGGAAATACAAGGCAAAAAAAAATGCACAGTACGCTTAAAGAGTAAATTGTTGGACACAACACTATCCTGTAAGTACCAACAAGTTGAACGCAATTTTCACGCTCGCTTAAAGTTCTCAACAACAAAATTAAACGACAAAATAAACCAACAAGACATGTAGTAAAGGGAGCAACAACAGCAATAACATTTTAAAACCAACTGAATACTTCATTCGAAACTTATGAAACTTTAAAGCCCAGTAAACAAGAAATTATAGAGTGAATAAAAAAAATCTTGAATTTGCTTTAGAGACAATAAAGTGAGTTAAGAATCTCAAGAACTGGCTTTCAAGATCATAAAAAAATAATTAAGTAGCCCAGCTGGGCGGACGACACTACCTTGTAAAATAAATGTAACTTGCGTTTGATGAAAGTTCCATTAACTACTTTAATATTTTTTTTTTGTATTTTTATAAATCCAATTTGTATTTGATTTATTTTAAATAAAATTTTTAATACCAAAATCATATTTAAATAAATTGGAAATCAACATCAATTATTTACTTGAAGTGGCACAAGTATTTATATCCTTTAAAAATGTTACCTTAAGCTTCGGTGAAGGATGCATAAGAAAACTTCCCCATTATAAAAAGGATTATAGAGAAGTTTGACTTTCTGTTTCCCTACAGAATCAGCTGTAGTATGTGGAGCTAAGGACTTCTGTTTTTTAGACAAACCAAGGACAAATGTGAAGTCAATGTTAATGTTAGAATGGATCAAAAACAGTATTTACGAAAAATGAAAAAATAATAAAAACACAACCAGAACCAGAACCAGAACCAGTTGAGTGAGAAAACACAATAGACGTGGAGGAGTAGTTAGAGCAGAAAACTTTTACAAAGTTCTAAGCATGGATGAGATAATAGCCTCATGAAAGAGCTAGGAAGGCTTTATTTGATGTGACTTTATACGAATCCGCAGCCTTGTTTTATAATTCTCGCTAAAAATTAATTATGGCAGATATTTTAGCTTCATTTCTCTTTCTGTATATTCAATGCCGAATCAATTACCAGGTTGCAGCGTAGTCGAATTCATTCATTTTTGTCGTGAATACTACTGTCAAACTCCATATATAAACAGTTAGTTTATTATTTTTATATATGGAGACTTTGACTTAGCGATTTACAGAATAAGACTGCTGTGGACTCAGACCTAGGACAGCGTAATACTATGGCTAAGTCTAAGGTTTTTGTATGTGGTAATTTTTTTTTATTTATTGGTTGGCAACAATGCAACAGCTGATGTCTAATTATCAGCAAGTGATGATTGTTTTTTTCCAGCATATCCACAGATGCAACCATTTTCCAAATATTATTTTTAAATTTTTTTTTCTTTAGAGCTCATATTTACTTCTTCTTCTTGGTATAAGCATTCGTATTAAAACCAAAAGTTCACATATCAAATAAAAACTAAATGAATAATTTATTTCTTTCAAGATTTCCAATACTTTGAGCAACCAAGTCCAAGTACAAGTCCGATAGAAATTACGAAAAGCTACCTTTCCAGCAAACTGCTTTTTGATGTCTACAATCAGTTTACTCTGGCAAAAAATCATGAATAAATTGATGCTTGGTCAAAGTATCTGAATTTTACAGATTTACTTTGAAAATAAGCCAACCTTTTTCTTCTTATGATGGAACATAAATCATCATAAGATTTGCACGAAGGTCCACCTACTGCCACTTAGGATGAAAGTGCCTCAACAGCATCCATCCAAGTAAAATACTTCACTTTTAATTCGTTTTTTACGCACACTGATTTATTTTTTTTCTCAAAGAATTAAAAAAAATTTTAAATTTTAAAAAATGACATTAAATTTGGATTTATATAAGACCTGCATGGCCTTACTTTTATAATGCTTATAACTCGAATATTTTTAAACAAAAATATTCAACTTAAAGCTCTATAGGTATTGAATAGGCCCTAAAACTATGTAAAATTTTAAAAAATCAGACAAAAAGTGAATTGAGTTGAAGCATTAAAAAACTTTTCTGGTGCGAGATACCCAAGTTTAAGACTACAAAGCGCCATGCCTGTAGAATGGATGGTACCGAGCTTCAAAACTTAAGTTCATGTGCTATTAACAAATGGCTGAGTTATATCCAAAATATTTTGATTATTCCCCAGTGTGCATTGGTACGGGCGAGTTATGGTTTTAACAGCGCGGAGCTTTTTGCCATACGACGACTGCCTTTAATGAATATTTAGCGATGAGCTGATTTCGAAAACTTGACGTGCCAGTTCGCCTTCAACGTCGTGAGATTTGACACGTCTCGATAACTTCCTAGGGGCTACAAGATATCACCAACAATTATTGACAACTTAAAGACCAGGATTATTTGTGATATAAATACGTTCAATATACGCTTCATCAAGAAAAGGTGAGGTGACCATATAAATGAAATTATTTTCAAACATTAACGCCAGGTATTTATCTATCGAATTAAGAAAATCTTTGATGATCATAATGACTTGTAAGTCTTTGTATTTATTTTAAAGAAAAATTAGGAACACTTCTCTTATCAAGAGATACGAAAGTAGTCCGCAATCTACAAATACATTAAAATTGACCTATAATGCAATTTGTTAAAACAAAACTTTACAGATTAATAAATGGTCCAAGGACAAGTTTACCGCTTTTTTGTTTTTTTTTTATATCGATCATCTTATCATTTTACAAATTTATTCATAATGTATGATTTTGATGAAAATCTTCTTAAAATTTTAATATTTATATCGCTAACACATACACATTATATCTTTATGTGTTTTATTTCAAGAAACTTGAAGCTTTTATTTATGTTAAAAGTCAAACATTGCGAAAAATAAAAAAATTAATTTTATAAAGTTAAAAAAAAGTGCTAGCAAGTAAAAGCAACGAAACAGAAGACGCCTAAACTGATGTTACTTATGGAGATAATGATAATAATGAGAATGATGATGACGATGATGATAGTGTTGATAGTACATCTTCTTTAACAACGATGACAACTGCAACTATTACTACGACTACTTCTTCTCCACAACATAAATATAGAAACCATCTACTACATCAACTGCTTACGCTGCTATAGTTGCTGTTGCAAGGTTTTTGTTTTATCACTTGAAGCGTTTCATGTAATGACAACCTAAAACAACACACCACGACAACGATTTTACTTGTTTTTTTACTGTAAGTGTTGCATAAACTTGTAAATTGTTGTTGGCATACAAGTAATTGTAGATTTTGTGTTTATTTTATTTTTTTTTTTTTATTTTATACATGAAAGTTTGTGAGTGCATTAGGGTGGTAACCAAATTTTAGTTTTAGCACTACGGGAAAATGTTGTATTTTAAACAAAAATATTTTTTCGATTCATTCAAATGCAAAGCTTAACATAGAAACCTTTTTTTTAAAGATCTTCAAAAATAACGACTCTAAATAAATTTTTGTTGAAGAGTAAATTAGAAGAAATCGAAAGATTATTACTTCAAGAAGGAAAATCATTGAAATTATTATTTTTTTTAAGTTTAGGAGAAATATTCTTTGTTTCTTCTTGTGAAAATCTCAATAAAACTAGCACTTTTCTGACAGCAAGTGCAGATAACTTTATGCAAATTCCCACGAATAGTTTTCCATAACCTCACTAGTCAATGTAGTTGTCTTTGCTGTCGTGACCGCATATATATCTTATAAATCTCTCTTTACTGTTGTCTGATTGATTCATCAGTTATGTTTATGGCCCCGAATTTTCTTGAAAAAACTATTTAAAAGCCTCCAAACTGCGTTTATTCGCGATTCTAAAGAAAAGCCTCACAGTGCTTTGAATTATTGAACCTGATTGGTCGATTTAAAAATAAAGCCATCTCTAAATTAATTTATCTAGTCACAGATAGTCTTAAATGTCTAATTGTTTGATTGTTTTTAAATAAAAATGCTCAAATGCTCGGTAGTGAAATGGTCATCGAAATGTGCTTTTACCCTTAATAGCCTATATCGGTGATTTTAATAATTCGGTCGGGATAATCAGCACGATATTTTAAAGTTCAAAGATAAATTAATAAATAATTCCGTGAATTAAAATTTTAATTGGAAAACTCTTCTTTCAGCAATATTTCGAAACTTCTCGGAATTATCTAACAGTTCGCTGATCGTTTCTGGAAAAATATATATTTTTTTAAACTATTTGTTTTTAAATTCCTTCTGTTATGTTTGCCTTCCGGTATTAACAAAGTTTGATAAGTTTAATTCCCTACCATTCCAAATCTGATTAAAGCATTGAAAAAAAATTTCTATTAAACAAATTAAAAAAAAAAGGAAAATTTGTAAATCTCATCTTTAACACAACCTTGGCGAGTTCAGCATTAGGTGGTCACAAGGCTACAAAAACAACATTTTATTTAATTTTGTTGTTGCCATGCATCTCGTCGATGTCAAAAATAACTGACGTAACATTAGGAATCCAAATTCAATGTATATTTCTACCATCATTTGGCACTTTATAGGAAGATTTATCAATTGATTTTTTTCTTCTGCTTATGCAGCAATATTTCATTTTTTGGTTTTGAAATTTAATTTTATAAAACTGAAAATTGTTCACTTTCTTAAATTATTTAAAAATTTTTTTATGACAAATTTTTATTCAAAGTTTGACAACAAAGTTGAGCATCAGAAAACCTTAGCTTGGTTATTAATACCACCTGTTAATTAATTCGTCTTTATATATATATTGTTTGAAAAAAAAATTAAATTGAACTCCCTAATGCACAAGCTTCTTAATATAATAATACAATGCCCTGCAGTTCGCAGGAATTTAAAAGAATTTAACTGCATATTATGAAAAAAGGAGAAGGCAATTTGGCATGCAGTTGATTTTTTTTACAGCAACATATGGCGGAATTATTTGTCTGATATATTCTACATTCAAGATGGTTCAACATTTGGCTAAAAGTGAACAAACGCGGAAATGAATTTTGTTTACCGCAATTGTTTTTATTATATTCGATATTGATTTTTTTTTTTGAGTTTTATACCTCTAAGAGTTTTCACACAGCAGGCCTTAGGATATTCTTGAAACTTTTTAGGTTCCTATTCCCTGGAGACTTTTTCCTTTAGTTCATTTTTAAACACTTGTTTTAAACTAATACGGCTGCACTTGAGAGAGAGTGAGCGAGAGAGAGAGAGAGAGAGAGAGAGCTAACAAACCAACTTAATTCTTTACTGAGAGGCAACACCAAAAAAGAGTTATTTTTTATTTAAAATTTTCGTTTAATAATTTAATTGAAACCAAAACTTGGATTTCAACTCATCCCTTAAAAAAATTTGCCCTCAAAGAATTACCCGGTAATGTGTCATATATGAATGTATATATAGGAATGTATGTACGCGTTTCCTTATGAATCTGAATGACCAGCAACATCATGTTTGGTTAAGCAGCAAAATGAAAAACAAAAAAAAGACTATGAAAATTCAATAGGAAATTAAGATGAATCTGTTGCTCATCCGTTCTTCACCAGTGGATGAGTTTAATTTATATTCCTTCACGTTATTAAATATTTACGACTCAAAACTTTTATGGTGCTTATGAAGAAGAAGAAGAATAAAATCAATTAAAAGTTGAAGTCATATTGTTTCCCTTTTTAATAATTTTATTAAACCATCAATCAAACAAAAGTCTTGCGCTAACCCAAAAGTATATTCGCTTAATAAACTTTTTAACTTCAATGCAATTAAAGTTTTGGATTTTTTTATAATCCATCCCTGAAATTAATTTCAACTTTAATAAACAAAAAAGCATAACCATCATGACAAAAATAAATTATTGCAAATTTTAAATTAGGGAAACGAAAAATGCAAGTCATTATTAAAAAGTTTTTTGGTTTTAAATATTTATGTCCAAGTAAAAATATGCTACAAGTTTTTTATTTTCTTATTTTTATAAATTCACTTGGTTACAATCTTTTAAGGGAGTTGAAAAAAATAAAGCAGCCATCATAATAATTTTTGCGCCTAATTAAGTGCAACAGACTTTTAATTAACATTCTGAGATATTTTCCACTATAACCAAATACACTGAGCGAAATGACAGCAAATAAATAAGATTAAAGAAAATGAAAAAGAAATCAATTTAAAGTGAAAAAGAAATTAAAAATAAGTTTTTGACAAATACAAGCATTTTCAGTGTTTTATACTTAAAAAAAGCTTTTTCTATCTGAGTGTATAAAAATAAAAATTAATACTGCAGGCGATAATTTTTCTTTTGTCTCACTACTACAGCCACTACTGCTTTTCGCAATAAGCAAAACTAAATCCAAAAAAAAAGGAACTAAAAGTCTTAAAGCTATAAAAGCAAGCGATCATATTATCAAAAAATAAAGAAAAATGGAAATCGGGTAGAAAAGCCAAAGGACAGGGCGTTTAAAGTCTATGAGTCTGCAACAAGCAAAAGGAAATCTTTTCTACTACAGTCTGCTTTTCTTTCCTTTTTTCCTTCTTTATTTATTTTTTTTTATTTTTATTTTTTTTATTTTTTTATTTTGCATTCCAACTTTAAGCGTTGTCATCTTTTTCTTTTGCTGGTTGTTGCCAGTGGCATTTAAATAATGAGCATTTAAGCGGATTAAATTAAAGCTTTTATTAAGTGGTCGCCTGTTACTTTATGCACAAATTTTCTGCTTTTTAATTTTATTTCTCTGCTTTTATATCAGAAAAATTTTATTCTATTTTCCTAATTTTTGTTTTTTCTAAGTGACACTAAAGTCATTTACATTGTTTTCATATGTAACTGGTCTTTTCAAATCTTTTTGAGAGTTCTAACGTATTTGATGCAGCAGGCAACTTTGGCTAAGTTTTTTATAGTTTCTGTGGGATTTATTTATTTTAAAACTAAAAATCATTTAAAAATAAGTGCAAAAAAATTAATGAATTTTTTTAATGAAAAAACTTTGTGTGTGTGTGTGTGTTTTAAAATACAATTAAATGAATTTTTTCTTTTGTTGGCCAAAATACAGCCCAAATAAATGCAAACAAACAAATGAAGAGAAGTTCAGATTTAAAATAAAATGCTGCCAAGAGTGAAAAATATCAAGACATATCAAGCCGCTAACAAATTGCACAATGGGAAGAGAAAATGGAAATCTTTTTATTTTATTTATGTTTTACCAAAAAAAATTTAATGACTTGATGCTGCAATAATATTTAAAGTAAAATTAATAGTGATGTTATTTTCATGAATCCTATAATAAAAATTAAATTACCAAAAGGCCTTATTTTGGGTAAGCAGAAGACCAGCAGGTTCTCTATGCAACTTTAAAGGTTTTCTTTAATCTGCCGCTCAAAAATTTACTTTCGAACAACTACATATTGATACTTAAAAATTCAAAATACGCCAATGATGAAGCAGAAAAACAGTGGTGCAAAAAGCATATTTCTTGCTGATCAATTCATGTCATCATATATTTTATAGTTGTTGGACTCAGCAGAATAAATGTCAGCAGTTTTGAGAAGTAAAATCAGAAAGTTCCAACAAAACCTTAGTGGTATTAGTAGGGGATATAAGGACCGCTAAACAAATTACGAGGGCTGCTATATATATTCTGGCCTGGCAACACTGAGTGCTGCCAAGTGCAATCTGATATGTCCATGGGAAAGTTTGTCCTTTTTAAGCATAATCGTACTCAAAACGTTTTGACGTACGACCATTATTTGTGTTGTTTACAGTGACTTAAAAAAAATAATAAAGAAAAAAGTGTAATTAATTCGTGAACATTTTCGTGCCATCATTTTTCACAAATTTCGACGTGGATTATCACGACAAGTGTGAATTGATGAACTTAAATCTTTGTATGGCGATGAAGCATCATCCTATAGCACTGTGAAAAATTGGTATAATGAATTTAATCGTGGCCGAAGCTCGCTCAAAGACGAATTCCGTGAAGGTCTTCCAGAAACGGCTGTTGTGCCAGAGAACATTGATGCCGTGCGTGAACTCATAATGCAAGATCGACATGCGACATAGCGAGAGATAGAGACATCCTTGGACATTTCTTCCACCAGCATACATTCGATACTGCATGAACACCTGGCCGTAAAAAAGGTTTGTTCTCATTGGATCCCGCACAATTTGAAAGTCGCTCAAAAAAGGCTCGTGTCTATTGGTGCAAAGAAATGTTGCAAAAATACGATTGCGGTGCTTCAAAAGACGTTTATAAGATCGTCACAGGTGACGAATCATGGATCTATGCGTATGAGCCCGAAAAGAAACAACAATCGACAGTGTGGGTATTCAAAGGCGAGCAAAATCCAACGAAAGTTGTTCGTGGAAGAAGCACTTCGAAGCAAATGGTCGCCTGTTTCTTCGGCAAAACTGGTCGTGTGGCGACTGTTCCGCTTGAGCAACGTAGGGCGGTCACTTCTGAGTGGTACACTACAATTTGTTTGCCTGAAGTCATCGGAGAAATTCGAAAAACCAACAAGAGAAAACGAATCATTGTTCACCATGACAATGCGAGCTCTCACACATCGACTCAAACCAAAGCGATTTTGACCGGCCAAAACGTCGAATTAATGGGTCATCTGCCGTACAGCCCTGACTTGGCACCTAATGACTTCTTCTTGTTTCCGCACATCAAGAAAAAAATGCGTGGGCAACGATTTTCGTCGCCAGAAGAAGCTGTTGAAGTGTTCAAAAACCATATTTTAGAGGTGTCTCAATCGGAGTGGAAAAAGAGCTTCGACAACTGGTTTGAGCGCATGCAAAAGTATATAAATCATGCTGGAGAATACTTTGAAAAACAATAAAACCAATTTTAATTATAAATATTCGCATTTTCACTATTAGGCCAGAAATGTATAGAGCAGCCCTCGTACAGGTTCTTTTACTATTATTACTCAACTGCCTGCTATTGTGTGACCTTGAATACGAACTATTTAAAAATAATTTTTTAAAAAGCCTTTGGAAGTTTGTGGGAACAAAAATTTTAAGACTAAAATTTAAAAAAAAATCTCTAAAATGATCAAGTTTCCTTATCAGGGAACTCTTGATCAGTCGTTAAACACTTTTTATTTCATTAACTTGATTCATTTGGTTTTATAGTCTAAATCATTTTAATTTTTATTTTTACACAAAAGAAAATTAAAACAAATAAAAAAAAATTTGTTAATTTACTTTTATTGCGCCTGATTCCTTTGAACATAAATTATTTTCTCCAAAAAAATTTGTATTTAAAAATCTAAACCTCGTAAAGTTTCTTAACCACTGTGTTAAGTTTTTGCTGCTTTGTGTTACTAGCACTCCAGACTGTAATAATATGATGTCAGGGACAGCAAAATCAAATCACAATTCCACAGCTTATTTCTTTAATTTCTAGAGTCTTTTAGCGGAAATAATATTTGCCAAAAAAAAAAAAAAAATGATTGTAAATACAAAATTACAAAGGAAGTTTTAACACAAAGTTAGAAAAAAGCAATTTATATGACAAAGAAATTTATCTTAAAAACATTTACATTTGATTTTATTTTTCTAATTTTAATAAAATTTCTTGAAAACTTTTTTCGTGACTTTTAGTCCAACACTAAAATGAAACATTAAAAATATAGTTTTTCAGCTGTACAACCTTTATTTTGGCATTAAATCATTGGGATTGGATTCTTCTTCTTTTAATTTTTTTTTTTTATCTGTCTTAGTTTTAGTTCATACAGACGATTTGACTGTAGCAAATATATATTTTAAACCACAAAAAAGGAAGGAAGTATTTCATTTCCGTTACGCGAGCAATTGCAACTACATTAAATACAAACATTTGCTCATACAAATGACAAAATGACAGACAGACAAATGTTTTTACTCACACACACAAACACACACACACATTTACTAGTATATAGAGTTGGCTTTTTCTAAAATCTGCAGACAAATAATAGATTGCATCAACTATACTGCAGACCATGTAACAACAACCAACTGCAATATCAAATATATTCGTACGTATCCTTCAGCCGCTGCAGCTTTGTACCACTAATACATTTAGGCTGTCTTCCTTTATCTGCCCTTCTCTTCTAAAGACCAACGCCGCAAATACAACAATAGCTTCCGTTAATTTCATTGCTTTTCGAGTAGAAATTAGAGAAAGGCGGTCGTGAAAAACTTCATTTTTTTTGGATATTTTCTCTGTAGTTTTTGGTTAGTTTTGAGGTAGTTTTGGTTTCCTGTTCAAGCTTGAAAATCTAAAAATTTTAACGAAAAAAAAAACGTTAGCATCACGAATGCATTTGCAATTTCAGACGTGCATGTCATTCTCACATTAATCTTTAGGCTTTAATGTTTATCATTTTGAAATTAAGTATTTTATTTTATTTTTTTCATTTCATAATGGATGCTGACTGATGGCAGAAGTGAATGGGAATGCAATAATTTATTAAAGTTAATATTGCTACCTCGATCTTGTTGGATTCTTGAAGATGTGTGGTTCTTTGATTTGTATAATAAATAATTTTAATGTTAAGAACTTTCGAATCAGGTTTAATGAATTTAAAAATAATCGTTTTATTATTATTTTTCGCTAAAAAAAAATATTAAACATTTAAGGCCTTTTTCTGCGAATTCATTTAAGTGAGTGCGTGCGGTTCCATATTAAAAGAGTTGGCATTTGTTTTTTTAAATTAATTTTTAAATAAAATTTTTACATAGAAAACCACAGATCTCTCATATTAAAATAGGATGCAAGTTTATCTGTAGCGGAGCAACGTTTGTTTGGGCCACCTTACCTATTCATATAATAAAACAAAAACAGTTTCATTTCTATGCATGAAAATTTTTTTGAAAATTTTAATGTTCATGTAGTTTATTTTTTAATCAATTAATTTTTTCTTAAAGCAGAAAGTTTAAATTATTTTTAATTTTAATTTTTACAAACAAAAATTATTTTTACATGTACGCGGACGTTTTACAAAGAAAACAAAAAAAAACTATTATGTAGATAGTCACCGATATAAAATACAAAACACCTTTTTTTGGAATTTTTTCCTGTCTGTTTGTGTTCGCATCACGTAAAATCTGCTAAATGGATTTGAATATAATTTTGTGAGGAGGTCCCTTAGAGCCTTAGTAAAATTATAGGATACTTTTTTATATAAAAATATGTAATTTTGTAGAGCATTTCATAGAGACAAAGGTAAAACCACCCAATTTTACCGGTATAATGGTTCTAAAACACTTATCAGCACATTTTATTTTTGTAGATAAAAATTTTTTGACACTGTTTACAGAGCTCTGCAACAAATGTTTAAAAACATTTTTTTTTTAATTTTAAGAAAATTAGGAATCATACGCGGAGGAAGTCTTGGGCACTGCCAGTTTACAATAAATTATCAAAAGATTTGAAATTAAACGCTTTTGTTGAAAATAAATAAATAATAACAGGTGAGAGTGCTATATTCGGCTATGCAAAATCTTATATACCCTTAACCATGTATGTAAGTCTAGTTAAGTAAAATAACTCCAATCAAAAACAAATAAATATTGAGATGACAGAGATTTAAAAATTAAAAAAATAAATAAATTAAAAAAAAGCACTTTCTAAAAGATCTCTTCAAAAGCTTTTTTTCTATGAAAAATTCATAGGGCCATTACCCAAAATATAGGCGAAAGCAAATTTTCAAACAAGATGGTTTTTTTCTGATTATTTTTTTTATTCGTTTTTAATAAGTTTTGAATTTCTAAAAAATTTTAGTATTTCCTAAAAGATCTCTTCAAAAGCTTTTACATGATACCCATATTGACCATATTGACAATCGAACTTTTTTATAAAAGTTTCAAAGATATAAAAAAAAATTAAAGGCAGGCGTTTGGTATTTCTCCTACTTCAAAGGACATGGGCTGATCTTGCTAATTTTCAATAGAAAAAATTTCATAGAAGTGTCTGATCGATTAACGTACTTAAATTATCTCTAGCTCATCTAGTGCCTCGCCAAAGTTAATTTTAACGCGAACGGATAGACGGACATCGCTCAATCGATTTACCTATGCATAAGACTTCAGAGTATATAGACTTTATGGGGTTTGAAATGGATATTTCAGAAATTACAAACCGAATTTCCATCTTTGTGGTAAAAAAATAATGAATTTTTTTATTTTTTGTTTAAACTATTTGACGAGTTTCGCTAAAAAATTTATTCCTTTGCGGAATTTTTTATTCAACATTGAAACATAATTTTCGCTCGAAAAAAAATAATTATAAACTTAAAATGCTATAATTAAATTTAAGTTCCCGGGGTGTTTAACTTACGTCAGTTAAGCGTGTTAAATTCCCAGTTAAATAATTAAAATACGTGAAAGCATGCGTTAATGGCCATTTTACTATCGCTTGCTTAAATCTCTTAGAATTTAATAACAAAAATCAAAGATAAAAATATTTGTTTTCTGTGACAGCAACAAACACCTTAAGAACATTTTAAAATTATTAAACAAAACTATAAAAAATTTTTACCAAGAGTTTTAAAATCTTATATTATGTTTATATATTTTGTTTTAATACTAATCTGTCATACTGTATTTTACAGTTTAAACATTACCAGTCTCTTATCTTTTTGTTTTAGATAACGATTACTCACACTTTTCTTATCAAAAAAAAAAAAACTCATTTAAAAAGGTTCACTCAATTTCTTTTTTAGTTAACAATCGAAACTTAACAAAGCAGTAGGAAAAATAAGAATTTGTTTAAAATAAAATATCTTTAAGTCAGCTGGGAAAGATTTTCAATAAATTAAATAATTCTTTTCGGAAAAAATGTTAAACAAAGAAATATGTTTTTGTTTAACACAATTATTTTGTTTGTATATTTAACGTCTACAGTTAATGGAAATAACGAACATATTAAGTGTCCACGATTTTGTAAATGTGATTCATATCTTCAATTGAATAGAGCACAATGCAGGTAAGATATTTTTATTTAAATGTACGAAGGTAAACTAAAATGTTTTCAGAAAATATTTAAAAGAAAACAGTAAAGAAATTTGATTGTTGGGATTTTCTCAACAAATTTAACAATTTTTTTAATATAATAATAGAAGTATTTTGATGTCCGTCTGTCCGTCCGTGTTAGTATTGAAATAAACTTTGCCAAGGGAAAATATAAATCGATCAGCTATAATTTCGAAAATTTTACTATTAAAATTTAGCAAAATGGGTCCATGCCCTTCGAGGCAGCGGCCACAAAATCACGCCTGCATCTTAATTTTCGATATCTATTGGAAGAAATCTAGATTAGTGCGGTAACTCCAGCATAAAAAACAAATATATAAGATGATAGAGAATAAAACATAAGAAAAAAAATATTAAGTGAAAAAATTGGCACTCGCCCATATTTTTCGCGTTATAGGCCTCTGAGCTTTTTATAGAAAAGTACGGTTGTGCACTATATTTTTTAAGATATAAATGTGGGTATCATTTAAAAGCTTTTGAAGAGATATTTAAGGAAGTACTTGTATTTATTAAAAATGCTTAACCCATTAAGAGCCAACGAAATTTTATTGTAACTTTTTTTTTATTTTAAATTTTTTTATTTTCTGTCGCCACAGTATTTTTGTTTTTTTTTTTTTTTTTTTTTTTTTTTGATTGGAAAATTTAATGAAATTAATAAATTACTAAGTACAATTGCATGTGTTTTTTAATTAAATATAAAATAAATAAATATAAAATTTATTTTATATTTAAATTTAGAAGTTCTAAATTTGGGATTAATTAATTCAAGTCCACCTATATTCCCACAAATTTATTATATAAACTAAAGATTCTTGTTTAACTTAATTGTATAAATTTATCAATTAGTTGACACAGACCTGCTTGTTTTTCTTTATTTAATTTTAGTTTCTGTAATTTATATTTTTAGCTCTAAAAAGCTCATAAGTGCTGACGTAGATTTGCCTCATCAAGTGCAAATATTAGATCTAAGTCACAATGACATCACTACAGTGGATAACAAATGTTTTGAGGTGAGTGCTAATCAACGAAAAATATTAATTAAATTTTCTATTATTTAAATTTATGTTCTTTTTAGAACTTTTCCCACTTAAAGTATCTCAATTTGTCGAGAAATGCTTTACACACTTTAGAGTGGAATGCATTCTCTAAGCTACGAGGCCTTACTGAAATAGATCTCTCTTATAACAGACTCGAATATATAGATGAGAGATTGTTTTCTAGAAATAAATTTTTAAATAAAATAAATTTAGAAGGAAATAAATTCAGCTCCTTGCAAAATAAACCGCTCATCAGAAACTCTTTTGCAAGTGAATTGATTTTAAGAAATTCGCAATTAAATATATTGCAGTCAGAATTATTTACCGGCTTAATAAATGTTAAGCATTTGGATTTAAGTAAAAATTTACTTAACAGTTTTAATATTGAAGACTTTAAGCATTTGCCCAAGTTAAGGGAATTAAATTTAAATGAAAACTTTATAAAATGTGATGATATTATTAAAAATAAATTAAAAAAATTAGAAACAAAAGCAATACATGTTGTTGTGGACGATTGTTTAAATGAAACTTTTGCTAAACCAAAATCAAACACTAAAATGTTTCAGAAAATGATATTGATTACACAAGAGACTACTGAAGGGTATTCGAATTTTAATAATACAAGCTGTCAATGGCGTTTAGATCTTGAATCAGAGGACTTATCAACGGAAGAATATAATGATGATGATGAGATTGGCTTCAAGGAAATTATTGAAGGTTCAAGAAAAACTAATGAGCGGTTAAAATTTGTTCCTGATGAAATTTTGTGCAGCCAAGAAAATTTTACTTTATGCCAAGAATATCGTTCTTGCTTGCAGGATTTAAATAAGGCCTGGCATGAGCAACGCCTCCACAAAGAACAAAATCTTTTAAATGATATAACATTTGCTTTTTTCATGGGCATGGCATTTGGTGTATCAGCGATTGTATTTATTTTAGCCTGCGCTCTTTGTATGAAAAGATGTCTGGAAACAAAAGAAACTGGTAACTAAGCAGGCAGATTAAACTGTTTTATTTTTAATTCAAATAATTTATTTTCCTCTTTTTTTTAAGCTGCTCCCATCGACCACTTGTATGATTTACCCAGTCAACCTTTAGCACGCCCCACCACACAACTACCTCTTCAAGTAAGAAGAATACCGCGAAGACGCACTGCTCGCTCAACACACGCTATGCTACGCTACGAAGGTCCTGTAACGGAAAATTTTTTATCACGTCTCTTTGGCCGTCCAGCACGTCGTCAGTATTATCGCACGATAAATCAAAATACCGCCACATTAATAAGACGTTTAAGTCGAAGTAATTTATTTAACAATCGTTTAAGTCAACATTTTAATGATCGTCAGACATCTATTGAGGCCACCTCTCAAGAAGAACAAGATTCTCCGGCAGCTTCTGCCCCAAGGCCAGAAACACCACCACCTTCCTACGGAGATGTCTTTATAAAAAACTTAAATGTTGCTAAATAAATCTGTTATAAGGAATATTAAACAAATATTTTATTTAATTTTAAAAATAGTATTTCTTACGTATTTTATGTCTACCTGAACATGAATAAAAGTCAGAAAAGGACATGACATCATGGATCCTGCTTAAGAGCAGCTACCATCTAAAATAAACTTTGATGTAAAAAGGCAAAACAAACAGTGAAAAGAAATTATTTTTTGCAAAAAATATCCCTTAAGAAGGAAGGAAAATTAAAAAACTGATAAAAAATAATAAATTTTGCATTAATCACGGCTAAACGGCTGTACTGATTTTAATAAAGTTTTAACAAAAAGTAAAAAATATCAAGACATTTTATTGATCCCTACTTAGAGATGGATCTCGAATATGTTTCCTTTAAAATTCTGACACGAGGGCGGGCTAAGGAGAAAAACGGGCTACTTTGTCTTACTGTGAAACTCACTCTGATGTAAAGGGAATATAAGGGGAAAGGGAGCAATGTTTGCATTAAAATTATGTGTTCCTATGTCTGTAATTGTTCGTCCCTGCCAGTTTATAACCGACGTCAATCAAATAAAACGGATTCAATTTAAATAGAGTAGAGCCAATAGGAGGCATTGTTTCGAAAATATGAAAACCTGTGTCTCTGAAATTATTCTTTTAATATAGAAAATTGCTTCTTCTGTGTTTCGAGGGAAGCTAAAGCGTGGATAAAAATTAAAAAGATTTATTTATTTCACCAGTGCCTACAACCACCAACTTAACGCCAAGCAATTAATTGAAATTAAAACAAAACTAAAAGTGAATAAAAATTCCATTATACAAAACAGAAAAAAACTTACAATAGATTCAACACAAGTCACAGTGAAATAAATCTTAATTTTTTTATTCATAGTTCAAAACCATTCACACTGCTTCAAGGGTTTTTCTTCCGTCCCCGGCAGTTTTCACTTCACGGGAAGGCTGGATTTTTTACGCGATTTCCCGGGATGACAAGAATTCCCCAAAATAATTTTATTAGTCAATGAATTCGCTATCGCAACCACCATATACTTGATTCGCCTTGGTTAAAACTATTTTTAAATTATCTTATCAAAAAATAGTTCAGTTCAGTTTTTAAATTTATAAAAAAAATTCATGACGTTTTCAAAAAAGAAACTTTAAACTCACGTGTAAACATAAAATAATAAAAAAAATCTTTTCTAGTGAAAACTGATAGCCTTTCAAAGTAATTCTATTTAATCAAAAATCAGTTTTACTTGGTTATCGCAAGAGGACAACAACAAAAAACACGTGTATTTTATTTTTGTAAATTTACGAGTACGTATTAGTAATTAGTGACGAATAATAAAAAAAGCAGAAAAGAAAAAGAAATTTATTGAACAAATGCTACTTTTATTTATTTTTCTTTTAGTGTCCTTCGGCATATCGAACTCAATTCCACTCCCGTACTCGTACTTTTTTTGCAAACCTCACAAATATTTCTTCATAAATATTCAAATATTTTTTTTTCATGTACATAAATACATACATTTACTTGTATGTATGTATATTTTGTTTAAAAAAAATAAAAAATGTTTAAAGATGTTTTTTAAAGAAACGTTTCCTTTCTTAGTAAATGTTTTTTTTTTTTTGTTGTGTTATATTTTAACTGCACCGTTTTCACTTTTCACACAATAGTTTATTCGCACATTCACTTTTTATCTATTAATTAATTAATCAATTTTAAAAATTGAAAATTTTTTTCATTTTCTTAAATGGCGCGTCAACAAAGTGTAAACAAATTTTGACTTTGGTTTTGAAAATGTTGTAAAGCGAATTCGAACACCTGAGCTCTTAATTTGAAGTAGCAATATATTTGCCTTGGTATGTAACAAAATAAATAAGTACAGTTTTTTAAAGCATAACGTTAACAAATATTTAAAATTAAAAATGAAAAAAAAATTTTCCCAATCAGTCCCTGTTTAAACGAGCGAACATCTGGAATTCTCTTTCGGTTTTTCGTTCACCTTCACACCGGCGAACATGTTGTAGGCAACAATCTATTATTATTGTTATTTGTTACCTTTTTTGACATTTGTCTTTTTTGTGCATTGAGTTAATTTGTAGTGTTTCGTTAATTTAAAAAATAAAAATATTTAAATTAAATTTTTGATAAATAAATCTAAAAAAAAATACAACAAAATTTATGTATTTTATACGAACTTTTTCAAAACTACACAAAACAACGTCAGAAAATAAGAAATAAAGTAAATGAGTAAATGACAAAAAGCGAAAGACAAAAAAGCTTATCGCCGAGTACCGAACACAAAAATGATTCCTTCTTCCTTACCCGTAATTTGCCAACAAACTAAATGTTCGCTCGTCTAAACGGGGTCTCAGGGAATTAAAATTTACTTTTTTCGGCTTTTGTTCATTTTTTTTAATTTAATTCCTAAAAACTATGAGAAAGAAAAATTATTTACAAATGTATGCGGATGTTTTCGAAAAGAAAACAAGAAAAATTAGACACTGGCTGAATGTAATACGGCAGCACTTACCGGACATTAAAACCATTCTTAAGTTGTAAAAAGTCTCCGCGTTTCCTTATAAAGATATATTTATGTATGTTCGGTTTTTTTATTTCTCCATGCATCCATAACTAATGAGAATTTCTATTAATCATTTAATTTTGCTCTTACATATGTCGTGTGTTATTGCACATTTAACTTTAAAAAAATACTCAATAATCAGACCAGAAGCATTTACTCTCTAGTAATGGATTTATTATTGACCTTAGAGAAAACCTATTAACTGCAGCTTGTTTTGAAACAACTAAGCTCATGTAACCCTTCCTTTTACTTGCGTATTGATGTAATGTATCCTGTGTTTTTCTTACATTTTCTGAAGATTCTTCTGATTTTAGTACCAGCTGTTTATTATGTTTGCCTTTTCAATGGCTTATAAGCCCACTTGAGCTCTAGCATTTGCAAGAAATTTATTTTGCACACAACTTACAAGCAGAAGTACCTGCCGGTTTCTTTATAAAATATTCGCATGGAAACGAGCTTTCCATCTAACGATTTAATAAAATTATATATCCACCTTGCAAACTTAATTATTTTTTATGAAAACCATAAAGAAACATGTATATAAACGTCAAAGTATCGACAGCTGTTTTTAAAACCATCAGAGTTGCCATTTTATTTGTAAAACAATTTCCCGAGAATTCCCGCTTTATATTTTCCGGAAATTCGGAATTAAAAATTTACAAGAAATGCCGGGAATTCTCGTCCCCAATTGCTTCCCTTTAAATTAAAAATTTGGATGTGTTAGCCACGGTCAAATTTGGTCGACGCAGACGTCAACTCGACACTCATTTGGTATTAATTTGCGCGCATGTGTGTTGACGTCCACACGTTATTAATAATTTTGAACAAAAAATATCATCTCCATTTATTTTGGCAGTTATTAAATTTATATTTTTAAATTTATGTGAAAAAATAATTATGTTTGAAACAAATGGAAGCAGTAATGAAGAAATTAAAGAAATGCTTAGGGTTCGGAGAAATATAGTAAGACATTTTTATTTTTCCGGGCAGGACGTATGTGATCAAACAGTTTGCTACTTATTTGTATTTCGATTGAATAAAACAGCATTTAAATTCGTTTAAAAAATAATTGAGCCGTTAATGAGAAGCGCCATTCGTTCGACATCAATTTCCAACACGTTAAAGTTAGCTACAACATGGCAGTTTTCTGCTCAACGCTCAGACTAATCGATGGTTGGTAATGATTTTAATTTTGGATTATCGCAACCAACTGTATTGTTTATTTTGGAAGAAATGTTCGATGTTTTAGAAAGAGTCATCTGTCCCCTTTTTATTGATTTTGAAATGTCTGAGGAAGAGAATGCTGAATGTAAGTTATATTTCTTTGAGAAGACTGGATTTTCTGGCATAGACGGCTGCCATATAAAGATTCAAGCTTCTTAAAAAGGATGGTAAAAATATGTACTGCAATAGAAAGGGTTTTGTTAGTTTAAATTTCACGCTTGTAAGATAGAAAAAAAAACAAACAAAAAACTCACTACGACGGTAAGAACTTTGTTTACAAAAACTAAGTCAGTTCTGATCAACGTCGACATAACATTGCCTTCAATAATATAAATTTGCCACTAATAATTCTTAATTACTTTTAATGCTGACAACGACAATACAATAAGTGTGCCGTCGACATCACGTATAACGACGTCGGCATTCGTAATAAGAGTGATTATGTAGGTCGGTGATAGTAAACTAGATGACTTACTAAATCATTTATAATAAATTCATGTTGGTATGCGGAGAAGCCAAACAAAATTCATTAAAAAATTATCTAAGATTTAATAACAGAGTTATACAAATAGAAAAATGAAAAATTTGTTGATAAAAAAATATATTTTACTTTAATACTTTTGATCACAGACTTGATAAATTGAAGCTGATAGATGGGTGGTGCCTTCTCTAAAAATTTTTAAATTTTATCTTTAAAACTACACTTTTGATAACAAAATAATGTTTCTTAAGAGTACATAGATGAGCACTATAGCAAACAAGGCTATAGTAAAGGAAAGGCCCTAAAATAAGACCTAAGCAACGTTGGATACAATAAGCTTGCATAAGTTATATTTTTTAGATAGTAACTAGCTTCATGCTCCACAAGTTTGGAATTATTTCGATATACGATTAAATAAATATCATTTTGGATTTTTTTATACTAGGGTTTGCCCAAATCCAGCCTTGTCACCTGTCCTTAGATATTTTCTTTTTTGTCATTACTTGACCTTGAGCACCGATGATAATATTTATTTATTTACATCCAGCTTCCTTAGCAATCGCATTATAAAAGTTGCTATAATTAAGGTCATATAAAATAAGTTCAAGATTTGTTCAGCGCTATCACAAAGTTCTACACTTTAATTAATTTTTTTAACACATGGTTCAAAATTCTCGAAAAACGTTAAGTGTTTTTTAAAACAGAGTAGAAGATCCTTTACTATAAATTTACACGAAAATGTCATGAAACCCTCATTTATGTGCAGTAGTTTTATCATGGTTTTGGACTAATCGTCCACACTTAAGACACGGTTAAATAAAATGTCGATAATATTTTCGACACTATCTAGATCAGGTGTTCCCATCAAATTCTTGCTCACGGACCTCTAGTAAACTAATAATTTTTTCGCGGACACCCCTGTAGCCCAAGTTCAAAATAAAAATTTTATTATTTTTGAAAACACTGTTTTTTCGGTTCTTCATGCGGACCCCTTGGATAGTTGCTACGGACCCTCAGCGGTCCACGGACTCCAATTTGAGAACCGTTGATCTAGATCATCAGCGCACTATAAAATTTGTTTTACTGTTTTATCAGTATTTCCCTTATTTCATTATAAAATAAATGCGTTTCTGAAACCCTCTCAGGTTTTGCACTTGATACGCTTTCACTAAAAGCAAACAAATCTTATGATTAACTTTTTCTTGTACTAAAAGTTGTGCTTTCATATTACAGAACAGCAATTGTAGTATCCTAAGCGTGAAGGATACGTACAAAAATTTGGGTTAAAATAACTTCTAAAGCCTTTTAAAATATGTAAGGCATGGAAAATATCTAAGTTTAAGAAGTAATCCCAATTATTAAGATAATTTTCAGCCGATAAATTTTTTAATATCAGAACCCAAGTGAGTTCGTTTCCTATGTGGGACCGGCAGCCTGTGCAATTAACTTACCCTTGCTCGATTTATTCGTCAAGTTCACCTACCAGGTACCGGCTTAAATCATTGTGCACTCAAACATGAGACCGTCTTCGTAAAGTATAAGCTTACATTCTTTTTAGAACCATAATTCTCTCTCAAATTTAGAATCTTATTTTACCTAAATGTTTTACGAAGTTATAATTTATTTCTTTTGTTTCAATTGCAATTGCTTGTACAAAACTAGCGATAGCATTAAAATAAAAAATTATTTTAAAATTTTATTCTTTTATGATTTAAAAAAAGTGTATAAATATGTACCGTGCAGTTAATAGGGGAGTATTTTAAAAGGGGTAGAAGGCGAAGAATAAATTGAAAAAAATGAAAAAAAATTAAGTACGCAGACAAAAAAAATCTGCATCGTATAGTGAATTTCAAGGCTCTTGCGTAAATTGCATGCGTTTTTATTGACTTTTGACGGTGTTTAAAAGTATACAATATTTTTTTTTTTTTTTTGTTGCGGCAAAACGAGTAAAGATATTGTACTGAATTTATTTCCCAGTAAACCGCTGCTTATCACAATATTTTTAAATATTTTAATTTAAATTTTATTGAAAAAAAATTTATTCGAATTAAAAAAAAAAGAAATTTTTTCTTATTGTTAAAATTACTTTTTCAATTTTCTATTTAATCGGAAACGATTTGCGTTATTTAAAAATAAACATAAGCAACAGTAACATCCCTAAAAATTCATGCAATTCCATATTGCTTATCCCTCTAACTTCACCAACAAACAAAAATTTCATGCTAGTTTCATGAAAAATTGCATAGTGTAAATGCCGCATTGTAAAATAAAAAGTTTAAAGTTTTAACCGGTTGGCTAAAAGTAAATATTTTTAATATAAATAAAATAAAATTTACCTTTTCGGCTTAAGGTTCATTTTTAAAATTTAATTTCTGAAAAATTTTTAGAAAGAAAAATTATTATTAAATGTATGCAGACGTTTCCCAAAGAAAACAAAAAAAAATCAGCGGAATGAAATGCAGCACTTCCTGAACCGCCACATCTTTCATCAGTATTCTTTGCTTCTATCTTCCTTAGGTTGTTTTTGTTGTAAAAATCATCCATTTAACCATTTCATAAAAATTAATTTGGTTGGAACGAAGTCCACACACAAACCAAAGCATTTCTGCGTTGTTCTCTTTGTAATAGACTTGTATAATTCATAAATGAACTAGTTCATTTAAACGTTTCCACCGATTAAACTATGTGAACTAGGTCATACTGAACTGGATACATTTTGGAAATATACTTTGTATTTGAACTACCAGACAAGATGAACTAGAATCCATGTCTGTGTTTCCTTTTGAACTATTTCGGCCATGAGATCAGTGCTGCCACGCATTTTATTAAACATTCATTGTCGTCATCATATTTTGAAAAGAATTTTTTAACTAAAAAAAACTTTTGAAATAAAGAAAGCGCTTGAAATAAAAGTTAAAAGTATGAACAATATGTAAACAGAATATTTAAACAAAGATAGATTTTAAACTAAAGAGAGCCTTTGAACTAAAATTTGAACTAGTTCATTTTCAAACTTTAAACTAAAAATAGTGATCACTAAATTGTAACCCGTCTTGTACATTTGCTTGTTTTATTTTTAATACAGAATCATGTCGCTGATAGAAATTAAACTCGTGACTCCTAACCCTCTGTTTAAAAAAAAGTTGACACCACTATCAATGTAACCAACCACCCCAGTCTCTCACCATTTTTTCGTAGTGATGGAAGCGTTTGCTTTTTCCTACAGTTATGAAAATCAAGCTGTCATGGAAAGCACGTGAAAAATACAAAATTAAAAAAAACACAAAGTATTTATTGTTATTAACATTTATACATTTTATTTAATTTTTTAATATCTCCATCACTCAAAGAAATCTGCTCACCCAACTGTATGTTAGGATCTTTTAAGGGTACAATTGTGTCATTGCCATTTTTGGAGAACATTTTGCGATCGCAGTGCATAATACTTTCATAGTCATAACCGACGCCAAAATCGGGCATCGCTTTAGAATCCAGCTTCTTGAAAAAATTTTCCTTGCCTTCTTGAATATTTTCCCACACAATCTTAATGTACTCATCACGATTGGCGGCTTTATGTTGATAATTGAAACCTAAAGCTTGTAATAACAATTGTAAAATAGATCGTTTTTTGAAGCAACCCTCATTTAAAGGATCATGTATTAAATTAAAATTTTGCTCTGAGCCGTTATAGCCAACTTTGGTAGAACAGCTTTTAAAATTGTGTCTGAATTTTATAAAGGCTTTTGTGGCATACGAAACAGGACGAAAACGCACACAGCTAACGGATTCAATTTCTTTCATAGCTCGAACTAGGAATATGACGTGATCAACATCTAAATTGTAAAAAGAAGGTATTGAAATTTAAACTTGTTTTTTTGTTTCGTTATAAAAATTAAGAAGTTTTTGTTTACCAAAGCTCGGACCGATTTTGTAGCGTACTACGCCTCTAGGCCAAATTTTTAAAGCTCCCTCGGCTGGACTATTTAGATACACATCACCCACATTAATGCCATCAATTGATTTGGCATCCTTAATTTCTTCAATATCTTTCGTTTTAAAAGCAAACGAGTGTTTTTCTTCTTTCTCGGTTACTACGGCATGGCAGCCGATCACAATCAAAATTAGAATTTTAAAAATTTGATCCATTTTCATTTTACTTTGTTTACTTTGTTGGTTCCTTCAAAACTAAAGAGTTCTTTCAAAATACTGTTGTATTTATAGTAAAACATAATTGCGACTGTTTAAGAGCAAAAAAGATTGTTGTTGTTTGATCAAAAATATTGTGATAATAAAGATTTGTGTTGATTAAAAAAAAAAACCCTTATCTCTACAATTACTAAATTCTGAAAATTAAAGAAGTCGATAAGGCAGATTTTCTCATTCAATATCGATTGAATTGTTTTTTTTTTTTTGTTGATACCGAATTCCCTATTAATTTAATTGATTAATTTCTAAGTTGTCAATTAAAGATAAGGAGTCTATTAAAAATGAATTAAATTATTATCGGTAAAGTTATGATCGTATATCGATGAACGATAATATATTTCAGAGTAAATGATTACGTTTTTATCATGCACGGCAATATTATCTGACTGCGCACATTGCTACTGATAGTCTGTGTCGACCATTTCGAAATAAGTTAAAGTTAACTTTTATTCAAACTACCAACAGCCAAACGTCAAGGGATCCACATTAATTTTAGAACTTTATCGATGTCTTGTAAGTATGCAGGGCCATGCAGGCACAAGAATTCCAATTTGCCGAATTATGCATAAGAAATTGCTGCTGTTACTATGCAAACTTCAACTGATGCTAAAACGTAAATTTAATAAACAAATGCAGGCTTAGAGGCATTTAGAAGGGGTCTCCAATTTAAGCCAAAAAATCTAATAAATTTTGCATGAATGGCTGTGTCAACAAAAATAATTTTTGCAAATGCGATGAGAACAACACAAGAAATTTCCAGCAAAAGACTGTTAATCACGGGCTTTAGATCGACAGCCATTGTTTTTTTATTTTTTGTTTGGTAGACTTTGAAAACCAAGAGGTTAAAATGTTCAATTATATCCCAGCTAAAAAACGCTTGCATCACTGTCTTGAAAACAATGCATATCCGCCAAAAAAAGTTTATTCCTTGCAACATTCGTCATAACGTAACTCACTTCTTTCATTATAATGTAACTTATGATTAAATAAATTTTATACTCAAAACAATTGATTTATCAATTTTGAAAAATTTTAAATTTTTTTATTTCAACTTTGTGATTAAAAAATTTATTTGCATCATTACAGCCATAAATGATAAAATCTAGCAGAGTATTAAATAATAAACGTAATATTTTGAAACGTATGTAAAGATAAAAAGTATTTCTAAAGAAACAATTAATTTAATAATTTTTAAGTCTTTATGATCATAATAATATCAACAGCAATTGATTATTAACACAAGAATAATTATTGAAATAACAAATTCAGATGGGCAGGTTACACCTTGAACTCTACTTGAACTCTTTAGTCGATAAAAAGGCTTCATATGAATTAAATTTTTGATTCAGTACAAATTTGGGTAATTCAATATAATTATTTTATGAAAATACTTAAGTGGCATTCAGGGGATGATAACGTTCATTCAAACTGAATGTCCATAAACTCAAGTATCAATAAATTTATTATAATTATTAAACAATTGTAGAAAATTAAATCGATTTAGAGCTGTGGCCATGACTGCTAAGTAAATAAAGATCATTCTTTATTTAAAAAAATCAATAACCGTCGAATATTATAAATGAATTAAATTTCACTTTTTTGGCCTAGAAAGAAAAAATTTTTACAAATGTATGCGGACGTTTTCTAAAGAAAACAAAAAAAATTTAGACACTAGCATAATGAAATGCATCATTTTCTGAACCGCTACATCCTTCATCAGTATTCTTCGCATCTATCTACTTTAGGTTGGGTATGTTGTGAACATCATCCATTTAACCATTTAATAAATATTAATTTGGTTGGATGAAATTTCACACACAACTCAAGCATTTCTTTGTTGTTTTCTCTACGACACGTCTTACACATTTGTTTTTCGCTGATTTTTAGATATTAAATTAAAAAATGAACCTAAGCCAAAAATAAATTTTGTACTTTAATTCATTTAAAAATTTCTATTTGATCAGGGTATTTTCAGTCAGATACTCACTCTAAGTGTAAGAGTTTCTAAACTTGATGTAATCATGTTGATTGCAGGCGAACTCCTTCTACCACCTGGTTTCTCTAATCAAAGCCCAAGTAAGAATCTAGAAGTTATATAATCATGTAGACGCAAATAGAACAGAATAGAATAGAACAGAATAGAATAGAATAGAATAGAATAGAATAGAATAGAATAGAACAGAATAAAATAAAATAGAATAGTCAAAAATAGAATAGAATTGTGTTTTGTATTTTAACTTTTAGCACAAACACATTTTTAAAGTTTAAATTTTCTGACTACAACATTATGTGTGACTGCATTTCTGGTAAAGCTTTATTTAAAGCTTTATTTATTTTATTTAAGATCTCTTTATAGTTTAAAAACTTTATAGATAATGGCCTTACAAAGCCTTTTGTGGCATGTCTGCAGGAGCAAAATTAAATTAAGGGTTAAAAAAATAATGTAAATTTTTTAATTATATTTGTTGCAGCACTAAATAAATTCAATCTAAATACTTTATACACAGAAAAAAATCTAAATCGTTTTTGACTACAAAAAACGCAAGACCAAACAAAAAATTGTTCAATTTCCAAAGGTTTCTGTTAGGGATGTAACGATACGAATTTTCGCCAATCCGATACCGATACTCAAAAATAAATATCGCCGATACAGATTCCGATCCCGATACTCAAAAATAAATACCGCCGATACCGATTCCGATACCGATATGCATATTGAAATTGAGCTCAAGTAAAAATTAATAAAACTCGAGCATAGTAATTCTTCTAATATACAAAATAACGGTGTTTATTACTGAGCCATTCAAATCATCATCTTTTTCAACACATTTCAGTTTCTAAAATTCATATTTTCAAACTACAAAACGTCTGCACTATTTATTATTTTATAAAATAAACGATGGCATTTAGTTTAGTTTGTCTCAAGACTTAAAATTGATATTAATAAGATTTTTGTTTAAAAAATAAAGTGTTTTCAAGTTTTGCGGAGATAGACGATTTCTCAAATCCGTTTAAAGAAGACCTGCAGTGGAAAATAGTCTTTCAGATGCGACAGAACTCATTTGAATTTTATGTTCTGCTTTTAATAAATTATTTCTAATAGTTTTCATGCAAAAAAAGAGTTGAAAATTTAATATTTTGTTCAAAAAACTGTAAATAAAAATATAAGAAGTATCGGCGTATCGAAAGCAAAATATTGCCGTTATCGATATATGGAAAAACCAGAAGTATCGCCGATATATCGGTATCGGTTGCATCCCTTGTTTTTGTCATATTGGCTTCAAAAAATTTCATGCTGTTTGTCAATTTGTTTTTTTAATTATAAAAATATTATTTCTGGGAAGGGAACAAAAAATGCGTGAAATTAAAAAATGTATGCGCCGGTGTTCCAAAGTCTATTTTGGAGTTACTCGACCGCGTTCAGGAGAGAGCGAAGAAGCTCTCATTGGTGACAGCAGGATATTCAGCTCTATTGACTCACTGGAGCATCGACGCAATGTGGAGTGTGTTTCACTGTTTTATCGTTTTATAGTTACTACAACGGAATGTACTTTTATGAAATCAGGGAACTTGTTGCTGAAAACCAAAATTTCGTACGTGCAACGCGCTCTGCATCAAGAGCGCATTCCTATGTGGTCGATTGGCTAGCGAATCGCCCTACGTATTACAGAGAAAATTCATTTTTTAGCCGAACAGTTCGTATGTGGAATAAACTCCCTGCAGAGGTCTTTCCTTCCTTTTTCAATGAGCAAAGATTCAAATCAAATATCCACAAGCACTACTACCTCTATCCACCTTCCCACAACCTAATTTTCTAGTTCTGGCACAATGCATTGAATAAGTAGGGTTCATCCCCTGAGTGCTAGTCCTAATAAAAAAATCAAAAAAATCTTTGATTCTTAAATGAAATAAATTTAAATTAGAAGTTGAAAGGATGAAAGGTAAAATTAATTTACCATCGTTATAAAATTGTTATTCTTTAAGCATTTTTTAAACAGAGACGTTTAACGTTTGATTCGCAGAATGTACAATATTTTTTTTACTAAGCAACCAATAATTTCTTGCGTTTTTTATTTAAGTTACAAAGGTAATTTATAGAATGATAACACTTACAGTCCACCCTAAATACGGGCGTTAGGCACGACGTAATTTAGCGTCTAGTTTTTACTCTGTAATGAGTAACTTAAATACGAGCGCCAACGTTGTGAAACGAACAGTATTGTTTACTTATCTTATTTGCTAAAAACCACAAAATTAAAATAATTAAGAGAGATAAAATCGCGAAATTGACCTTAAAGTAGCTGTAATGTCATTACTGTTGGAAATACTTTTGTATATACCACAAAAAAAAAACAATAACAACACTTCTTTTGCAGCCAACTTCACTTTTTACGCGCGTCAAAATTGGATTTTTCAATTGTTCAACGTTAGCGTCGCGCTATTTGGGTTGGTCTCATACATTTTGTATGGGCATGAGAATTTTTGACAGTTAAATAACGTCTTACGCTCGTATTTAGGGTGGACTGTTAGGGTATTTAACTTTATTTAAAAAAATGTAAATGTACATATATACATACATACAAATATACATAATTCGTTTTTGTTGCAGCCTTCCATAAACTCCAGCATAGTAACGAAAAAAACGGAAAGAAATTTAACTATAAAAACTTTCTTATCCAATAAATTTACTTTTTAATCAAAATTAGATTTAAATTGATAAATTCTTTATCAAATCAATTTGTTAGTTTTTATTACAGCAGAAAGATCTTATTATTTTATATTTATTTAATTATCAATCTAACTATTTGTTTAATCAAATAATTTTATATTTTGGATAAAAATAATTGTAGGCAGTTTTTGATTTTTAGTTTTTTCTGTGTACTTCTCTTTACTATAATATTTTTGAAAAGAGCAAAAAGAATTTTTTGAGTATTTTTTTCTTCTATGACAATTTTCAGGGTCATTTCTATTTTTTTTTTTTTTTTTTTGAGTTTTTTTAAAAATTTTCATGTTGGTGTACAAAGTAATCGATGTGGAATACAAAACCGCTACTTTTGAATTATTGTCTGCCTGTTTGCGTTCGCATCACGTAAAAACTGCTGGATGGATTTGAATGAAATTTTGTAAGGAGCTCCCTTAGAACCTTGGTTCAAATAAAGAATACTTATTTTTCATAAAAATATGTAATTTCGTAGAGAAACTAGAGAGACAAAGGTAAAAGCAATCAATTTTACTGGTATAATGATACTAGATCAGTTATCAGTACATTTTATTTTTGTAGATGGAAAATTTTTAACACAGAACTCTACAGCAACTACTTAAAAACACATTTTTGTAAAATGTTGGCGTTTCGCATCGGCTGGGGCTCGCCGTCTTGGGGTGGTTCTTTTGCTGCCAAAACTGGGTACCATAATAACTACAAAAACATCATGCCAGCTAAAAAAGAAATATTTAAAATTAAATAAAATGAGGCACGAGCCGATCCCTGTCTACTTCCTGTAACACATACTACTATTACCTTGGCTGGTGTTACGTAAGATTTATGGCCCTCCCGCTTCAGGTTAAAAACCTCACCTTGACAACGTGTTCTGTTTTCGAACGTCCCAAAGAAACACTTTTGCAATCACTTAATCCAACTTAATTACAGCTCCTTAAAAGTTTTAAGCCTTTATAACATTTACACACGCTCATATTAATTTTATTATAAGTTTTTCCATAGGCATCGTATTCGTAATTGTGGCTACTATTACAGCCAGAGTGCTTTTACATATCGGAGTTTTAAATCTTCAGACTTCCGCCAGGTTTGATAGTTGTGGTTAATTCTTTAAACAAAGCTTGCGTCATTGCATAATTCAATGGCAAAGGGTTTTATATTTGCTGTGTCTGTTAGTGTTTTTGTTAGTGTTATTATAGTTGTTATTATCATTGCTGTTGTTGTTGCTGTCAGCACTATTGCTATGGCTGCTAATAAAGATAAAATTATTGGTGTTATTATTCGTGCAGTAATTGACAGTAGCATTATTGTTGTTGTTGTTGTTATGGCTTGCACCAACGCTGCTGATGTTGTTGATATAGATATCGTTGTTGTTGTCGTGGCTGGTGTTATTGTTGCTGTCATTTACAATGTGGTTGATGTTATTGTTTTCAACGCTGTTATTGTTGTTGGTATTGTTATGGTTCTATCAAATATTTCTTAAAACATTCAAAACAATTGAGAAATTACGTGTTTGTCGTTTTACTGTTCATATCGCTCTTGTTGTCCATTAATTCAAGTTCTATTTAGTGTGTGGCTTGTCAAATAATTTAATTAGCTAATTAGCCAATTTTAACCGTTGTGTTTCATTGATTTATATCACAGTTGTTGCTAGTTCTAATTGCATCGTGTAAGCACTCTTAGCAGTGAAATTTGAGTTGTAAATCAACGTATCGAAAATGAGGTGGTTTAATGTACAAAAGCTTTATTTTTAAAGCGCTAATTATCAGCCCATGGTCATGGCACCATCTTTGAGCTTTTTCAGTTGAATCTCGATAATTGTCAAGGCAACTTTTATATTTTTATGAGCAACTAAAATAGTTAAATCGTCTGCATATACATATGTCTGGCTATTGTTTAAAGAGCTTATATAGGGTCCGCAATCTAACATTTTTTTCAACTAGTGCTTATTTCGTGAATGGTAACACTTAGCTCATGTCTGATTTGACAGATAATTAGTTTTGTCCTTTCGCTGAACGAATATACTTGTGTATATGCTTGAACAAGGCTGGAAAAGTGGACCTTAGATCGACTTACAGAAGATATGATTTTGCCAAAAAAAAATCATCTTTTCAGATGAAGCTCATTTTCATCTTGGCAGGTATGATAACAAGCAAAATTGTCGCATTTGGGGCACAGAAAACCCGCACGCATACCTTCAATAGCTGGTGCACCCAAAACCAGTAACTGCTTGGTGCGGATTTTTGTCCAGAGGCATAATTGGGCCTTTTTTCTTCGAAAATGAACAAGGAGTGGCCGTTACAGTCAACGGCGATTGTGATCGAGCCATGCTGAATAAGTTTTTCTTCACAAAAATTGAAGAAAAGGTTATTGGCAACATTTGGTTTCAACAGGACGGCCACACAGCCGAAACTATACTCGTTATTTTGCGCCCTGTTTTTGAAGATCGCATTATCAGCTGCTGTCGTTTGGCCACCTCGGAGCTGCGATTTGACACAGTTGAACTATTATTTGTGGAGTGCCGTCAAAGATAAGTGTTACGCCAACAAGCCAGAAACAGATGACGCTTTAAAGGACAGTATTCGTGAAGCCATTAATAAAACACAGCTGCTCACAATTAAAAATGATATCAAGAACAAATGCTTAAAATTAGTTTAATTAACTTGGTTAAAAGATAAAAGAAAAGAAGAGGATAGAATATATAAGATTATTTATTTATTTATTTATTTATTTATTTGTATTCAATCCGATTACAAGCCTTAAAGGCCAACCTAATCTAGATTTATATGGTTAAAAAAAAATATAAATAACATTAATACATATGTATATAGAAATTATGAAAAATGTATTATTCTTTTTTCAAATTGCACCCAATAATGAAGCAAAACTGATATTTAAACATGTTGTTGACAATAGTCCTTTATTCGATAACAGCAAAATTGTTCCGTTTCTACAAGTATTGTTTTAGGATACTTTTAAATTTCTTAAACGATCTACGAAAATGTCGTTCTTCATTTGGAAGAAAGTTGTTCCATAGTCTTGACACTGTTACCACAAATGATCTAGTCATGTAAAGAGTTGAGTGGTTTGGACATACAATAGTGTTAGTTTTTAGTGATCTTCCAAACTTAAATTTCTCTAAAACATATGGAGGGATACCAAATTTCATTATCTTATAAAATTTAAGAAGCAAACGTTGGTTAATAAAACTATTAAAGTCCGAATCCAATATGCTAATTACATGTCCAGACACATGTTCCCTTAATTTGAGATTACAAATATATCTCACCACTCTATTAAAACATAACTTTAGCTTCATCATATTTTGTTGGGACGTTCCTAAGAATATTTCAATTCCATAGAGAAATAAGGGAAGGCATAATGACAGAGCAACTCTTTTTCTTACCCTCATAGGTAAATATATCCCAAGAGAATACAGTTTCCGTAGTGTAAATGAAATTCGAGATATAATAAAATTAAGGTGAAAAGTAAAATCTAATTTTGTGTCAATATAAAAACCCAAGATCTTATGATGAAATACAAAATCTAAACTTTTGTTCATTAAATATATATTTGGAAGCGCAGCAGTATGAGAGAAATACAAGGCTTTACTTTTAGAATCATTTAAATGCAAGAAGTTAAGTTTAGACCAGTCTGCAATGCGTTTTAAGTCGTCATTGACCATATTTTCCAAAAATTTGATGCCAAAACCAGAATCATTTGCTAACACCTGTATATCATCCGCATATGTGTAACACTTGCAAAATGTTATTATATTATAAATATCATTAATGTAGATAGAAAATAATATAGGACCCAATATAGAACCTTGCGGCACGCCTCTAAAAACTTCTCTGATAGAAGACCTTTCGCCATTAACCTCAACATATTGAAATCTTTTATGAAGAAATGACCAGATTAAACGAGCAGAGGAGGAACTAAAATCAAAGTTGTTTTGAAGTTTTTCACACAAAGTTTTGTGACATAAGGAATCGAATGCTTTGGTAAAATCAAGTGACACTAATAGTGAGTTTAACGATCTATCCATGTTAGCTCTTATATTTTCTGAAATATCCAGCATTAAACCTGTGGTATTGTATCCCGCCCTGAATCCAGATTGAAAAGGATTTATCAATCTCCTAGCGTTAATATGTTCCATCATTTGTTTCCTCAATAAAATTTCCAATATTTTAGAACAGGCATTTAGTACACTTATTGGACGATAGTCTAAGTGTGAACGAGGCAATTTTACTTTAGGTATTGGTACTACTCGACCAATTTTCCATGATTCTGGATAGATAGAGGACGTTATGATGGAATTAAAAAGAAATGTTATGTTGGTACAAATAATCGGATAAATTATTTTAAGGAACTTTATAGAAATTTCATCATGTCCAACAGAATCAGATTTAATGCATCTTATGGCATCAAATACTTCCAATGAATCAACATTTCTAAAAGTAAAACCTCCTTTTTTAAGTAACGAGGGAATCCTTCTGTTATTTGTTTCTACTGACGGTAGTATTGAGAATCTATTAAATTCTTCAATATCTATGTCATTAGTCAATTTATCATTGCCGATAACACCTTTTGATCTTAGATTTGACCAGAATTCAGACTGAGAACATTCATTAAAAAAACGAATACTATGTGATCTTCTTAATCGTCTTATAATGGATTTCACTTTGTTACGATATTTACAATATATTTTGCGGTTACTGATAGAATTGTTTTCACAGTATGCCCGCCAAGATAAGTCTCTATTAACTTTTGCTATTTCTAACTCTTTCGAATTCATCCATTTGTCACTATTTCCAGGTGAAGATTTCCTAAGCGGAACACTTTTCTCCAAGGCTCTTTTCACAACATCATTAAATATCTCTGTTCGTCTTTCCACACATGCTGTACTAAAGAAAACAGAATCTATTAATTCGTTTAGTCTAGATATGCATCTGTCTACATCGATATTTTTATAATCTCTGTACCATTTTTCCGCACATGGAACTTCTTTTTCAATTCTATATAATAATAAAATGACAGCATGAGCAGAATTTAAAGGCGGGAATTGATATTGAGTCTTATTACTTACAAGATTGATGTCTGAAACAAAAAAGTAGTCTAGTAGTAGTAGGCAGACTATTGTGGACAACTGATAAATTTGAGCGAGAGCAAAAGCTTCGCACAACGTCTGCCTTGGTAAACAAATCAGTGTTAAAATCTCCCATGATAATTAAATTAGTATACCTGTTGGATACATCAATAATAATGTCCTCATATAAATGGAAATTACCTCGAGGCATGTAAGTAACTCCAACCAACAGTTTATCATTGTTACTTAAATTTATCTTAACAAATAACGTCTCTATATTACCCTCATCTAAATAATCATTAATTACACGAACTCGGAATTTATTAGAAATATATAAACACACTCCACCACCTCGCCTCCAACATCTGTAATTTCTAAATAGTTGAAAGCCATTTATCGATACGCATCTATCTGATATATAGCTCTTTAACCATGTTTCCGAGACTCCAGTTACATCAAATTTACTATCATCAAAAATATTTTTTATCTCATCAAATTTTGATAATTTGTTTCTTGGGACTATACTCTTAGCATTGAGGTGACAAAAATTTAGCTCATTATTGTTTAAATAAGAATTAAAAAAAATTGTTGTTATCTAATATAGGACCTAAGTTATTAAACATGTCCACACCAATCCAACCTCAAGATAAATGCAATAATAAAAACAATAAAGTAAAATAATAAATGAAACTAATTTCAATTATAAACTGAAACTATTTTATAAAAAGTTTAAACTTAATTACTTGCAAATAATTATAGCTGTGCTATTTTTCAATGAGTAAATAGTAACACTTTCGATACTTAAATTTTTACATATGTAGAAAACGTGGAAATATACAGGCATGTCAAACATTCCGATCGGAATGGCTTTAATTCCGTATGAGCAATTCCGATCGATTTTGTTTTACTTTCTTCGGACTCCGATCGGTTTTTTTTCCCTAAAAAGTATTGAATCTCCACTATTTAATTTAAATGTGGTAATAATTTACACACCAAAGTAAACAACAAGGCTAATCTAAGTAGGACACATCATAGAAGTGAATTTAAGAAACGCAAATAAAAAAATTAAAAAAAAAAACTAAATTCCACTTTAAAATTTAAAAGTGGTTTTATTCCGAAGAAAAATTTTCGTTTTTAATTTTCTGAAGAAGTAGTTTGGGGAATTGAAACCTCTTTCGATCGGAATTGAGTTCTGTTACATGCCTGATACGAGTAATAATATGTAGGGAAAAATAATTTGGTAAAACTTACACAAATTCAGTGTCGCATTAAAAATTATATTAACAGGTTTAGAAATTAATTGTCCTCCAATAAAAGTTAACAATCGTTTTAAATGCAGCTTAAAAACATTTATTGCTCTTCCTATGTCTTTAATTTCGTAGTTATGTTTTATATCTAATGATTTTACTTGCATTTTTCATATTTCCATCAACGCCAACCCTTTGAGCAGTTTTGTGTTTTTATTTGTTGTATCACACATTTTTTCTTTTTTATTTAGTCATATAAAATATTTTTTTGCTTAACAAATAATCACCAAAATTATATGTACATGCAACTAAATTTTGAAGCATAAAAAACAAGCATTTTTTCTATTACACGCATCCTAGAGCACGATTGAAGACGGTCAAAACAAAAGTTAAGCAGTTTAAAAATGAGGTAACAAATGTGGCCAACATTGCAGCAAAATAAAAAAATTTTAATGATTTAAAAACAGATAAATGGTAAATCAAATGCACTACGAAACGCTAGAATACATACAAATAGATGAAACATATTTTCACCCTAAAGTTAAAATTTTAATGACATTTCCAAAGAATTATATGCCATTTACACCCAAGTTTGAGGGCCAGCCCACTTTTCGCTAAACTGCTTACCGTTCGCAGCTTCACTCAAAAATACCTTTGCTTTGGCTCTATGAAATTTTATTAAAATAATTTCAGTAGGTTCATGAGATACCAATTCATGTCCAAAACAAATTGTTTTCAAGCCACTGTGCAGTGAAGAAAATCAGTTCTACTTTAATACCCAGCTGTTTTTGTCGTCTTTCTTAGCACGTTTTCAACTTCAACGTGTATCTGTGGATCCATTTTTGCTTGCTTTAAAAACACCTGAATGTGGATCGCACTTTAAAGTACAATTTCTAAAAAAAAGTCAGAAGAGATAACATTTAGAATAAATTTTTAATTCCGTGTGATATTTGTATCCCAATGCATTTGTTTATGTTGAGTGCTTGGCTTTTTTCGAGAAAGAGGTTAAAGAAGGCTTTTAAAAGGCAAACAAACCTTTCATGAAGGCCACTTTATGTAATAGTAAAAGAATCTACATATTTCTGCTCTGACAACTTTCGTTAAAAACACGCTGGAGTAAATGCAGTTCTATAATTTCCGAACACTAAATTTTTATTGAACTTTCAAGGGAAAAATACTCCTTAAGGAAATCGCCTGTCTGAAACAACTTTAAGAGCCAATGAACACTCCGTAGCACCTATTTCTGGGAAGGCTATCTGAAGTTCTACAAATTCGAGCAAGGATGCGATATTTTAGATTTCTTTAAAACAGCCTTCAGAAAAAATATAAAGCAAAACAAAAAAAACTGTCTTTTTAAGTTTGTGACCAAACTTTAAAATCCTACACGGCTCCTTTTTCATCTTCTCTGCTGGTTTTAGGACACTTATACTTTACACTTTTTTATTTAAATTATTTTTATTTTTTTTATTTTTTTTGCAAATCTTCTTAGATTTTGATGCTCCAAATGTATAGTTTGAAGGTTGGTGGCTTGACTAACACTTTACTGGATTTGACTTTGCGATGGTTGTGGTTTTGAGAACCGAAAACAAATGCAATAAAATGCAAAACAAAAACAAACTTAAAAGTTTTTGGTTAAAAATAATATATTTTTAGCTGGTTTTTCCTTTTTTTATTTTGGTTAACAACTCACATTTTATATACTATAAAATATATTTTTTATTTTTATGTCCTTGTTGTATCTTGTTGCTGCAAATTATAACTTTTTGTTCTTTTGGTAACAAAAGATTATGCAAAAAGTTTTTGTTTTTTTTTATTAATTTTTTGATTTTTTCGCGTGTAACTAAAGTTGAAGTTGCAGTAAAACTAAACTTTGTCATTTTTGTTATTTTGGCTGGTTTGAAATAAAGTACCCTACGCACTGCTTAGAAAAATGAAAGAAAATATAGATCAAGTTAAAGATAATTTTCATATGTTAAACTTAAATTTAATTTAAAATAAAAAATAAAAAGTTTACGTATTCAATTAAATTGTTAATTATTGCATAAATTTAATTTGGTAGCCCCGTTTTGATGTCCGTATACAAGCTGTTACTTCCGCCACTAAAAATTGTGGTGCGTGTGTGTGTGTGAATAAAACGAAACGAAAAGAAATCTAGCACTTTTTAAGTGGCTGCGTAATCTACGATGCTAATAAAGAAGACTACGAGTATTGAGCGCAATTCCCAATCAAGGGCTGAGCATAACGAATAACAAGAATTGTTGCGGAGCAGCCATAATGGATAAGTTGATTATGTTAATTATTGCCAGTTCAAACTAGGGATGCAATCGATACCGATATATGGACGATATTTCTGGTTTTCCGATATATAGATATCGTTGATAGTTTACTGTGGATACGCCGACACCTCTTAAATTTTTCTTTATAGTTTTTTTGAACAAAATATTCAATTTTCGCTCTTTTTTTTTTTGCATGACAACTAAAATTCAAATCAGTTCTTTCCCTATGTTAAGAGATGGATTTCTTGGAAACAGCTGAAGACCGTAACGCGTTCAAATAGTTAATTTTTTTAATTAGGACCAGCACTCACAGAATGATCCCTACTTATACAATGCATTCTGCCAGAACTGGGAAATTAGGTTGGAGGAAGGGGGATAGAGGGAGTAGTGCTTGTGGACATTTGATTTGAATCTTTGCACATTGATAGTGGCAGGAAAGACCTCTGCAGGCAGTTTATTCCACATACGAACTGTTCGGCTTAAAAGCGAATTTTCTCTGTAATGCGTTGTGCGATTCACTGGCCAATCAACCACAAAGGAATACGCTCTTGATGCAGAGTTCGTTGCTCATACGAAGTTACGGTTTTCATGAACGAGTTCCCTGATTTCATAAGAGCACATTTCATTGTAGTAACAATAAAACGATAAAACAGTGAAACACGCTCCACATTGCGTCGATGCTTTAGTGAGTCAGTAGTGCTGGATACCCTACTTTCACCGATGAGCTTCCTTGTTCTCTCCTGTGCGCAGTCGAGTAACTCCAAAATAGAATTTGAAGCACCGGCTTATACATGAGTGTTGTATTCAATTTCGGTCTGATAAAGATGACATAAATAATAAGGAGATCAGATGGAGTGTAGTATTTCTTACACCGTTTTAGAAAAGCTAGGCACTTGAATGCTTCTTTTGCAACATGAAAAATGTGCTTGTTCCAACGAACATCGCATTGAATTTTCTTGCCAAGAACATCGAGAGCTTCTGACTTCTTAATATATATATCACCCATAATTACAGATGAGGTAGCATGTCCAGCAGTACGCCTGTGTGAAAACACACAGCACTGGGTTTTATAAGCGTTAAACTGAACCCTGTTCGCCAGACCCCATTCGGAAATTACCCAAAGGTCGCGACTAAGGGTATCGTTATAGAAAAATAAGGTTGACAATGGGGAAATGAGAAACCACAAATAACTGTTGGAAAGCTTTAGCTTAAAATTTAGAGAATTGAGGCAGCATTATCAGATTAGAAGTGTTATCCCCAGATCAGGAATTTTATTTTTAAAATTAGAATGAAAATTTCAGTTTGAGGGTTGGGGAATTCCTTAGGGATATATTTTACGTTTTGGGGATTTAAATAGGTTTTTATGGAGACTTTTTTAAACTTAGTATCTGGTTGTTGTAATTTAACTATCATTAAATAAATTATGTAGAAAGAGTTTTTTCAATAATGAACACGTTGAAAACCAAAATGCAATATGCGTTGCTAGAATCTTTATTTAGAATTAAACAAAAATGAGACACTTTTGTTCTACCCTCAGAAACGCTTCAAATGTTTAACTTAAAAATATATACCAACAAATTGCTTTTGACAACGATTTGGAACATTTGGATTGTGGGGATAAAATTTATTTGATAGAGGTTACAACTCGCAAGAAGTCTTGGAATCCTATACTGGGGTTGAAGATATGTGAATAAATAAATAAACTCACTTAAGCTAAGCTCTTGGGCTTCGATTTATATTTTGGCATATCTCAATTCGGTTTAGCCAACCAAATATTTGTACTTGTATTTGTCTGCCTGTATTTTTTTAAATATTTTTTTGCTTCGGTATTTTGCTGCAATCAAAAAACTTTTTTCCGTTTTTTTTTTTTTTTTTTTGGGTGTCACAATTTTTTTATGTCTTTTATTTTTTTACGCAATCTTGTTATTCTCTTTTTGCGAATGTGTGAAATCTTTATATTGCTGTTTTGCGCAACAAGAAACTTTGATAGTTTTGAGGAGTTTTGTTTTTTGCACAGCTAAAACTTCGTTGTGAGGAAAGTTTCTGGATTTTTGTTCTAAAATAATTTAAAATAACATGAGAATTTTTTTTTTCAAATAATATAATTTTAAAAGAACAATAAATAGAATGTATTTTGGTTTTTTTTATTTTGTTGTATAAATTTACCAATATTGTAATGTTTTAGGATTTAGTAAAATAATCTAAGATTTAAAACCGCATTGTAGTGGAATTCAATCATACAATTCAAAGGCAAAAATACGGAGTTTGTCGAAAAGTTATTTTGAATAAAATTTTTCAAGCGATAAAAAAAGTTAAACTTACCGAGCAACAGAATTCAAAGTTTTTAGTTTTTACAGTGACTACAATTCGACAAAAAAATTTATAAAAGAAATTCAGATATCAGTTTAAATTATTAATGTAAATAGAACTTTTTTCCTTCAATATAATTATTTTTTACAAAATATTCGTAAAAAGAAATATTTAAAAAGACTCAAGCACGACATTCAAATTCACACATCTCAAGTTAAGACACTGCATTTTGTTTTATTTTTTAACCATAATCGGCAGACGCTTCAAATCCGAAACATTAAAAATAAATAAAATATATAATTTAAATTACAGGGTGGTTCATTCATCGTACTTTTCAATAGACTAAAAAATAAGTATTTTTTAAGGTGGAAAAACTATGCACAGGAGGTAGAAGGGCCAAAATCTGAGCTTTATCTCTAACATTTATTGAACCAATGTAACCTGTTTGCTTATTGACCCCAAAATAACAGCACATATTTTGGCGCCTTACTCATCTCTTTGAGAAAGAAAATAAGAAATTTTCGCAGCTATTGGTGTCGAGCCCTATTTTCAAAAAGTGATCTTTTTTTATAAATTGAACAGCCACTAAAAAGTATTAAGAAATTTTTTCTTTACCTTTAACAAATGTAATTGATATGATTTTTCTTCATTTTTGACAATTACTGTCATCAAAGTGATCTTAAAAAAATATTTTTTTAATTAAAATGCCCATTAGAATTATGGAACAAACCTTTAACAATTAAAGTTGAACAGATAAAAAATTTTGTAAAAATAAAGAAAGTAAATATGTCACTTCCTCTTCTCTCTGCAGTCCTTGGATAATTTTAGTTCTATCTCCCGTTTTGTAGTCTTCATTTCTTTTTAATGATGTAATCGGTTTAAGTTCGTAAATTCTTTTAGCTAAAAAATATTGCATTTTTTTTTTTCAAATATTTTTCTATTTTCCACTTTATTGTTTTAGCAAGGATTGGTTACTTATTGTCCTTGTAGTTGTCATTCTTTTTATTTTATTTCCTTTTTATACAGTTGTTGTTTTTGGTGTTTTATAGCTTGTTTTTATTAGCAACGTTTACAATATCCTGTTGTTCATTTTTAATTTTTTTTTCTCTGCTTCTTTCTCTTTCTTTTTCTCTTTATTTTTGGCTTTCTCTTTTTATACATTTTAATTGCATTTGTAATTCATTTTTATGTAATTATGACATTTTTCCAAGCAAAAAATGATGAAATAGAAAAATTCAATAAAAAGTTAATTTGAAGGAGACTAAAATTAGTTTATATGCAGTCAAGCTTCATGAAAGAACAAACTTTTAAATCGAAATGTTTTTCTTTTTCACTTAAATGCCAATAGAAAATCTTATGCGCGTTCTTTTTTCTTCTTAATGATAAAGAACGGGAATTATAATTTGTTTGGCTCTTTTGTGCAACCATCCACTACATAAAATGTTTCCAAGCCAATTAAAAGGTAATTACTTTTGTAAAATTTTAAACCTCTTTATCTCACTAAATAAAAAAAATTTAAAGACAATAGGCCTAATTTTGCATAATTATATATTTTACTAGCAGTGCCCACGACTTTTTCAGCGTGTTATTTGTAATTTTCTTAAAATTCAAAATTAGTAAAATGTGTTATTAAATATTTATTGTAGATTTCTAAAAATAGTATTCAAAATTTACCATCTCCAAAAAAAATGTGATGGCCACCATTATATCGGTAAAATTGTACCTCTATTTTCTGTACGAAATGACTTTTTTTTATTAAAAAAAATATTCTATATCCTAACCAAGGCTTTAAGGAAACTCCTCACAAAATTTTGCTTAAATCCATTTTGGGGTTTTAACGTGATGCGAACACAAACAGACAAATGGGCAGATATGTCTTCTATTCCATATCAATTAATTTCTGCACCAATAAATTTTTTTTCGAACTATTTTATGTACAGAAATGATTCTGTTACATTTTTATTATATCTGTAGATGAAAATTTAATTTCAAATAATCATTTAAGAAATATAAACTTGATTTGTGATCAATTTTAAATTTTATAAAAAATAAATAAAATCATAATTATTTTATTTTGTAAGCAAATTGTTAATTTTAATATAAAAAAAATCCTTACACGTGTTGAGTTTGATTAAGCAAATATAAATTTTTGACAATATTTAAAGAAGTTGGTTTAAACAATTTAAATTTTTTCCCCAAGTTCCAAATACTGAACCTGCAGGCGGATGTGAAAACTTAAGGGAAAATTTCAATTTAATTTTTTTTAACAGCTTATGTCCCCTAAATCGTTACAAATACAGTTTAACCCTCCTGCAATTTTTTTAAATCACTTGCTCTTTACCTTTCAGGCTTTTATTTGAGTCTTGTAATGGCTTTTTGATTGTTTACTTGCTTTTTATTTATTAGCAAACAAAACAAAAACAAGATCATCGTAATTGCTCTCCATAGCAATCATCCTCGTCACCAGCATCACTACTCCCCAGACACAAATTTATATTTATTTATTTTAGAGCTGTAAAACTTTTTTTTAAAACGTGTTTGTATTTGTGCCGCCTGTGTGTTTGCTTGGTTGAATGTTTAACTGATCTCGGATATACTTGTTTGTGTGTGGAACTTTATTTACATTAGAGTTTTTAAATTCTAATATTTAAAGGATATTACACCTGTAAATATGTTTTGAATATTCAATTTACTACAAAAGCAAAGTGAAAAACAAATACAAACAAAAAATACATGTGTAATTGAAACGAGACCATTTAGATTTTACGATACACTTGAGAGTGAAAGAGAAGAAATAAAACAAAAACAGTATTTTTTTCAAAATGTTAAGGTGTTTTAAATATACATTTTACATTTTACAAATGGAAAAGCAGCAAATGCTGCTGTTGTCGCTGATATCAAAAACCATCTTTAACATTGGCAATGGCAGTAATAAGAAACGACATCATAAAATGATGACATTCAACAAATTTGCCTTGAGGGATATTTATATTAATGAAAATGTTCAACTAAATGGACAAACAAACTGGCTGGCAGACAAATATATTTATAAACCAAATGGCAACGAAAAAATCCTTAGCTTTTTTTAAACTTAACAAAAAAATCATACAACTTTATTTTTGTTGTTATCACACCAACAATTATGTTGCTGGCAATAATAGCAATATGGTGGCGGCAATGTTCCTGGTGCTTAGGATTATTATAAGGCCGCTTATAAATGTTAATGGGTTCAAATAAGAGAAGCGATCATTAATTGTATAAAATTATTCATAAAAAGTTTAAGATTCAGTGAAAATAAATTAAGAAAAATACCGTCTTTATAACCACTGGAAGTAAAATAATTTTCAACTAAACGAGAGCAAAATAAGTAGCAATCTAGCAAAAATTACAAATGAATGAATTTTTATTAAAAAAAATAATGAAAGAAATTGTTGCTTGAAAAAATTTTTTTTATTGTCCAAATGCTTTGTGCTTTAAATTAATTTATTTTGAAGCATATAAATACTGAAAAATTAAGAAGCAAAGAGAAGCTCTTCACACGAACCATTAACAATATTTAGTCGGTATGACTGCATTCTTTTAGATGTGTCTTTACACACATTTGTACGTGAATTTTAAAACTAAAATTATATATTTAAAATTAAAGTGTAAATCATGACAAAACTTCATGATTTAAGTTTTTAATTAGGGATCTTCATATTTATTTGTACTTAGAAATTTCTTGGTTCATAGAAGAAAATCGTCTCTCAAGCAGATACTTAACAGATTGTATATAAAGTTTAAATTTCGCGGACTGCAGTGTAATCCAAAAAGATGTTGCCAAATATTTCTGAAGTAGAAAAATGAAGACGTTTTAACTCGCCTATAAATAACAAATGCACTCGGAAGCGATATGGCATCTTAAACAAAGTAAAGAACAAACTTCGTTTGCTTTACAGTGCTGAATGTTAAAAAAAAACAAGAAAATAATTTTTGATCCGTTTTAAAATGTCAATAAAATAAAACAACTAAAACTTTAAAATATGTTTTACTTTTATATTTTTTTGTAAAGGCTTATTGGTCTTGTGTCCGTAACAAGGAAGTAACAAATGTGTTAGAAAAGTTTTTTAACTTAATAGTCAATAAACTAAAGGGAACAATACACAGGTGACTTATGTTGCATTTGGTTTATAACAAAATAATGTTATAATGTAAAATTTTTTTTAACTCATTTTGGGTGAAGCAAAGTAAAATAAAATTAAATTATAATTTTGAGGACTAATTTTCACGACAACAAAAAAACAAAAAAAAGTTTGTTTAAGTGTTTCATGTGAAGCAGCAGCGCTATCCCATATCCTTTTAACTTTATACATTAACAGCTTTTTCTCCAGTGCTGATTTAATTTTTCTTTCTCATGGGTAACAGATATTGAGCATATGAATCTTAACAATTAAAATTGTCTGAAAATCAAATTACATTTGTTGCCGTAATATAAAAGCAATAAGGATATGGATTAAAATCGAAGTGCATTTAGATTTTTAAAGCTGAACTTTTAGCTGTAAAATCGCAAAAAAAAATAATGACGTTACTGTAATATTTATGCAAGATTCATCAAAATGGAAATGGCAGACAAAAACGGCCAGACGGTCCAAAGTTAGCTGAATCGCTGATAAATTGACCAAGGGTAGCATACTTTTTCTCTTCCTTGGAAATCGTTAACTTCACCCAAATCTTAATTTGCTAAAAAAAAACTTAAAATACTATCTGCGATTTGCCTCTAGTTTAAGGTTTGTAACAATTTCTATCCAGCTTCGTTGGGCGCACATGGCTCAGACTTCATTAGAAAATGTTTTCGTGGATTCCAGCGAAAGTTTATAATATCGTGATTTAAAAAGTAAATATTAAATAATATAAAAACAACTTGAATTTCTCTCTACAGAAGCTGCTATAAAGAAAATATTAATAGAAATATTTTACACATGCTTACCTTGTTTAACTCTGAGAAATTTACGTGAACTCGTTCGTTCTGGAAATTTGCTCTAATAAAAATTGAAGTTGCAGAGATATATTGGCACTAAATACATCTCTTGTTAATATAACTAAATCTTACGGTTTTCCTCTAATTAATATACGTCCGCAAAGTACCCATATTTCAAGCTTGTAGATAGCATTAGTACGAACATTGCCGACCTACTCAACTAAAGCTTGCAGTTCATAACACTATAAGAACTCTTAACATATGAAACATATTTTAAACCAAAAATGCAAAAAATTAATGCGGAGGATGCGACTATTGTATGTCAGGCTCAAACGATGGTCAAAGGGACCATTAGCAGGAAGGGCAGTAAGATTCTTAAATATAATAGAAACACCATAAGCTGGATAACTAAGTTTGTGAAGAGTCATGAAATTTCAAGAATTATCAAAGAAGATGATATTTGTAGGATGTGCTTAAAGATGCTAAGACGGTGGCGCATAAAGTGTATGAATGTCTGGTGCTGGCTGACATGAGACTTAGGACTACAGGCAAAAGTTTGATAAACGTGGTTACCGTGGAGGTCTAAGCGTTCAACAAATGCTATCAATTACTGGTAACCAAGTTATGAGAAGGAAGACAACTAATAGTGAATAGTCTGGAATCACTAAAGACAGTCTGGAATTAGAGTGAAGGCTAATGATAGTTCTTGACTCAATGAGGGTACGGTTATAATCACTTAGGAAGGATCAGCTCAAAAATGCACCCGTAGAGGAAGCGAAGTACTTCAATAACCACCTAACATTAAAAATATTAATAATCTTATATCAAATTCAAAAAAAAAATCCGAATGAGGATATAAATATATTTTATACGATTATTCTAGGACGCATTGTTATCGAGATAATCAAGTTTTAAATATAAAAATTTATTTTTTGGGCCAATATAGAATTTTTTAAATTTTTCTTTTTTATTATTTAAACTCACTTTTATTTATTTTAAAGATAATCACAGAGTTCGTTCATTTGATCTCTAAAACCCATAGTTATAGAGGTAATCCCGTTTTAAAGACCTTTTTCTTCTAGAAGGCATAGTTATCGAAAATAAGAAAAAAAATAATTTTTTTTATCAAAATACCATTTTTTTAGTTTTCTAAGTGTCCCTCTTTCCTTTAGGAAGCATTGTTATCGAAAATAAGAAAAAAATTTAATATTTTTATCAAAAAATATTTTTTTTTTAATTTTTTAAGAAATCACAAATGAAAGTCCTTTTCTTTCTACGACGCAAAGTTTTCCAGATAATTGGCTCTTAAAGTTTTAGACATAAAAAAATTAAATTTTATTTTTTCGATTTATTTTTATTGCAAAACCCCACCTTTGCTAAAAAGAAATCCAAAATTGTCTCATTTCTTTACATTTTAAGAGTTTATAATATAAATAACCAATCTATTTGCATAAATAGCGAAACCCTTAGTGCTTAGAGGCTAAAAAAAAGAAGCCAATTAAAAGTAGGTTAAGAAAAACTTTATATGAGAACTTCAATTAACAACTACTTAAAATTAATTGGATCAAAAAAAATTTGCATAATTATTAGGTTTCATATACTTCGTTTTCAATAAACAATTAAACCTTTAAACCTTTATATCTCTTACACGATAGACAACAAAGCCTTAAAGTATGCTTCATTTACTGTTATTCATACGCCTTGTGGATATACAAACCAAACAAACAAGCAAATAACATTCTTTTTACGAATATGTGTAGGGATTAGTTTAAAATGAAAACATTTTTCACTTTTAACCCCTTAATAGCATCATCTTTTACCAACAACAACCATCACTTATATTCACAATTTAATAGAAAAGCAATATCTTAAATGGTTTCATTTAACTCCCTTAATTTTTTTTCTACTCATGGCGTGTGTGTTCGTATGTGAATGAGCAGATTGTTTTAAACGTTTAAGAAACTAAACAAAAACACAGCATGTGTAATAATTTTTCTTTTTATTGTGTGTAACATACAAGAGCATAAATAACCACACAAACATACATGAAGAATTTAATGCACAATGGGTTGAAATGTACTAGTATTTTTTGCTTTTGTTTTGTAAGGGTGGGTTAGATTAAGTAGGTCGCTTATATGCTGCAGATTTTCTCGGACACCATTAAACCAGTTGAGTTACCCTGGCAACTACCTGCTCCCAGCAGCTTTCCGTGAAGTTCTAATATTTCTTATCTAAAAGAACCACCTAAAACAATTCACAAAACTTTTAGAGCAACCAGTGGCTAATACGTGAGTCAACTCTGGGCTTGAAAGAACTGTTCACTTTAATTGATTGAACCAAAGTTACAGCATGGACTGGCAGTATTCATATCTTGTGGAGAACTCACAAAGCAAAAGTTCAGTAAAGTAACTTAGTCTAATAATTCTGAAGCCTGTAAATTTGGGCATTTTTTGTTTCAAGATTTCATCCTTTGCGTTTTGATTTCAAAATAAAATCTCCTTTAAATTTTTTAACTTTTTTATGTATTTTAATTGGGATAAAAATATTACAACCGATTAAGCGTTTTTCACATGAAAGCTTTTAAGTCTTATATTTTTACGTGTCAGTATATGATTTCTTTCGTACAGCGTGTGCAATGAGTCAGAAAATTGCTTGTAGTATATAAACCAATAAGTAAAAAAGCATTTTCCTCTCCAACAAGAAAAAATACGTGCTATTGGAAGGAGAAGAAGAAGAAAACAAGTTCAATAAGGCTTATAGATTTGAATTAAAGTCTGAAGTTTGTAAGAGAAAGAAAACATAAAACAAAGAAAAAAAGAACTAAAGTTAAAAAAAAAACTTTTTCTATTTTACTTATAATTCCAGTTGTTATAACTGAAGGCTCAATTTCTTTTTAAACACTAGGAAATCTTTAAGTACTTTATTGCCACCATACGTTTAGACCAACAAGCAGTTTTATAAACGAAAAACAACAATGACTATTTCTAGTTTTGTTTCAATCTATTCTATTTACATCTTTATACTCCAATAATTGCCTATTGCTTTAGCAATAATACCAACTCATCACAATATTTATGCAGACATAAAAACAATTTTCAAAAATTTTAATATGAACTAACGATCATTAGCATACTTCTAGGTTTGTTATTTTAACAAAAACAACACAAAATAATTGCCTACTTTAAGGCATTAGGAAAACTGCTTTTCTTTTTGTTTTCTTTTTAAAACATCATTTCAATAGTCATCATTGTTGGTTGAAGAGCACAAGTAAAACGAATGTTTGTTGTTTGGGGTTGCTGTAGTCGAAGTGGTTAACACGTTGACTACAAACTTGGTTGTCCAGGGTTCGACCCCTGCGGCAATCAAAAATTAAGAATGTTTTTTTCTGTTTAATGGTATAAATACATATTCAGAATTAACATTAAACATGCAGCCTCCTTCGTCGGTACTTCTTTCATAGCATACTGACCGGCGAAGTAAAATAACTAACTCTCTATCTCTCTCTTTCACCACCTGTCTTATCTCTTATCTATCCCTTTCCTAAAGAATGTAGCACGGTTACCAAAAATAACTTAGTAGGTATTAATGCCTGAAGTACTACTTCTCTTTTAAAAAAAAAAAAAAAAAAAAAAAAAAAAAAAAAAAAAAAACTGACATGCAGCGAGGATCAAAATATTTGAAACATGACACCCTACATATGGAGACTGTGGGTTATTTAATGACAATAATTTAATGTTTAATTACAAAATCGGATGAAATAAATGCTGGAAGCAAAGATTGTTTTAAATAATTTTTTTAATTTAATTTATACCCTTTGCCACAGGAGGGAAAAGGGTAGATCTTAGTTTCTCATTCCATTGGTAGCTTCTACACATCCATTTCCGATCCCATAAAGTATACATATTCTGAGTTATGCATAGCGAAGTCTATGAAGTCTATGCAGTCTGGAGAAAGATATTCGCCCATGTTACTGCTGCTTTGCCAAGGCGCTATACAAGACATTCCATCAGACATAGTTTTAAAAATTTTGCCATTGCAAATCAGTAAGATCGGTTCTAGCGGGTAAAACACCACGCCTGCTCTTAATTTTTCTATATATTTTTTTCAACTTTCGTTTGTAGTTCTGGACGTGGTTGTCTTTGTTAAGTAAAAAGTCTTTATTAAAGAAAACAAACAAAAGTTGATGGGATAACAAACCTAAGCAAATATTACAATTTTCGAACCTTTTTTTAAATAGAAAAACTTGTTTTTATTCTTCTTCAAGCTGCATTGGAAAATTCTTTAGTAATTAAATTATTTTCCTATATCTCGGACCAGCACTCAGGGGTTGCTCCTTACTCAAACAATGCTTTGTGCCAGAACTATGAAATAAAGTTATGGGAAGGAGGATAGAGGAAGTAGTGTTAGGGGACATTCGAGTTGAATTTTCCAACATTGAAAGTGACAGGAAAGACTTCTACAAGAAAATGATTCCACAAACGAATTGTTCGGCTAAAAAACGAAATCTCTCTGGAGTGCATAGTGGCCAATCGACTACAAATAGACGAGCTCCTACTGAAGAGCGTGATGTATACAAAAACGTGTGGATATCGGGTACAAGTTCCCTAATCTCATTAGAATATATACCACTTTAGTATCAACAGAACAGCAAAACACAACCCACATTGCGTCGATGTTCAAGAGATTAAATAGAGTTGGATACTCTTCTGTCACCTATGAGCTTCTTCGCCCTCTCCTGTATGCGGTCGAGTAACTCCAAAACAAAATTTGAAACACCGGCCATTCTATTTCATTCTTTTAAGGAGTTCAGATGGAGTGAAAAACCTTTAATACGGTTTAAAAAACCAAGGAAGTTGAAAACTTCTTTTGAGACTTGAAAATGTTTTTGGTTTATCGAACATCACACTGGATTTTCTTGCCAAGAACATCTAAAGCTTCTGATCCTTTACTACACATAAGTATAGATGAACAACCACTTTCGGTCAAACATCTGTGCGGAAGGATACAGCACTAATATCGTCTCTATTTACCCGGCTCCAATTAAATATTGTTATGAGATCCTGATTGAGCTAATCATAATAATCTAGATACGCCGATACTTCTTATATTTTTCCTTAGAGTTTTTTTTAACAAAATATTTAATTTTCAACTCTTTTTCTTTTTCATAACAACTATGAAAAATAACATATTAAAAGCAGAACATAAAACTCAAATGAGTTCTGTCGCATCTAAGAGACTATTTTCCACTGCAGGTCTGCTTCAAACGGATTTGAAAAATCGTCTATCTCCGCAAAGTTTGAGAATACTTTGTTTTTTAAACAAAAATCTTATTAATATCAATTTAAAATATTAATCTTTTGCAATGTTGTTTTTATAATTTTAATTTAATTTATCTATAATCCCAAACTCAACTTTTTGTTTTGTTAATTTTTACTTGAGCTCAATTTCAATATGCGTATTAGTATCGGAATCAGTATCGGCGAAATGGCGTATCGTTACAACCCTAATAATGACCTTTACAACTAACCTACTGATCGAGAATTCTAGAATGATTACAAGACATTATGCAGGCGTTGAAGTAGGTCTTCCAAATATCAAATGATTTTACATTGAACTACAAAAGAAAAAAAAATTCAATACGCTACAACAAATAATTACGAGGGCTGCTATATATATTTCTGGCCTGGCAACACTGAGTGCTGCCAATTGCAATCTGGAAAGTTTGTCATTTTTAAGCATAATCGTACTCAAAAGGTTTTGACCTACGACCATTATTTGTGTTGTTTACAGTGACTTGAAAAACTTAATATAGAAAAAATGGAATTAGGTCGTGAACATTTTCGTGCCATCATTTTTCGCAACTTTCGACGTGGATTATCACGACAAGAGTGCATTGATGAACTTTAATCTTTGTATGGCGATGCAGCACCATCCTATAGCACTGTGAAAAATTGATATAATGAATTTAATCGTGGCCGAAGCTCACTCAAAGACGAATTCCGTGAAGGTCGTCCAAAAACGGCTGTTGTGCCAGAGAACATTGTTGCCGTGCGTGAACTCATAATGCAAGATCGACATGCGACATACCGAGAGATAGAGACATCCTTGGACATTTCTTCCACCAGCATACATTCGATACTGCATGAACACCTGGCCGTAAAAAAGGTTTGTTCTCGTTGGATCCCGCACAATTTTAAAGTCGCTCAAAAAAAGGCTCGTGTCGATTGGTTCAAAGAAATGTTGCAAAAATACGATTGCGGTGCTTCAAAAGACGTTTATAAGATCGTCAAAATCATGGATCTATGCGTATGAGCCCGAAACGAAACAACAATCGACTGTGTGGGTCTTCAAAGACGAGCAAAATCCAACGAAAGTTGTTCGTGGAAGAAGCACTTCAAAGCAAATGGTCGCCTGTTTCTTTGGCAAAACTGGTCATGTGGCGACTGTTCCGCTTGAGCAACGTAGGACGGTCACTTCTGAGTGGTACACTACAATTTGTTTGTCTGAAGTCATTGGAGAAACTCGAAAAACCAACAAGAGAAGACGAATCATTGTTCACCATGACAATGCGAGCTCTCACACATCGGCTCAAGCCAGAGCGTTTTTGACCGGCCAAAACGTCGAAATAATGGGTCATCCACCGTACAGCCCTGACTTGGCACCTAATGACTTCTTCTTGTTTCCGCACATCAAGAAAAAAATGCGTGGTCAAGGATTTTGTCGCCAGAAGAAGCTGTTGAAGTGTTCAAAAACCATGTTTTAGAGGTGTCTCAATCGGAGTGAAAAAAGTGCTTCGACAACTGGTTTGAGCGCATGCGAAATGGTACAAATCATGCTGGAGAATACTTTAAAAAACAATAAAATCATTTTTGATTATAAATATTCGCATTTTCACTATTATGCCAAAAATATATAGAGCAGCCCTCGTAGTATAGGTTCCTTAGGAATTTTGTGAATTTTAAATTCACTTTTATTTATGATATTGAAAAAGTGATACAAAGCTGTTGCGTTCAATATGAATTCAGTCACAGAACTTTTAAACACCAGTGTTACATATGTATGTGAGGTTTAGATTTTTACACAATATTAATAGTTCTACATTACCATTGTTGAACGAGTAATGTTTAGTGTTCAATAATAATTTTTTTTTTGTTTCAAGCCAAATCATCATTTCTTTCCGTTTCTCTATTGAGAATGTTTGTTTTGAAGCGTTTGTATTCGTTAGCAATGTTTATTATTAAATGGTTGATTTTGCACAAATGGTTTGAAATTTACAATGATTTTCCGATACGTTTTTGAAGGTTTAATTAAAGCCTTAGGAAGCAATGATGCGAAAATAATGGAGATTGTATTTTCTTCTTTTTTTTTTTCTTTTTTTATGCCATCAAATCAATAGTTGTACATGCAACTGTGTGTTAATGAGCAAATCATTCATATGGATAAAAGGCTGGTTATTTAAATATAAATATAAATTAAGTTACTGGAACTTTTTGCTAAATATTTTACTTGAATTTTAAAATTTAAGTTAAATATGAAATGCTGTGCTGAAAATCTTTGTAGTGGAAAAAATTTGGAATAATTCTAGCGAATAATTCTTTTGTAAACATTACGAAAAAAATGTGTATTTTAAATAAGCTTTTAAAAATCATATTTATGTATTTGATTAATAAAATTTTTTGAATAACTACTAACAAGTGAATTATATAAATAATTTTTGTAGATTTTTTATCTATTTTATTATTGAGATAAATTCAGTGAAATACAAAAGATACTAGAATTACGAAAAACATATTCCCTTTACTTTTACTTGAACCTCAAGGCAGAATTAGTTTTTACTTTCCGTTCCGTGACGAATCAGCTGATCAATTTCTGTTAAATGGAAAATATGTATTTGTGGTTTGTTATTACTTTGACGTTCTGTTCTGTTCCGTTCGAATCAGTAGAAAATAGAATTCAACGTTAAGTAACTTGGAAGTTGTTTGGTAGTGTGAGTGCAAAATTGTAAACAAACCATTTTTGTCATTGTAATTGTAGTTGTTTTTGTTGTGTTGTACATTGTGTTTTCTTTGTTTATTATAAACAGCTGGTTTGTTGTTACAGAAAAACTAATTACAATAATTTGAAAAGCAGAACGGCAACAGAAAGTAAAGACTAATGAGGCCTTCACGCTTACTTTACGTCATTCTTACTTGTTTTAATAAATAATAAAAACTGACAATATTTTTTATAAGTTCCATAAAATTTGAAAACAAGGCGAATTTATAACATGTGGCCTTAAAGGCCCAGGTGACTTTGTAATATTTACTTCTTAGAATGTGAAGATTATAATCTCATATTGTGCTCCTTTTTTTTGACAGCCAAAGACGATTTAAAAAAAATGTACATATTTCTTTCGCCGTTAGTACACCTGTTATTAATTCGCCTTAAATAATTTTTCAAAATAAAAATAAAATAAAAATAAAGAAAAATGAAAAATTGGTAATATTTGGAATATTTATCTGTTAACCCTTAAAAAAATATTTTTCAATACTAAAAGTAGGCCAGACAATATAACGATGTCTCATAGATAGTGCTCTAGATGAAAAAAAATCGATGAGATTTTTTATGTCATTTTCAGATAAGTATGTTAAACATATTTCATAAAAAAAGCAAAAATTCATTAATAAAAAATTTTGAAGTCGCAAAACAAAAATAATTTTGAAAAAAATTGAAAATTTGTTAAAATGAAAACTTAAGATGTTCATAAAAATATTAAAAAATTAAATTTCCAAAAAAATTAAGGTACGGTCAGATTAGTTAAGTATTTGACCAAAAAGACGGAACCACTAAATTAAGGAAAACAATTTTTGTCCTTCTCAAATTCTTTTTAAGAAACATAAGGTGTAAGATATCATATTTATTATATTAAAGATCGTCATTCGAAATCATATGCATTAGGAATGATTGAATAAACATTTGTAAAAATAGTAGTTACGCTTTTTTGGTCAAATATTTGACTAATCTGACCGCACCTTTACCGAAATAGCAAACATAATTTTTCACACAAAATTCAATTTCAAGTCACAAAATTTAAGCAGTAAAGAGTAAATATCGCTCAATTGGGATGTGATTTGGCATTGCTTTGGGCCAAACATCACGCATATTTTGATCAAAGTCACTAAAGGGGTAAAAGAAGCTCAAATTCAGATACAACGCATGACTAAAAAAGAATGGTCACAATACTGCATCAGACACTCATTCCGGATAGCGTTGTTCACAATAACTTAAGGGAGAAATGCAATAAGTGTATGAAGACACTCAGCTGAACTGAACTCCTCCCGTAGTCTGCCTTAGGAAGAACGTCTCCGTATTACGCAGAATTTTACTTTGATTGCTGCATGCCGATGGAGAGTTAGGTACAAGGCAGAGATGCTCTCCTTGCAGGTCACAATCAGTTAAATATAAAACGCGTAAAAGAAGTGAACGTGTACTTTAATCTAGTGCTGGCATATATTCTAAAACTTAACAGATGTGCCTCGGTTAACGAAGTTACGTTGGCCAGCAGATTAAAACAGGAACTTCTATAATTTTTTGTGGAGCAGAACTTAGAGTAGCACCGGAAATGGGGTCATACAAGGTAGGAACTAACTCAACCTGGCTGAAGCGTGTAGACAAGCTTGAGTTGTGCTCAAGGGGCTCATCGGCAAAAAGGCCAGTAAAACGTTTAGATAAAATAGAAGTTCCTTTTTTGGATAACTGCGTTAAAGACAAGTCATGAACATTTCAAGCAACATTTGGATAGGATGAGCATCGTAAAAAATGATAATTGTAAACTGTGCCTGGATACGGCTGAAACGGTAGCGCCCCTAATGTGTGAATATCCGATACTGGCAGGCTTCTAGGTGTTAGAAGCTTGTTAAATATGAATGTCATGGGGGATCTAAGCACTTAAAAAATGCCATCAATTACTGGGGACCCAGTGATTAAGAAAAAAAAACAGGCCGACAGTTAGAAGTCGACAGCCTGAGATAGGATAAAGGCTGATTATAGCACGAGACTCAACGAGGTTGCCTATAATCATTGAAAACATGTGGAGAAAGAAGTGATCTGCTTCAATATATCCTCTACATTAAGTTGTTTAAAAGGCAAAATAATATAAAATAGCAGTTTACATATTTTGTGGTCTCTAATACGAAAAAGATGACTGTATAGTAGAACAACAAGGAACTCATAGTCTAAGCCTTAAGAAAGAATTAGTTAGTGAGGAAAGGAACACTATAACAACAGTGTATGGCAGTTGTGTTTGAACCGATTAAAAAAGTCTAGTAGGTAGAAAAGTAAATCGTTATGGTCTTGATGGCAGCATGAATCGAGTCTCGCCAGAGAAAAAAAAATTGAAATCCATAGTGAAAAGGATAAACAGGAAGATTACTAAACTCAAATTAAACAACAAAACGACGAAATCAAAAAGCTAAGGAGTGTTATAATGCAAAAGAAAAATATTATCAAAGACTAGAGAGAGACATTTTGTCAAAAAGAGTAACAAATGAATGAAGAAAATAAGTTATTTAAAAAGTCAAATTAATCGTATTTTAAATCAAATGCGTATTGTCCACGAGTTCTACAATCAGGTGCACAATAAAAAACGTAGCTTAGAAATCAAATTTGAATATATGCAAGACCAGGGTTGGAATCGCTACATCCGTGAACGTACAACACGTATCGTAAAAATACGTTTTTTGGATTACACAAAAAAAATCTAAGCTTTGGCAAGAAAGACTTTATGAAGCGGAAGAAAAGCTTAAGGCTTACGAATAGAAATAGCAAACGGTAGAAAGTAAACACACACAAAATACAGTTAATAATATTTTTTTGCTCTAGTAAAAAACTAAAACTCTTTTACATAACAAATATATTAACACAGGTAATTATGTAAACAGGCAATCTTTACAAAAAAAATATTTCTTAAACTACAGATTTTTATGGTTTTTTGATAGTTTTGTAAATTAAAAGAAATTTAAATATTTTTTCCAAATATTTATTTCTAATGTTGGCACATACATATGTATCAGATCTTCAGAGTTTACCTTTTAAATTTAGTTATTTTTTTCTGTCACAATTTATAAAAAGCAACAACTATCAAAATCAGAAGATTTATTTTCTATCTAGTGAAATAAAATAAATTTGTGAATTTTTTTTGTAAAACACATGTTGCACTAAAATAAATTTTTTTGTTGCCACATTTCATTCAAAGTTCAAAAGCATACGAACAAAACCATATTTCCAATCACAAGTTACCAAAAAAAAAAAAAAACAAAATATTTTAACAGATAAAATTTATAAAAATGATAACAAAAAAAGTATCAACAACTGAAGCATGTAACAAAATCAAAAATCTCGAAAGATACAAACGAATATCAGAGCGAAAGGTTTATTTGTTAGAGACACATACACATCATTACAAGTCCCTAAAGATTTTTCATTATTATTTTTATCCCTGCCTCGAAGCTTAAAACAATTTTAACCACACGCCACACACTCAACACTTTTGTCTGCTGTCATGACTATGAAAACAAAAATTGGAAAAAAAGTTTTTTTTTCTGGTTTTATTGGATTAGATGAATATAGTTTTAAAGGATAAAAATATTTGCGCTAAACTATTTTAAGTTAGAAAACCCCTTAGGAAATCAAACAATAAGTTGTGTTTTTTGTTTATTCCAAAGCACTGTGCTCTTAAACTGGAGTCATCTGGAGAAGAATATAGCACAGATGGAGATATGTGTTCACCATTTAGTAAGAGTAGGGATTGTGATGTCTTAAAATTACTTTAAAAAATATTGAGTAGAAAGAAAAGATGAGAACAGCTTTAAAGGAAGTAAGACACGTGTTAGAAACATTTAGCCAAACGTAATCATCTGACAAGATCAGCTTGTTATTAAGTAAGACTTAAGAAGCCTGTGTGTATGAATCAAAAAAGAGGTTAATTTAGCTTAGCCAGCGTAATGACTGCATTGGTAAAGATCTGTTTGGTGTAATACGATAGATTACAAGTCATAAGTTCAATCCCCATTATCACCATGAATAAAAAGAAGATTAAGTGCTGTAAAGTAGCTGCGATAAATAACACAAAATTGAGAAACATCAATTCAAACCTTCTGGATTCTCTAAATTACCTGCGTTACATGAGTTGGCGAAGACGCAGATTAAATGTTTAAATGGAATAATTAGTACAACAATCAAAACGCGATCCAAAAGAAGAAGAAAAGTAATAACAACAGTGTGTCACAGTTTTAGATGAGTTTCTTACGAGCACTTTGTTGAGAAAATATTAAGGGCGCCTGTTTGTTAAACAAAGAATCGAGTAAATAATATCTTGCAAAAATAAAACAGTGCTGTAACAGATTTCACACAAACAGTTCGTTAATCATAAGATGAAAAGTCCTCCTGAACCATTTTACTTTAAGATCACCAATCATAAAATATGAAGAAGAAACTTTATTGAAAAATATTTAAAAAAAAACTTTCTTAAAATATATGTATTTTCTATTGACCCCCAACCGGATTTTCAATATGGCAACAAATATGATGCTGACAAAAGAAAGAAAATGAAAAAAAAAACAACGACAAAAACAAAACTAAATTCATTCGAATGTCAACAAAAATTTTTCACATGACTTATGGTTAAATTGACTTGTATTTCATAACCCTCCACTTGAAATGTGTATCATTGTCATCATCCTCAACATCATGCCCTTCAGTGACACTAAAGGATAAATAACCTCCACATCATCAGAGTTAAGAAAAAAAAAATAAATAAAAATAAAGAGGCAAGTAAACAGAGGATTTTCTATTTTTTTTTTTTTTTTGTATTTCTTTCAAAAAGGTCACGTAGTATATGAAGCTGAAACATTTTGCTTCGTAAATTAAAGTGACAAAAATGTGTATTAAATCGCCATGTAGAAAGTAAAACAAATACTACACAAACACACACATACATATATATACATATCTACAAAGTTAAATCAAAGTCTAGCGAGAAAGAAAGGATAAAGTTGATGACTTGTTATGGCATTTCAATAATATTTGTAATTCAATTAATTGCATTACGTGTCTTGAAAGTAATTAAATTTTTTCATACATTCAATGGCAGATTCAGCCACTGAGATAATAATTGCAGAAATATTCTTGTCTATCTTTTTCACGTTATAAGGAATGAAATTTTACTTCGTAATGCAATTAAATGGGCAGGAAATGAACTGTAAAAATTAGAAAAAGCAAAGAATGACAAATTAATTACGTGATAAACTTACAACTGACTTAAATAAATAAGCGAATTAAATACTGATATAATTATTTATTAAGCAGATATAAACAGTTAAATTAACAATTATCATTTAAGAGTTTGATTTGTATAATTTATTTAATTTTACTTTTATAGACAAAATCTCTGATAGCTGTTCTCTCGTCACTCCCTGTTTTTAGTCACAAGAATGTAAATTCGTTTGAACCATAAAAAATTATTTTATTATTCTTTAGTTAAGCTTTATTTCGTTAGATATTAGCAGAATGAAACGCATTATGTGGGTCAAACTTAAGCCTATCTAAAAAACAAAGGCTGATGTAGTTATCGTAGTAAGCACGTTGATAGCAGCACGCAGCCTACTTCGTTGGTACTTCTACAGAGCACATTCGCCGACGAAATAAAATAATTAATAAAATGGCTATACTTGCACTACCTGTTCTTTTCTCTCCTCTATTCCTTTCACTAATTAATAAGGCATTACTGCCTGAAGTGCTACTTAAAAAAAAAAAAAAAAACAAGAAAAAAATACCCACCCGAGTAACAATTTCTGTTTTATTTCTTTATTAACTTGTATAATTTTACTTCGGTTCTAACGAGATTTAGACGTACTGAACGAATTGTAGAATTTTTTATAATTTTCTAAAAATATTCACCCTTATTCTAATTTTCGGCCTCGTCATCGTCATCGTTTTAGTATCAATATTACTTCGTATCAATGTCGTCGTCAATTTGATAAAAAATTTTCATTCTATAACATCTCTGTGACGACGTCGACGGTTTATCGAAATTTATCAAATGAAAATGCACATCACTAAGTTTTTTGTTAAATTTTTTTATTTAAAATTTCAAGTACCTTTTCTTCTTTCATTATTTTAAGCTTTTATTTTTATTTTATTTTTTATTTGTTTTTATTTTTTATTTTTTATTTTATTTTTAATTTTATTTATTTTTTTAATTTTTACTCGCTTTCGTGTTTCTCCTTTTCTCTTTTGTTTTGAGCTCTATCTATCTCTGCTTTCTTTGTCAATAATTTTAGCTTCTTATTTTCAACCTCCAATAATGTTTTTGTCGCTTATCAACATCTCTAAGGGTGCCTTTTACTAGGGACATCGAATTTGAAATGTTGGAAAGTAGTTCTGCCTGTTTCTGGCTGTGCTTCTGCAGTAAATTAGTTTGATTATAGCATGTTTTTTTTGCTTTTTTGGAACAGGCTGAGCAGAACTGGTATCATTGGTAGAAGCATTAGACGTGCAATGATTTTCCCTTAACTGTTGGTTGACTTTCACTGATTCTTCAACGACAATTTTGATTTACGCAAGTTCCATTTCATAAGAGTCGTTTCCCATGCGAACCATTTGAAGTCTTCGAACTTCTCCTTCAGGACTCAAATGCTTCTGAAGTTTAAAAGGTTTGCCACAGCTTCCAACGGACTGAGTGAAAATTGCTTAAACATTTCGCCACCAGCGGCTTTACACTCCGCTTTGTTAGCAACCATCTTTTTCACTTTGAATTTTAAATCTCGCCATACCTTAAAAGTCGTTTTTACAAACTTTTTTATAAATTACTATTCGATTCTTTATTTTGTTATTTTTTGCCATCCATCTGCTAATCTTCCAGGTCGGCTTAGAGATGTTAATATTTTTTTAATTTCTTCGCATTTTTCTTCTGCAATCAATCCACTAATTTCTTAAATTGATTTGTATTTGTAGCATTTACTTCTTTACTTTTTTCCATTTTTAATGTTATGTTTGGTTTAAATCGCTTCCAGTCGTTAATACAATATCGCCGTCACATTTGTTATAGAATACCAAAAATCTTTGAGCAGTAATCGATAAGTGCCAATAACGACAAGTAGAATAATAATTCGAATCCGTCGGCACGTGTGCTTTACGTGCTTTACTAAACTAAATTGTACTTCAACGTTTTGCTCAAAAAATCAACCTGCACAACATTTTGAAAATAAAGTTAGAATTTAATAGTCTGTTGTGTCAAAGATATTTGGAGAGTATTTTTTTTTTTATTATCTTTAAAAAAATTATATAAAACAATAATTTTTAATTTTTTTTTTTTTTTTTTTTTTTTGTTGTGTAACATTGTGATAGCGAAACACATATTTTCTTGTGATTTTTTTAAGTGCAACAGAAATCTAATAGATTTTGTATTGAAAGTATCTTTCTATTGTGTAGAATGGCAATGAAAACAGGTGGTTCTTTCGTTTTATGCTCACTTGTCGCACGAGAATCGGTAAATTGCCAAACTTTAGCAGTAAAAGTAGCAACTAACTCTTGGCTTCAACTTTAAATCTAATGAGAACTTTTCATATCTTTAAGATATTTTTACTAACTTTGCTTTTGCATAAAAAAATGCGAACTATCTTTTCTGAGAAATTAAAATAGGAAAAATTGAATTGAATTGAATTTATAGTTAATGACTGTAATTAATAATTCCCTTTAGATTTAAATTAACGCTTATTTTTAAAAGGCAGCGATACAAAATTAAATTACCGAATACATTTAACCCTTTGATTCACTTAGAAACCCCGTATAGATTGTAAACTTTAAGTCCCAATAGAAAAATAAATAACTGGGCAACGGACAACAGCGTGAACAAAATAAAGCAAACAAGAAAAAAACGCAGCAGTAAACGTAAATAAAACAACACATGACACAATACCACCGATCAACAGTAACAATTTTTTTTCTATACTGATTTAAAATCCATAACCCTGCAAACTTTACTCAAAACAAACACAAACAGGTTCAACGCATTTAAATTTATATGCATTTACTTCACTCACTAGAAAAAATAAGCGGCGGACACAAGCGAAGGCACTGAGCAACATCTCGTTTGTCATAGAAACATTTAATACATGAAATACATGAGTAACTTGTGACTGGATGCCAGAACTTGGTTGGTTACTGAAATGGTTATACGGCTGACCACAGTATGACAAAACCACGTGCCATCTTGTTAACATCACACTCCTTTATGAAACAAATAAATATGTATGTTTGTGTATGTGTATGTATTGGTTCAATATACACATTGACTTACAACCATAAATACATGTGTTTTAAAAAAATGGTTACAATATTATTTTTTACAACTTGCGATCTTGGACCACTGAAAGGTATTGTCTTGTTGTTGTTGTTTATTATTATTGATACAAATATGCACCATGCGTGCACGAACATGAATCATTGAGTGGAAATTTCAATGTGAACAAATGCGAACAACATGAAACGCAGCAGCGGATGTTAACATATGATTTATTTTTTAATATTTTTTTTTATTATTATTTTTTTTTAATAATTGTTTTTTGTACAAAAGCTTTAGTTTTATGGAAACGTATTTTATATTTATCGTATGTTTTGTAACCGTCTTAATGGCCTTCTTTGTAAAACTTTAAATCTTATTTACTCTTTTGCTGATGAAAGCAACATATTCATTCGGCAAACCGGCAAACAGTCAAGCCTTGTAGAGGTAGAAGCAATTAAATATGAGATATACGCTTAGTTAAAATCTCATGACAATATTTGATTGGGTCGGGGTAAATAGAGTCGATTTTAATGCTCGTAAGACTCAGTGCTGTACGTTTACATACCGATGTTCGACCGAAAATGCTACTTCATTTAGAAGTATGATTAGTATACACATATATTAAGAATCAGAAGCGCTTGATGTTCTTGATATGAAAATCCAGTGTGATGTTCAATGGACTAAACATATTTTTCTCAAAAAAAAAAGCTCTCAGGTGCCTAGGCTTTTTGAAATATTGTGAAAGATCTTTCACTCAATCTGATCTCCTTACTAATTATACCACCTGCTTCCGGCCCAGAATGGAATATATTTCTCATGTACGGCTTGGAACTGCGTGGTTTTATAATCAAAATACTGCGTTTATAACTGATAAAAATTTGTAACATCTTTATGTAAATCGCTTGAAAAATTTGTCAACTATTAAGTGATGCTAATACAACGATTTAGTATATGTTCGTTTTTATTTTCCATAAATATACAACATTATTTGTTGTTTTTTACAATACTCTTTGAAATAATTTGAAAAAAAAAAATGTTGCCAGAAACATTTTGCTGTTAGTAACATGCAGCCAGAAACATTGTGTTATATTTCACTAATGTAACAGATTACAACTTAGCAACATTGTATTTTATTAACTCACATTATTTTTTTAAGCCTGATACTCCGTTCGAATTTGAGAAAATTGTTGAGCAACATTATTGTTTTGACGTATACTACGTTGATTCAAGGCCAGGGAATATAGAGTGCGTCATTCGTTGTACTTTGACAAATTCAACTAAAGTCAAAGTAACGACGGATAAGTTTGGCACAATGAATATATTGCTGACGGTTGTTAAATCAAAGTTTGCTCTCTATTGTTATTCACTTTTATATTTAATTTGTATTTTATTCACTTGTTAATTCAATTAAATTTGTATTTTATTGTTTGCCACCAAAATTGTTTTATTAAAATCACAAAACACAATTGAAACACAGCAAGAGTTAAAAGAAAACAGAGAAGAAGTAGCAGTTGATAGTTGTCAAAGTATTAAACATACATTAAAAGTCGACCGACTTTTATACTTTGCGTTGACGGACACGTGTTAATTGTGATAACGCTCATAAGAAAACATGTATTTTAACTGACTTGTCAGTTGAATTTGCCAAAGTTTAACGTATGACGGATTCTATGTGCCCCAGACTATAGAAATGTAAGCAAAATACATATGATCAGCTGTTGTTTGAAAAATTCCGCATGAAATAATGCCTATTTGCTTTATTTCACAGTTTTGATAAAATGTTGCCAGAAACATTCACATGTTTTTCCATAGTAAAACAGGGTACTATATCTGCAACATTTTTTTCATTACTTTTTCATAAAATTTTTTTTATGTACGTATGTATTTTGAAAGCAATCCGCATGAAAAACTGAATAGAGTACCAGGCTTTATGTGGAACTAGCTTCAGAAAATAATATCTGGCTGATTCTATCACTTGAGACCTTTAATTTATGTTTTTTTAATTTTTTTATTACAAACTGTTTTTTATATTTATTTTTTTGTAATAAAATTATATCCCTTATCGTGGTTGGCGTTTTTGTGGCGAAAGTTAGTCGTTTTTAAAAAGTTTTGTAATAAATAAAAGATAGCTCGTAACAGTTATCATTAATCTATTGCAAAATTATCGTAGTCGAAACACGCCTACGCCAAATACGATAGGGGTGAATATATTTCTGTATTATAATGAAGGAAGGAAAACTTTGGCATAAATACTTCTAAAAGCTTCTAATGGCAGATTACGGAAAATATCATAATATTAAGCTCATTTAGCACTATCATTATTAAACCTTAAAACTCTGCCTTTTCATGCCTGCTTTGGAAAATCTCACAGAGCATTTGATTTTTACTTATAGTTATTATTTTTAGTGATTAAAATTCTTTATCTTTTTTAGTAAACAGTGCACTTAATTCGCCTTAAAGTGTTCAAAATAATAATACTCATCATTCATTAAATTTAACGTACCCGAACTCTATAGAGGAAAATGTACACAGCAAAATATTAATTTTTTTTAAGGAAACAACTTTCATTGTACATAATATTTTTTCATTAAACAATTCATTTTTATATTTTTCGGTAAATTTTTGGCAAAAGGAAGCGAGTACAAAAAAAAAGTAACGTTAACATACGTTACTTGAAATTCAACAGATTTATGGTAACAATAGCCAGTAAATGTTGTTAAAAAAAATTAAATAAAAAAGTTGACAAAAAAAAAACAAACAAACCTTCAACGTTCTTCTTTCTGCCCTGCCATTATGTTGTTGTCCTAGAAAATACAAAGAAAAATACCAGCATTGATTTCATATATTTTTCAATACAAATGTATATAATTTTCTCTTTCACAATATTTGTGGATTGCATTTTCTTTAATTGTTTGTTAGTCTGTGCAGATATGTGAGTGTGTAAATTTGTAGACAGAAAGGAAATACAATCGTGTCATATATAAACAGAAAAGAAAAATATTTTGAGTAAATTGTTTGCTTGCATTTGTAGAAAAAAAAGCAAACAAACCTTGCATGCCTTTTATAACTAAATCTTTATATATATATTTATATAAAATACATATATTTATAGTGCAGAATCTAATAGATGAAGAATATGTATACGTTTTGCAGGCCAGTGCACGTTAAAATTGGTTTTGTCAATTTGACAATATAATAGATTAAGAAATTGCTAAAGTACTTATATGTTTAGTTAAGCTCACACTTGCTGACAATGTTGTAAAAATGTCTATTAAAGGGAATTTTGGGATACTTCATACTAAAAGCTTAAACAAAATATATTCTTGTTTCATGAGAATACCATGAAATATTCATATTTGAAGGAATCAAGCACGATTAAAGTAAATCATTAAATAAAATTTTTGATGAAAAAATTAAATATAATTTTAATAAAAAAAAAATTGAATATAATTTTCATTAAAAAAATATCATTTTTGATTTAAAAAATTTTTACAAAAAAAATTTTATATATAATTTTTGACTTAAAAAAAATTAAAAATTATTTTTGATTAAAAAAAATAAATATAATTTTTGATAAAAAAAAATTAATTAAAATTTTTTATTAAAAAAATTGAATTAATTTTTGATTATAAAAAATATCATTTTTGATTTATAATATTAAATATAATTTATATTAAAAAAAAATGAATATTAACTTTGACTAAAAATATTAGATATTATTTTTGATAAAAAAATTATTTATAAATTTTAATTTAAAAAAATTAAATATAATTTTTTATTAAGAAAATTATATTTAATTTTTTAATTAAAAATATTAATATAATTTTAACTAAAAAAATTACACATAATTTTTGATTTAAAAATTAAACATAATTTAATATAATTTAATATAATAATTTAAACGAAAATTAAATATATTTTTTGATTAAAAAAATTTAATATAATTTTGACTAAAAAAAATTAAACGTAATTTTTGATTAGAAATTAAACATAATTTTTGATTAAAAAATTTAACATAATTTTTGATTTAAAAAAATTAAATATAAATTTTAATTTAAAAGAATATCATATAATTATTAATTAAAAAATAAATATCATTTTTGATTTAAAAAAAATTTATAAAATTTTTTTTATTAAAAAAACACAAATACAATTTTTGATAAAAAAAATCAAATATAATTTTTAATTTAAAGAAAATTAAATTAAATTTTTGATTCAAAAAATTAATAATAATTTTTGATAACCAAAAAAATATAATATTTGATTAAAAAAATTTATAATAATTTTTGATTACAAAAAATATGTTAAAAAAAATTAAAAATTTTTTTGAAATATAATTTTTGATTAAAAAAATTTAAATATAATTTTTAATTAAAAAATTAAATATAATTCCACAAAAAATCAAAGCCCCCATGATAATAAATATTATAAAAAAAAATTCAAATTGACAATTTTCAAGACTTACTAAAATAAACAGTGACAGTTTTTATAAGCTCTTGCTTAAAATTTTATTTCCTAAATAAATTAAGAAACCATATTTCATTTTAAAAGTTAAATATTCTTAGTTTTTACTCATGTGTCTTCTTATTCATTCAACGAAATGCATTTTTATTCCTTAGAGATACAATATATTTTCAATTTCCCTGCTGTAAACCATGCACAATTGAAAAAGATCCGAGTAAGAGAGACTTATTTAATAACGTTAAAATGAAAACAGACACACACTCCACTCCAATGGACACAAATATCCGTATAACATTGACCAGCAAAGTCATATTGCATCAAAACTAAACTCACCTTTTGTATGTGAGCTACAGCAACAGCAACAATTTAGTTTAGGAATGTAATAACATTTATCACAGCAGTTCCGGAAATTGCCTGGCATAAATTGAATACACAAGTTAATGTGTTTGTGTGAGTGTGTATTAGCAGCCAGCTTAGATGCAGTCACAATCATGTCTACAAGTACTTGAACATGTAGTTTAATGGATACGCACAGGTAAATTTTATGAGGGCAGGATTAAAAATGTTTAAGTTTTTGCAAATTTTTAAATTAAATCATATTTCTTTGTTTTACTATGGGGATTTTGTCTTTTATGGGCTATGGAATACAAGTTTTCGAAAGTGTGTGAAAAGTTTATTTTTTTCTAATTAATATTTTTTTATCAAATTTAAGACTTTTAGGGTGACATTCGTTAACAAGCTGAATTTATTGTAACCTTAGATATACAATAGTCAATATAGTTGTTAACTATCACTAAACTTCATAATAACAACAACAATAAGAAGCAAATTGCAATGCACTTATGTGTTTTGTTGGTTCGTTTCCAACAACTTCTAATCCAGCCGCTGCTCTTAGTTCCAAATAACATTCAACTAATTATGTTCTCACAGCTTATCAAATAAACTGTAGCCCAGACATACATTTACCCATACATCGTAAATGTACGTATGTATGTATTTATCAGTCCCAAACTTAATGTGTTCAATTGACAATGAAATTACTTGTTCTCGCATGCACGTCTGTAGCAGTCTGTACTTGTAGCCAATGTAAAATATGCAACATGTACGAGTACTTTAATTCTTTCCATTTTTTTTTCATTCTACTTCAAGTAACTATTGAGCTGATGACAGTGTATGTCACTGTTCGCATCGTATGCTTGCATGTGTATTAAAATTTTCTTATTTCTATTGAGCTGTTCTGTTCAGGTCCTTCGAAATTTCCTACGTTACTCTCAACATTGTTAATTGTGCTAATTATTGGCATATTTGTTGTGGTCTTGGATCGTTTAGGACAATTGCTAAGATTAATTTTGATGTCCTTAGTGTCAACATTTGGTTAATTCCCATAATGGTTGTGTATGTGTTTTAACAACGCACTGGCATTGTATCAGTTAATGGAATTATAAGGAAATTTTCGAAATCTAGATTCGTTGCGAAGCAGACACACAACACAGACAATACAAATTATCCTCTTAACGAACAACAGCTAGTAAAACAACAAGTTATTTTAATCACAACAAATTGTAAAGTCTACAAATATCTAGACACACACATTCTTTAAGCTATTTGTTTGTATTCACTTCACGCAGTATTTGTAATTTTGTATAAAAAAATTGGATTAATTAAGTATGAGAATAAAGTCTATGAATGCTTGTGAAAGTAAATTTTTATTGTTTGATTTTTAAGAGCCGAGTTTTGGGCAATTACCTGGATGAGATTGGCACACAATTCCGGGACAAGCAATAGCGATATATTAAACTGGATTTAAAAAAACTCAGTTGTAGTAGAAAAAAATGTAAAAAATATTTTTGGAAGTCTAAACTAAACGCTTAACTTAAGCTGTATAAATTATTATTATTTTATTAATTTGAGTTGCCTTAGAAAAATAATATTTCTGCAACATAGAACTGGAGCTCAGTTTTTTTTAATATAAAAGAATTTAAAAAGTAAGATTAAAAATCTTCAACATTTTTGTTTTAATGTCAACTAACAAAAAACATTTTTCCAAAATAAATTTTATAAATATCTCACAAGTATTAAGTTATAGTTTACATTACAAAATTTTATTTTAAATTGAAATTAAATGAAAAATAATATTAAAAAAATATTTTTATTAAAACAAGTACAGCTGCTTAAAATAAATAGATAGAAAAATTAATATTAAAATTAAAAGAAAGTTCAATAAACCCTTTTTGTTACAAACAAAAATATTCATCACAAAAACTTTACTTATTTTCAAAATTGAAACATAAAAATTTTTTGAGTTTAAAGCTGCAAACACATTCACCACAGCAACTACCGACTGCAAAATTTCAAAAATAGAATACATGTGTGCATACGAGAATGATTATATTGAAGACAGCAATGCAATAAGGCGAAAGGTTGTTGTCTAGGCTGATTTTTCCGTGCAATCCAATTTAACTTATTTCTATTTTTGTAGGCAACAATAAACAGTTAAGTGATGTCCGTACTATAAGTCATGTAAATTAATAAGTGCTTAAAAACCTCTTACTCGGAAAACAGAAAAATAACAATAAAAACTTAAAATAATCTTGCGTTATTTATTTCAATTTGTTTATGTTTATAAGTAAAAGGTTTTGTTCATGGGACCTACTTTAATTTTTAACACGATTGTGTTTTTGGTAGATATCATAGAACTGCGTAGCTATCATCCTTTTGTTGTTTTTATTATTTTTATTTACTTCTGAGAATTACTTCAATATATTTTGAATTTTAAAGACAATTCAAACTAAAAATCGACCGACGTGTTTTTCAAAAATATTGTTTTGGTTTGTAATAGCCACTTACATAATAATCTAACTGCCATTTTCATAAAAAATAAAGTAGGTTTAAAATGGGTTTCATGACAAAATTACCATTCAAATTTGTTCTTATATATATTTTAAATCTATTTTAATATTGTATGAATACGGAAGTAAATATTTATTAAATCATAAGCCGGAACTGCTTATTAAAAAAACGCTAAAAAAAAATATTAAATTGACATCACTGAAACATTATAAAATCATATATTTATTATGTAGCTGCTGCGTTCAAGATAATTATGTAGCTGGCTATATGGCGGCAAATGTAGCTAGCAGCATTTGCAGCCGTGTGTTTGCGTAGCCTGCTGTGGCGAATGTGTTTATAGCATAATGTTGCAATTAAAAAGCAAAAAAAAAAAAAAACAATTTAATTTACAATAAAAACTAAAATAGTAACCAGGGACTCCTACAGTGTAGACAGCTACACAGTTATTACTTTGATGTCATGTGTTCATATCCCAGCATCTACATAATTTTTAATTTTGGTATTAAAATAAAACACTATGAATGTTTAAAACTATTGTCTAGCAACTTGACACTAGACGCACTGCAACACTGGTCTAAGAATAAATATAACATGCAATTGTAGGGTTGTGAAAATTAAGGCTTATTATATCACCCTTCTACACCAACTAACTTTATCACTTTTTGTTCTTTTTTCGCTGTTTTTAAAAATTACAAAAATTATTTGTCTCTCTAATATCTACCTTTAGTAAAAGTTAAAATTGAAATCTCAATCAGTCGGGCTTTTAAAATATTTTACCCCAAAGTGAGATATTGAATCCTGCAAAAACTTTGAAAAAAAAAACGTCGATAGGTTAATAAATATAACTGATATAAGTGATCGGATGAACAACTTTAGGTAACACAAGAACTTTCTGTTTATCCAACAAAATGTTTCATTAAGATACAGGCCAGTTACCATAACCATCATTTCATCCGAAAACAGTACATTAAAATTTTAAATCCAACAAGTTTGTCATCTTCAGCTTTAAGAGAAATTTTTCTTTAAACGTTAAGAAATGATTTGGTTTGTCGTTTCAATTAAAATGTTCTTTAAAAAAATGAAAAACTTAAAAATTAGCCAGACTTGACATCCAAAAATAATCTGCATCTTCTGCTAATATTTACTGCACAACAGATAAGAAAGAAAGAAAGTCTACCAGCACGGAAGTGACAATTAAAACATCCAGAGTGCTTATATCCATTTATAGCATATTTGCCTTAGCTAAAGCTCCTCTTATGGTCCTTTGTCTTGTTTTCGTTGAAACAGTGACGAGGTCATATTGGGAACTAATTTTTCAAGATACATTTCTACCAGTACAACTTGACTGTTTTAATAAATTCAAACACAGTTTTATTTTTGGAAATTACTGATCTATAGCCTGCAGTTAGTTTACTCAACGTACACTTTTTTAATGGGTATAAAAACAATTTAAAGCTTAATATTCTCTTTCTAAACCTTGAGGTCATATTGTTTGCTTCCATGCGATTGTACACTAAATATTTTTTTTCCAACGAAGGTTTTTTATATTGATATCACACAAAGATTTTTTCCATAATCACTTACTAACACTGCTGGCATTAATCCTAACTGATAAAAAAAACTAACTTTTTAGCTTTTAAAACCATTCATCTAATCCTCAAAGTAACCAATTTCAAAGATACTTCGTTAACAAATTTTAAAGCAGGATTTTCAATATACAAATGTAACAGGAGAATATTAAAAAGAAAAGATTTATCGCAACCACCAAAATACTCTCATATATATTTACAGTAGTTACCTTTATTCCAACAACAACAAAAAATTATAAATAAATAATTTGCATGTTTCTTTCCTTTAGATTTGTTATATTATCGATTGATAAACATAAAATCCCTTAATCTCTAAAACACATAAAAAATGCTGAAAATATTACTAAATTGCACACGTACTCATTCACCAAGTCACTCATTAAATAAATAAATATCGATCAGAATAAATGTTTTTTTTTAACATTCTTTGTTAGTTTTATTTCTTTTTATTATTTTTATATTTGTATTTATATCTTGAGGAGTTGTAAAAATCATTTATTTTATTCGTTTTTGTTATCTATTTTTATTTATTTTATTTTTCTTATTGAAAATGATTGTTTGGAAAAGTTTAGTAAACAAATAAAAACAAATCGCTTTCATAAGTCTTAAGAAAAGTAACCACAAAAATAATCCGCTTCTAACGAGACAAAGCAGTGACATTCTTTTTTTTTTTTTGGAAGTTTAAGGACACACACGCAAGAATAGCAAAAAAAAACACTAACATGAGTTTACCAAAAGCTTAAATTGAAGACTATGTTTGGGTCAGATGTGTCTGCTCGTACAGATCCCCGAAGGAATTAAATCAAAGCTGATATTATTAGAAAATGGAAAAAAATTGTATTATTTTCATTCATTGGGATTTTTTTTTTTAGTTTATAATTTTTTGTGATAATTTTTTTTGTATCTCACATTTAATACAACAGCAGTAAGATAAGAGATTTGAATAAAATTCATCACTTATGGACAACTTTAATCTCTTCTGCCGTGTAGCTTAAGTCGTAAAATACCACCCTTTTTCCTTTGCTTAGCTTTTATTTTAACTTTATAAAAGTAAGAAGAAAAACATTTATAATATTTTAAGCCAGTCAGTCACAAGTTCCTGTTGTCAAGCTATAGAGTTTATCGTCAAATTATTTTACAACTATTAATGGTTGGTCATTCAATAAATTTCAAACCAAGTTTTAAGCTTGAGAGCAAATTGTGAGTATGAAGATATCAATATATTGCGCAATAATTTCAATTTATTTAACAATCAATTCTTAATACAACACTTATATTCTTTTTATATTTTGTTTATTCTAAGCTCATGACGATTTTCGATTATAGATAAAAAATATCCCAATTTTTCTGATACCCAAATGATAGAAGTCACGTAAAAGCAAACAAACAAAAATACACCTTCACATTTGTGCAATCAAATATTCGTCTAAACAAAAAGATTAAAATAATGGCGTATAATCTTCAAGCGGGCAATAACATTTAAGCAAACATTTTGATACGTAGCATTTGAGTAAATAAATATTTATTAAAGAACCCTAAAAACTTACACAGAGCTTTCACCTTCTGCAGCCAAGAAGTGGCTTTAAAGATTCGTACGATTTATTTCAATGTCAGGAAAACAGAAAAAGAAAATAAAAAAAGATAAGTAAACATAAAAAATAAGACGAATGAATATGCATAAAAACTCTAGACAACAGCGATAAACCTTTTAGAGTAATAACCAAATGATGCCATTTTAGAAATGCAGACTACAAACGTTGTTAAGCCAACGAGAAATCCACTTTCTGATTTTGTTGTAAGTTTGATTGTAATTTCTTTTATGCGTTGCTGGAAAGTTAAATGTATGGATTTGCATGTTTTCAACAATTGACTTGTGATGTCATTGCAACTAAGTAGTCAGCTGTAATAACTTCGCCAACATTTTGTTTAGGAAACGGAACACAATCAAATAGACTTTGAACCGCATACATGCAAACACATCCGAGCACTCAGCTTCATTCATCAAATAACAATTTAAGCTAAAGCTACCACGACCAAAACAACAAACATTAAACTGACACAAAGTACGATACACATTCATTGAATTGTAACGCAAATCCATAAAACGTTTCCAAACGTCGTGAACTCTTCAATAAAGGAAAAATGGTAGAAAATAAAAAAACACTCAAAAAAGCTGAACTCATGCAAAAAGTTTAGTCATAAAATAGAAAAACTAAAAAATTGCATTCATCGGGAATGAAGGAGAGAAAAAACAAGTTTTATTTTATTGATCATATTACGGGGTACAGCAGAGAAATGTTATATAAAGTTGATTTTTAGATGATGGTAAGCTAAAACTCGTTGTCCTTGCTTAGCCTCCATCGTAATTCACACGAGGTTATACCTCCAACTGGTTTTCCTGCGACGAGGTTATACCTGAAACTGGTCCCTCACACTTTCTAGAAATAATTAATTATGCGTGAGGATACCGCATGTGAGACGCATAAACTCAACACAAAGTTAGCCCTCTTACCGGTTTCCCGTGCTCTCTGCCGAAAGCTAATTTTACGTAATTACTGTTTTCGAGAGTAGTTAACTGAATCTGTGCTAGATTGTTGCTAAGGTGCTACCGCGAGCAGCCGCTCTCCACCAAACGAAATCGTTGGCGTTACCGCCAGCAGTTGTTTATCTAATTAGAGTTACGATTTATAATGTTGATCGAAAAGCGGTCTTTATATTTATTTACCGCTGAGATTTATGCCGCGTATTAACGACTGTGGACTCCACTGAAGCTATCCCAGCAAACACGTGTCGTTACGTCTAGAATACAAAGACCCTATCCCTATTTCAAACCACCATCCATTCCTCAGTTATATTCGGTTTGCAGTTTCGCTAAGTTTCAAAATATTTTAAACGTTTCTGTCTTTCTCTGCTTTAATTTTTTTCTGATTATGTTTAAAGTCGCTATTTCTAAAGGCTTTCTGAGTCATATTTGTTTGGTTTGGTATCGAAAGTCGCTCGTTCTGCCCATTTCACATGGCTTTCTTTTCCTTAGGGCAGAATTGATTTTACAGCAGCATGGCGGTTGTAAGGCAACTTTGAAAGGTGTCTAGAAATTAATGCAAGTTCTAGATTTCCGCAAAATATTGTCGACAACACCTTAAAAGCACTGTGAACTTTAAAAGAATAAATGAATAGTTCAAAGTTAATAGAATTTATTGTTTTACAAGACAGACTGCTAGTTAGGCTTAGTGGGGGGTTGTACCCATTAAAAGAGCCCTCCACTCGGAAACCAAGAGTCACTTGCGCCCTGCCACTTAATTTCCCTGATGATGATAACAACGTCTTTCAAATAACACTGAGTATTGGCGCCTGGCCTATCATAAAGTCTAACAACCAGCCAACTAAGATTGCGGCCTCGCAAGAACGGGCAGAAATATTTAATGTGCTTAAAAGTTTCTAACTTCTGCTTTTCTTTTTATCTACTGGTTTTTGTCTTAATGGTGCAGTGACCAGTACCCTTAGGAGTTATCTGTCCAAACCAAAAAGTACTTATTTGCTGCGCGACTTGAAATTTTTCAAATAACTCGTGACACTCTGCAATCACATTTTTTCCTTGAGTTACGGCCTTTGAGAAAACCAGATAAGAGATGTTGTAAGGGCCGTCATATCAAGAGGATTATTAGAAGAAATTGAGATGTGATTTTACAAACTCTAAACGATTAGTAAATAAGTAAATAAAATAAAGGGTAGTCCAGCCTAGACGCACGATGTAATTTGTAAATAAAACAAAAAGTTGTCAGAGATTTATCTTAAAATTTTTTATTCTGATAGAAGGATCTTTAACAAATGTAAGAAACAAATGCGTGCCACGGCTTCGGTAGCATGGTCCACATTTTCAATGATTCTGAGTCAAAATTTAGATTCAATATCGTTTATCTACGGAATTATCTTATCCTTTAGATCTTTAATTAATCTTGGCTTATTAACTTATCCTTTTTCCTTTAAATATCCCCAAGGAAAAAAATTCCAACTACGTCAAGTCACATGATCATGACGGCCAGTAAATTTCTCACGCCATTATTTTGTTAGTTATGTAGCAAATGGCTCCATCTTGTTGGAACCACATATTTTCCAAGTTCCATTCCAGTTCATATCCTCGATTTTTGGTCACAAGAATTCCATTATCATCTCATGATGCTTGCTTGGGCGACCTCATTTCAAAAGAAGTACGGCCCGATGAGGCCGCCAGCCTATAAACTTCTGTAAATGATTTTCTTTCTGAAGACTGACGACGCCTGAAATTAGTAAGCTTCAGCTGTTAAGTCAATTAAACCTTGTAATCGTGTTAATTCAAATCTGTATTCAAAATTCCCCTCAGTACTGTTCGCGAGATGTTCAATTATTAGGCACTACGGCGAGTCGAAGTTGAACGCAATGTGTTCTGCAGAAAGAACTGGGCGACATATTTTACACGAAATTTATTTTTTTTATGTCTTCTTTTCAGTCTTCAACAGCCTTGTGCGGTGGTGTGCCTCTCTACGGATGAATTTGTCTAACACTGAGAGAAACATATGTCAAATTAAGTTGGGCAAAACTGTAAATCTGAATTCACATCTTTATATTTAATATATTTCCATTTCTTTTTGGCTTTAGTAAATATTCTGTTTTTTTTTATACTCTGTTTACCAAAGCTTCTTGTCAACAAATCTAATTGCTAACCTCACGTAACTCTCTTTAATTTTTTTGTTTTAACTTTTAATTTCACCTGCCCACCAGTGGAAGGATTCGCGGATTTAGCGATTGTGAACAATGTTTTATGGCGGTCATAAAATAGTCTAATAATAACAATGGATGACATTGCTATTGAATTGAAGTCATCAATCATTTATACAATTTAAAAAAAAAAAAAACTATTCACAAGTTGAGTTTCAATATTTGTACAACCTTTGCATTGGCTTGCAGTTTCTTGCTGTTTTCCAATTTTTTTTTTTTTTTTTTTTTTTTTTTTTTTTTGTGGAACAGAGCTGCACGACATGTAGACACCAAAAGTGTGGTAAACTGTTTGCTCTTGTTGCGTGTGTAAGTAATTTTTTTATTTTTATTTTCTGTGTCAGGTTTGTCAACAACATATAGAAGTTCGCTGCAGGCAGGTAAAACTGGAAAAGGATTGAATATAGCGAAAAGAAAAGCAAAAAACTATAACAACAACAAGGACAAAAATTGCAATATAAAACGTATGATATCTGTCAAAATATTTCAAGCATCATTATTGGCACATTTGGTATTTGTCAAATGATTTAAGGTTTTTTTTTATTTTAGCTAAATATTGGTATTTGAAAAATACTAAGAAAATTATTTATGTATCTCGTTGGTATGACATTGTAGCGCTTTAGTAGAAACACTTAAACATTTATTAAGGATTAAAGGAAATTTTAAAAATTGCCCTTAATGTGAACAACAATTTAAGGTGGTCGCGTTGGAACTTGATAAAACTTAATTATATTTATATCTTAAAGGTTTTTTGTAGGTCTTTTATGAAAGGATTAGACGACAATGATTACTTAAATCTTGCTACGTAAGAATTTTTTTCATTTTCAAGGACTTAAACAACATTTTATAACTTATTTGCTAATAATTAAATTATGGAACACAAATTCGTATCTCTAACAAATTATTCAACTGAATATAATACTGCCAGCCATTTGTGTATGTTTAATAAAAAAATACTTTTATTAAAAATAATCACAAAATATACGTAAAACTTAAAGCAACACAAAAAAACTTAAAGCAACACAAAAAATAAAGATAAAAGTTTAATATATAAATTAATAATCTTTCAAGACCTCTGTAGAAATTTGCATTGGTAATTTGAATGTATGTTCCTATATTTGTATGTATCTGTGCATGTGACATACATGTGTTGTGTCAACATATGTATGTTTGAAGTCTACTGACGACTAAATGGCTGCACCGACTTTCTTGAAATTTCGAAACACATTCCTGTTTGTATAGAAGGAACTATAGGCTCTTAAAAATAATATTAGGCATGAGGAGCCATGCCCATACATGCGCTGGAATAAACTATAGAATAGAATCTTCCAATTTTTCTCAACTCGATAGCAATGCCCTTATTTTAACTGTAAATGGTTGTATTGGAAAAAATGGTTGAGACACATTCCATACAAATAAGTAATAAAAAAATTATATAATTTAGAAAAGACAATTGCTATTATTTGTTTCAAAATGTAACACAGTGGTTTAACAACGATTATTTTTGAACCTAATTCGTTATTTCATTAACCACTGAAAATACCTACCACTGTGCGTTTGTTTGAACTGTCTATGGTGGAGCTTTAAACCCATTGTTTGCGGTAGTTCTCGCAGATATTTATTACGAACTAACTGCCAGTAAAGCTGTTTGAGTTACAGCTTTGCTTTGGTGACATGTCATAGTGTCACTTTTGGGAGCGACAAAAAGTCCATTAAAATTACGTGGCTTTAAAAGACTTCATAAAATCTATGGACATTGTGTCATTTAAAGTATAGATGTAGTATCACCTATAAAAAAGTCATAATGTCCGCCCTTGGAAAAACAACTGCTTCGCTTACCAAAGACTCCTGCATAGCCGGCCATCAGCTGAGCGCAAGCGTTTTTTCCTCTATGATCAAATTACTGCATTATATCTGCTAAACTTAAACGAGGACTAATTTACGCATTGGTTTTATATAAAACGAAACTTAAGAAATATGGATTTAATTTACTTATAGCTTTATCACAAATATAAATTTCACGTATCGGTGCGTTATAGCTGTCCTAGACAACAAATTTTTTAAAATGATTTAGTTCACGTCTGGAATATTTATTATAATTATTATCGACTTCAAATTATTTTTATACCCACCACCACAAAAAGTGGAATAAGGCTATATCTTAGTTTTTAATTTCTACAATATTCATTTCCTACCCCATAAAGCGATGTTATCCGTGTTAGTGTTGAAATCAACTTTTCAAAGACACTAGATGAGCTAGAGAAAATTAAATACGCAGTACATTCAGACATGGTTTCACAAATTTGTCTGTTAAAAATCAGCAAAATCGGACCATGCCGTTCGAGGCAGCGGGGAAAACACCACGCCTGTCTCTAATTTTTCTTTAGCATTTTGCTAGAGAGCTGATGACATTTTTGTGCAAATTGTTTTTTTTTTTTTATTTCTTAATTCTCTAACCTCAATATTTCTTATTTGATTGGAGTTATTTTGCTAAACTAGATTTACCATGTACAAGGGTATATAGGATATATAGTACTTACTTTTTTCTTTCTTCTGAAGAGTAGTACCCAGCAAAAAATTTCAGAAAAGGTAATCGAGTGTGAAATTAAGCATTTTTGGCGGAAGTACTTCAATTTGTTATATTATTCCCATCATTATATGGCAAGTACTTTATAAGGTAATGTCTAAGTTTTTACTGGGTTGTAATAAAGTAGATGTCGGCTAAATTTAGAAACACTGAGTCCTTGATTGTCATTAAGTTTTCATAATTCTCAATTTTTAATTTGTTACCGAAGCTTCGATATTTAAATTTACCGTGAACCCTCCGTCTCCTTGACAGTTCTTCTAGCTTTGCTGATGTTATTTTCTAGGTTAAAATGTTGTGCAGAGTTAAAGCGGAGGTAACAGGACCCGCTGGAAAATCGCCAGATAATTGCCAGATAACTTTATTCAAGACGCTAAATGAAAAGTCAACAAATTCCAAATTTTAGCGGTAAAACGCTATTAAAATTCCTTAATAATTTATTGAGTACCCACTAAGCAAGACGTATAAATTATAAACTAAACACATTTTTAAAAAATTTTTATATTTCAACAGAACTAATAAAACCATTGGTCCGAACGTGTTACCTGTATGCGGCTTTGAAAAGTGTTATAGCAAACGCCAAAAATAAGTGTCAAGTTAGATCATTTTGAAAATATTTTCTTCAATACTTCAAAAGTAAAAAGAAATTGCCGCATTTAAGTTACAGAATTATATTAGCACTTAAGGAGAATCTTTGAAGGTCGCCGCCACAATAAAAAAAATGTGAATCCCTTTTTAATCCTAAAATTTACTTCTTCGATTTTAAATTATTATTTCTCCCATGATTCTACATTTCAATTAGAAAAAATACAACTTTAACAAGATTTGAACAAAAGCCGACATGGTCTTAATGAAAAATAGAAAAATCAAAGCCTTTAGTAATTTATTCAACAGAGATAACACCCTTGTATTTCTGTACTTTTATTCTGAAACACTTGTTAAGAAAATAAAAACAAAATACTTAAAGACGTGACTTAAAGACAAAACATCTCTTGACTACTTCTTCAAACTTGTATTGTTTTTTTTTTCATTAATTTTTTTTCCTCTGGTTCTCTTTTTTTCTTTTGCTGCTAATTTTTTGTCATCATTTCTTAAAAAAAAAAGCCAAGCAGTTTGTCTTTTTATCCTTAAAGTAAACACATACACACACACACACATTGTATAAAGCTAAATAGCCTCACATACGCCAACACACAACGCTCAGCATGTGTGAAATTTGGGTCTCTAATACAATTATTCAGGTTACTTTGATTAAAATAAATAAAATAGAAAAGAAAAATCGACAAAATACTACGCCAGCATGTCATAGTTTCTCTTGTCTCCGGATGTATCATTCGTTATATATACACGTGTATGTATGTGTTTTAGTTACTGCGTCCTTTTTTTTATTTATTTGTTTTTTGTCTGTGGTTGATTGCCTTAAATTCAATTATCGATGAAATTGTATCGGTTGTGTGCAGCTAATAAAAGGTGGCATTTTTCTCAAGCAAAACATGTGGAACATAACTTAAAGAAAGTGGATTTGGAGGGATTTAGGTTAATTAACATACAAACTGGTATTGTTAACGTCCCTTTTTGCTGTCTGCTCTAGTATTTGAGAAATAAATCGAATTAAGTTAAGAAATGTAAATTTTTATTTAGTTTTTGTTAACAAGATCTGTTTTGTTTTATTTATTATGCAGTAATATTTCACAAAGAATACAAATTTCTTTATTTTTTATTTGATTAAATAAAAAAAATATACCTAAAGCCGAAAAAGTAAATTTTAATTCATTCATAATATCCACAGTTCAAATCTAAATTGGGAAACAAATTTAAAAACCAGTTTTATTTTTTCATAATTTTCTCAAAAACAAAAAAAATACGAAATAAAGTGACAAAAATTGGATGTGATAAATTTTTTCCTTGCAACCAATAAAGAATATAAAAGTAACACTCCTTCTAAATTGATGACTTCAAAAAAGAAGAAGTTTATTAATTCGTCTAAATTTTGCTTTTTTCTATGTTTGTGCCTGAAGAACTTTGTCATTTCTGAGCCGATTTTAAAAGTTTTTTCTGTATTTGAAACCTTATGTTTACAGACTGGTTTTAAAACCTGTTCATAATTTTAAAAATTAAAGAGCGTCCCTATCCGGTCTTGAGACTCGTAAAGGACACCACCAATTAAAATCTGCAAAAACCATGTGTAACTATGGCTGCGAACAGCAAAAAGTCATACAAAAATAAAAGGGTTTCATAATAGGTGACTTAAATTGACCTATATAGTTCTATCTCTTGAACCGTTAGAGACAAAGACTTGAAAATTGTACAAACTGTCGATTACTATGACCGTTATAAAAACAGAAATCAATTCTCAAAATTATAATTTGAAGGGTGTTTCAACAGTTCACTTAATTTTATGTATATGGCCATACTTTTGAACAATTGCGGATAAACGGTAGAAATTTACAAAAAAAACTGTATTGCTAAGTCCGCTATAACAGAAAAAATTAAAATTTGGCTTCGGAAATTAAAGAGTGACCCAATAGTTGACATAATTTAATGTACATTGACAAATTCCTGAACCATTATAGACAGACAATTGAACTTTACAAGAAACCTGTATTAATAAGTCTGCGTTAGGAACAGCTGTGTAATTGTAATTTAAAATTAATGGGTGTTCCCTAATTGATGTACTTTGAGCTATATGGTCCTATCTTTTGAACCGTTATATACAAATATTTCAAAATTAATCAGAATGTCCACTACTTTGACCGGTATAATAAGAAGTATAAATATTTAAAATTATAAATTAAAGGGTGTCCCAATATTTATCGCAATTTTATGAAAATTGCCAAACTGTAGAATAATTTTAGACAAAAGAATAAAGTTTGGATTTTGAAATTAAAGGGTGCCCCAATAGTTAATATAATTATATATACGTAAAAAAACTCTTGAACCATTGTAGTAAGACAGCTGAACTTAACAAGAAACTTGAACTACTAAGTCCACTATAGAAGCAAGTGTATAATTGTAATTAAAAAATCAAAGGGTGTTTTGTAGTTGATTAAGTTTGATCTATATGGCCCTATCTTTTGAACCGTTATAAACAGACACTTGAAAATTAGATAGAATGACTGACCGCTACTTTGTCTAATATAAAAAGAAGTAAAATAAACAATAATGTAAATTAAAGGCTGTCCCAAATGTTAATGTAAAATTATAAATGTGACCAAATTTTTGATCTGTAATAGGCAGGCTGCTAAAATCTGTTTTGAAGTCAGTTTTTTACAAAAATACTTGTTAATAAAATTCTATGAATGAGCATCGTGCATTTCGAGATTTTGAGTTATGAAATTTTTAAAGTCCCTTCATTTATTTAAAGAGAAGAGTTTGTAAGTTTAAAAATAGAAAAAACTAAAATTAAAAACTAAATTGTAAGAAAATATGTTGCTTGATAAAAGGCTTTAAGGACTAACTTAGACTTCTGCTGTTCAAAGTCAGCTTTAGAGTTTTAAAAATTCTTTTGTTTCTTCATACCACACTTTAGTGATGCCAACAATGAGAAGCCCCTTAGAAAAAGTAATGAACTATTTAAAGCCCCCTCTTCTAACAACATTTCTAAGAAATTATTATGTGAATAAATCACAGACCTAAATCACACTATCTTTAAAAAGCTTTAAAGCGTTTTAAAGCAACTTAAAGCTTAATTTTCAAAAAATATTTAACAGTGATTTTTAGAATAACATAGCATTTAACACTCTTTTGAGGACTTATTAAAAGCTGTTTCTATGCTTTCAGTGAAAGCTTTTACGTACAAAATAAACAAAAAGCCATGCTTGTACTTAATGAAGAGGAAGTTAATTAAAAGAGAATATAAATAATAATCCTTGAATTGTTATGAGAATTAAAACATCTGAGTTATCATGAGACATTAACATCAACAAAAATGTCATAGAGAAATTAAGTAACAGGGTTACCAATGACATTTATTTCTTTTAAGGAGTTAAATTAAACAAATTATATTGTGATGTTATTAAAAAAAGCAGAGTAAATTTTTGGACTTAAAAAAATTATAAATTTAGCTATTTTAAATTTCTTAAAGGTATTTAGAATTAAATACAACTCTGTTAAGAAGCTTTTACATTTAAGAAATAAATCGATTTCATTATATTTCGTATCAACAACATGCGCACTAGTGTCTCAATGCACAAAAAAAAGGAATATTTAAAGCTTTTTTTCAGTAGGACTATCATTGGCTTTATTACCTACAAACGCTTATGAACATCGACCGTGAACGTTTAAAAAAAGAAACTTAATAAATTTTTGCAGCTCTTAACTGTTAAAAAAAAGGTGATTAAATTTTCTGTGAATTTTATAAAAAAAAGTGTTATAAATTTTCTATCAGTGAAAAATATATTTCATAACTTAATATAAATAAAATTTAATTAAATAAAAAATAATTAATTAAAAAAATGTATTAAAGCTTAATAAAGAAAAAAAGAATAGAGTGAGAATTTTGTAGTAAAAGAAAAAATTGTGTATCAGCATTAAAAAGGCTACATTTTCTATATTCGGGGGATACATGCTAACGAATACCAAAAACGAAAAAAAAGTTTAAACGGGGCCATGCAAAGTAAAGGAATTTTTTTCAATTACTCCTGTTAAATAATAATTAAAAAATATAAAAACTCAAAAAATTTATGTTTTTTTATGTAGCAAAAATTAAAAAAGTGAATTAAAATTAACAAAATAAAGTTTAAAAAAAATATATTGATTTTTACCAATCGCATCTTATAAAAAAAAAGTGGGTAATGAATGATATAACAATAATATAAAATCAAATTTTAGCAAAGAGTCTTCGTACAACTTAGATAGGGTAAACCAAAAATATCACAAGTAAAAACAAACAAAATTAATATTTTTACAATTCTAATCGTTATCAACAAAATATTTAAATTGATTTTATCGATTTCAAAATTAAATTAATCGTATCTATCTCGAATTGAATTAAATTATTAAGTGTCATTCAAGTTTTTCTTTAATCTGAAAAATCATCAATTTTAAGAAAACTACCAATATCTTCATACACATCTACTTAGGCAAAAAAAAAAACTTTTTTCGATTATATTACAAATCCAACATAAACATCTGAAATCTATAAAGCTTTTTTTACCGTTACTCTCACTCTTAATGGATTTTTTTTTCTGAATTTACAAAAAAAAAATTACAAATCTACACTCACTCTATAGCTCTCTAATATTCACCCTAATTTTTGGTAACTTTCTCTTTAAAACTGCGTAACTTCTTCTCTTAAAATTTACTCACACAAACACACACAAAAGCTTTTTATGCTTTCTTGTTATAGAACTGAGTATTTACAGTTAAAACCGAACGAAGGAGGATTTGTAATACTTTGGGCACTACTTCCTCATTTCTTTTCCTTCACACACAAACACAAGCACATCCAATCAAATACTTAAAAACACAACAAAACTGCTTCAAAAAAAGAAAATAATAGAAAAAATAAAAGTAATTGTGAAAAAAATAAATCCAAATGTTGTACAAAAACAAAATCAGAGGACAAAATAAAGAAGAAGAAAAACTAGTGTATAAGTTATAAAAAAAATCAAGCCACCAACAACAACAACCCTAAGAAGTATCAATTTTTTCTTTGTAAGTGTGTGTGTAGGTTTTCTTTTGCCTTTGCATTTGTAGGTTGTTCGTTTATTTAATTGTTCTGCTTTTGCCAATCGTATCGATTTCGTGACGGTGACATTGTTGTTATTATAATCAACAAAAATAACATTTACAACCTTATCAGCAATATCGCTTAGTCGCTGCCTTCTGAAATGTCTTAACCTTCTTAGCCTTTCCTTCCTATTTCCTTTTCCCCTTTGATTTCTTGTTATATTTTGGAGAAAACATTTTTTACAAGTCTTTCGTTCTACTGCCCTGAGTGTCTCGTAATAAGAATATAAATATAAACTTAAACCTTAACTGCCGATTATTTTGTTTTAAAAACATTTCAAAATTATTTTTTTTATTACGAATATGGCAGAAAAAATCTGGAATAAAAAAAGTTACAGTTTATTTTTTTTTTCTTGTCAGAAATTAATTTTTTTGGGCAACCATATTAATTTTATTATTTCTAATTCCTGTATTCAACTGAAAAATAAACTTAATGTTAACAATTGTAAATTTAATTATTTTATTTGTAAAAAAGTACTTTTCATATATAACATTAATCTAAAGAATATTTTATTAATTAATTCATCACCTCTTAATTTTAATAAGAAATTATATAAATATAAAACATAAATTTTCTTCTAAAGGGACTGCATATATTTACATTCTGCGGCAGAGAGCGATACGAATGGTAAAAACGATGTAAAAAAATTTTTTCGGCGATGGCTTAAAAGTCGACCATAGCTGAGAAATTTTTGGCCAAGCCAGTACATGCGGCTAACGATCGGCATCAAATTTTGAAATTTCTTTTGTTTCCACAGTCTCATAATCAAAAATATATGGTGGTACATTTGTAGTTGTATACAAAAAAGTGGAAACTATGCTTTTAAGATATGCTTGTCAAGTAATAGTTTTTTCCAAAAAAAAAAAGAAACAGACAACAGCTAATATTTTTACAGTAAATGATATAAAAAAAAAATTAAAAAAAGACGACTAAAATTTTTTGCCGAAATCAGACGCACACTTCGATGGCGTCTTTCTGCTTTAAATTAGTGTTGCCAGAAAAATTCATGCTCTTGTCCCCAATTTGACGAATGATGTCCGCAAAAATTTCCAATGTTGTCCCCAAAAGGAAATTTATTTAATTAAACTGTTTTTCCTTTTTAAGCAAAATATAAAAAGACTTTTTGCCCCACACATATTGCTTGATATTCTGTTCCAACAGCAGTGTAATTATTAAGATATAAGCCCAACTTGAAAAAACTGATAATACCTCTGCTGTTTACCTCTGGTACAACTAAAATGCCCAAAAACTCGGTCGTTATATTCAACTCTTTTTCGTTAACATACCGAATGCAAACTGCTATCCATTTTACTCGGTACATCTGTTTACTCAAGAATCACTTAGAAATATTTACCGGCATTCCTTATTAACATTCAAAATTAATTGTTTTAATAATTCAGGAGCTAAAACAAATTTTATTATTGCCTAAAATTCTGTCCTATGCATTTTAAGCATTACGGCAACACTTTTTGAAAATAAATTGTAAAGATACCAATTGATATTATACTAGAATATGTAAATTTAGTTTGCCGTACAAAAATATTTAAGCCACTATTTAGTGGTGCTTTTAATATGTTAACTTGATTAGACAGTAGTACAGGTAGAAAAAACTAAATATACTCATGTAGAAAAAATATTAAAAATATAAAAACTATTTACCAGTAAATTAAACAATTGCCCAAGCCCAATAATGAAAAATCCCCACGTCCCTACCCATGAATTTCTGTTCCCAAACTTATGTTAAAATTCCCAATTTGGGAAGAAATCATCTTATGTGGCTACACTGCTTTCAATCAAATTCAGGTGTAAGCCTACTATAAGCCGAACGGCTTTGCTCTCTCTTTCTGCCCACAACTATTTCGGCATTAACAGTTTTGTTTCAAAAAGTCCTACAAAAAATATTATTAATAAGATCATTAAATGCGCAACGCAATCTTGTCCATAGCCTTTGCGCTGAAATGTCATACCTAAATTAGAGCATAAATTTTTTGTCCCAAACAGTAATGACAACTTATTTTTTTTTTTATAAAACACTGTATAGAAACAAAACAGAGATAATCGAGCAGGATTGTCCCCAAAATAGTTAAATTATTATAACTATTAAAAAAAAAAAAAAAAAAAAAAAAAACAAGCAGCCAATTTCACTTTCTGACATACTAGCATAATTGGATTTACTAATTCCTAACCGTTTACGCCCCGCTGTTATGGTTTGCTTCACATATTATGTATGAGCATGAGAATTTTTATTAGACAAATTGCTCTTTTAGGGAGTTAAGGTTAAGGTTATCTGTTGTAGAAATAAAAAGTGCTACCATGTTTCCAGTAACAATTAACACATTGTTGACCGGTAACGAGTAAACTCGTATTTTTATGGCCGAACGTTGCTGACAGAACACGTGTAAACTCGTGATGCGATGTGATTGTTACACTGCTTATCATACGAAAAAAATATATTAAAAGTTTAATAAAGTTATTAAAGTTTATTTTTATTTTTTTACTTCCACATCCAATTACGAAATAAAAGCAGGTGACATGAGATAAATTTTCAGTATAATTGCCGGTCAACAATGTGTTAATTATATAACATCCTTTAATTTTGCCTTATTTTTCCTTTAAAAATATTTTTTTTTTTTTAATAAACGGTATCCCATATATTAACAGGGTTAACAAATTCCTTCAACTTAAAAATTTTAATAAAATCCCCCAGTATTTTAAGTCATATTTAAACAATCAGACAAACAAAATTGTATTCTAGATGGATTACTGTCCCAGCAAAACATCATAATAAGGATGAGTAACGTTTTTTTGATTAGATTTTGCTCACAATAATAACCCAGTCATTTTCCTTTGCATCCTGTATGGCCATTTAATTAAAGAATATTTTTTAAGACTTTTTCTTTGCTTTCGTAAACGAATGCATTAAATCAACTCTTAAATGTGATTTCTGTTAAATAAAATGTTTTAAGTTTGTCTAGAGCAGGACTGTGCGAGTTTATTTTACGAATGCTAATTCTAAGCTTGTCTTCTTGAGTCGAGCAACTAGTCGTTGTGCTTTTTTTTTTTGGATTGAGCCATTGACTTGAAGCAAATCATAAAACTAACCTAAACGCGTTTAAGCAAACTACAGCGCTTTAATTATTATTGAAAACTTATTTTTATCTTACGCAGTGGTTTTTTTTTCAATCAGGATTTGAACCGTGGATATTATAAATGAATTAAAATTTACTTTTTCCGCTTAGGTTCAGTTTTTCATTTAAATTCTAAAAACGTTTGGAAAGAAAAATTATTTACAACTGTATGCGGACATTTTTTAAGAAAACAAGAAAAAATAGAAGCTAGCGGAATGAAACGCTGCATTTTCTGGACCGCTACATCCTTCAACAGCATTCTGCGCATCTATCTACTTTAGGTTGTGTATGTTGTAAACATCATCCATTAAACCAACTAATCAATATTAATTTGGTTGGACGATAGTAGTACAAATAATAAATAGTAAAATTTTCTAAAGAACATCTTAAACATTTCCTGTTTTCACGAAAGATCTTCTCAAACAAGATACTATTTTTTGGATAGATCCTCTAATCTGGAAGCCATTAAACCAACTTCCACTTTCTCTCTTTTTATTTTTATTAAATTTGAAGAAATTTTTTAAAACACCGGTTGAATTTTAGTTATATATATATATAATTGATTAGAAAAAAAATTAAATTAAAAAAAGTACAAAATTTTTTAAATATATAATTAATTGAATTACAAAAAAATTTTATAAATTTTTAACCAAAAAAATACAAATAAAATGGCTTATACTTTTGCCCAAATTTTTTAGTTTGTTAAATTTATTTTATTTTTAATTTGTACGGCAAAAATATGAAGTTACAAAAAATTCGTGAAAATATCAAAGTCCATAACTAAAATTTTTAACCAGAATCGTAAAACAAAACGAGCAAATAGCAACAAAAAAAGCTAATTGGAAGCGCTATACCTTAGTTAACAGTTTTCTAACCCGAAATAATAAAGTTTCAATTCCGCTGTAGAACCTGTACACCAATTACGCTGTCAAATTTATAAATAAATGTAAAGATATCAGACAAAGTTCTTACAATAACTTTAAAATTGGCTCGATTTTATTCGATTTTAGAGAATAAAAGTCATTAACAAACATTTATCCTAATTTAATATCGCTCTAAAATACTCTTTAAAAAGAAGCTACCAAGTCGGTTGGTTAGTCAATCAATAACGATTAACTTAACATTCAGTCATAAGATTAAAAATAAATAAAAAATACATTTTTAATCATTTTCTTACGTGTTACACAAAGCAAAAACTCATCCAATTTTAGTCAATCTAATCGATTTAATTGTTTTGGAATTTAGTTTGTTTGTGTGTGTAAAAGTATAGAAATTATGTCACCATTTTTAGTCTTGATAATAGGGCGTTCACATAGTTTCTAATTTTATATTTTATATTTTAAGATAAATGAACTGATAAATATGAAATTTAATTTCCTGCCTTGAACATTAAATTCTCTTCACACAAAAAAATGAATTGAATGAAATTCGAATCAATTCAAATGAATTTGGTAAAATGAATTACAATTATTTTCTAATTCAAATGAATTTTTCGAAGTTAATTGCAATACATTTCCAATTTCAATTGAACTAACATTGAATTAATTCAAATAAATTATTAAAAACATTAGCAATTCACTACCGTCTCTTTGATTAAAATTTGAATTGATTTTGTAAGTAATTGCGCTGCAAGCCTCTGCTTGTTTTCTTTGTTCAATTAGTTTAGTAGGAGACATTTTTATTTTCCATTATCCCTCAATTTGCTCTTAAATTCGATTGATTGCAATTAAATTATGATTTCATTCATTTGAATTGCAATTCGTTTTTCTAAATCATTTAAATGAAGTGAATGTCATTTCAAATCACTTTAAAAAATACATATAAATTCGAAACGAAATGAAACTCATTTCTATCTAATTCGTTTGTATTGATTCAAATTTCATTAATTTTTTGTGAAAAGAATTAATTTACAATTTATGTTAATTCGTAAAGAACTAAGTCAAAAGGGGAAAAAAATATTCATTTACAGCTAAACCATGTGGTAGCATCATCATAAAAATATTTACATAAAATTTTAATTCTTCATTTATTTGTTAGGCTTTAAAATTTAATGTAAATTTTTTTATTTTCTGCCACCTAAAGGTGTGGTGAAACATTAAAAAAACTTTAAGATTTAAGTAAATTCCACTTGCGAAACCGTTACTAGAATGACAATAGTCTTACTGTTCTATGAAATAAACAAGTTGAAACAGTGTTGCCAGATTAGTGAAATTAAACTCAATGCATTTATGTAATAATTATGAGACTAAAGCTATAAGCTTTGATCTTAAAAATGAATGAGACTTGCTTTACTGTTCTATTATTGAAATTAAATCGTTTCTCATCATGTCTACTGAAAATAGTAAAAAATTGTACTTTAAACAAATAAATAATCGGGCTATTTTGGATAAAACTTTATGCATATCAAGACGCCACTGACTTCAAAACAGATTTAAGTTGTCTGTTTTTACAGTTTATAAGTTGCCTCGAATTAAATCAACTATTTGGACATCCTTTTATCTGCGAATCCAAATTTTATTCTTTTTGATGTAGTGGACTTAGCAATACAGGTTCTTTGCAAATTTCAATCGACTTTCTACAACTGTTTAAAAGTATGGCCATATACAACGAAGTAAGGGAATTATAGCTGGTATTATAACGGTAAATTGGCATTTTGTCTAATCGACATTTTCTCTAGTTTTTAAGCGTTCATCTAAAATGGTTCAAAAGATAGGCCCATGTAGATGAATTAACGTCCTCTAAGCGGACAACTTTTAATTTCTAGATTTATTATTTATTGCCATTGGGAGCCGTAGTAATAAGCAGTTTTTTAAATTTTAAAGCGGTGCTCTTTAACATTTACAATACACGTAAAAAAACATGTATATTGTATGAAGACACCCTTTAGTTTTTTACCTAAAAAAAGTGGAAAAAGGGTATAACTAAATTTGTCAGTCCGTTTTTAATTTCTATAATATCCACTAACGACGCCATTAAGTGTTTAATATTCTGAGTCCTTATGCATAGCGAACTCGATTGAGCAATGTCCGTTTGTCAAATTTGCTGAGGCACTAGATCAGCTAGAAAAAATTTAAAAATGCCAATCAATCAAACATAGTGTCGAAAGATGTGCTATTGGAAATCAGCAAGTTCGGTCCATGTCCTTCGACGCAGCGGGCAAAACACCAAGCCTACCTCCAATTTTTCTATATTATTTGGAACAATGAAGTAATTCCAATAAAAAAAAACCGATATATGGGGCGATAGAGAAATAAAAAATAAGAAAAAAAGCAGCAAGGGACAAAATTGGTGCTTGCCCATATTTTCCGAGTTATGGGCCTCTAAAATTTTCAAAATTTTTAAAATATCAATATGGGTATCATTTTAATGCTTTAAAAGAGATTTTTAAAAATGTGTAACCCATTAGGAGCCAATGGCTCCTAGTTTCTTAATTCTCTGTCAACTCTACATTTGTTTTTATTGGAGTTACTTCACTAAACTACATTTAGGAACAAAATTTTTTTGTTTTAGGTCCACCTTCAGAGCTAGTAAAACTCTTTCACTATAGAAGAAAAATTTGGAGTACGATTTTTTGTTTATCAGCTCGCAAATTAAATTAGTTCCATCACAAATAATTTTGCTAAGTTATTTTTTAAACGGGTTCAACATTTTGGGAATAAAAACTCATTTCTGGGGACTTTTGAATTAAAAACTTCAAATTAGCGCTTGCGAAAAGAATCTGGAAACTTTTTCCTTTTAAAAGAAGATAAATTTATGAGTAGGTAGTTAGAATTACCCGGTTGTTATTTTTTTAATAAAAAAAAAGTAAGTCTGAGTTTACTTGAGCTTGTTTACAAAAAACTTAATAAAATGATAATTTAAATTGATAATATCTGGCTTTGAATCATGTTCTGAAGTAGCAGAAAATTATAATTTATAATACTTTTCTGTGTTTAATAATTTATTAATTCGTTTTTAAATTTGTTAAAATTGAACTGGCATCAAAACATGAATAAAACATTACTGATACTTTACTTTTTTTATATAAATAAACTCTATGGATTATGGCCTTATAATAGTCATTGGAATAAAGTAAAATCTAAATCAAACGCTGGGAATTTAGAGGGGAGGAGAAAATGACAAGTTTTAGCAATTTCTAAAATATTAGCATTTTTCTATTAATAAATTCAATAAATAAGTAGATACTTATATCTGCAAAGGAATGTAAAAATAGAACGAGAGATAAGATAAAATATAATGACATAGAAATAAATAAATAAATATATTTGTGCATCTGTAACAACGAAACGTACAAACTGACAAAAATTAAATTTATATTTTTTACATTTTTTTTTCACAAATCAGATAAAAACACACACCAAAACCATTTAACAACGGACGTCAGTATGTCGTGCTGCTGCCTGGTTAAATGTGTGTATGAAGCTGTGTGGGTTACAACCCTTGTTGTTTTGTTCTGAAATTAGGTTAGCAATTATTTAGCTACAAACTATTCGGTTTTTTATTTTTGCCAAAAAAAAAAAAAAAAGAAGCAGAAATATTAGAGTGCGCAGAAGTCAAAATATCAGCTTTAACACTAAAGGAGGAGTGATACAAAAAAAAGGAAAACACAACTACAAAGTAAAACAAAATGAATGACAGCTAAAATGTCAAACGAAAATTCATGGAAATAAGCTGGTGCCATATAAATGACAGCAAACAAACACGAGAACAAATGCAAAAAAATACATTTTTTTTTGTAAACATGATAAAATTACACAACTGTAGGCGTATGTTAAAGTGTGTGCGTCTCTTTACGACGTCTTGAATTGAAAATGCACATTAAATGACTTTACATAAACATGACAAATAATGTAGCATACTTTCAAGCGTCGACTTGTCATTCAATTATAAACTGCAAAAATAAAAATATGTCAAGCAGGGTAAAATATAATTTTTTGTAGGTAGGAACAGAGGTCAAATAAAAGGAAGATATAAAATTGATTATTATTTTTATACAAAATGATTTTTTTTTTCATTTTAAACTTAGAAATGACACTGCAAAAAATAAGATTTTTTTTATTCATAATTTTCGGTCTTTGAATATTTTAGTGTTGACAACTCTGAAAAAAAAAATTAATAAAGCAGTTGCCTCACTGCATTACGCGAGAAAAAGAGTAGTTGTTTTTAATGTTGGAAAATATTTTGTTAAATAATGAAGGTTTGGTCATGAGGACCGTACCTAACGGGGGTTTTACCACTGAGGGAAATACAATGCGTCGACTAGTTCGCTTAAGTTCGCTTTCAACACAAACACACTTTCGCACACAATACAAACACACACAAGTTATAACAAGTTTTAATTTAAGAAGAAAACATTTTTCATCCTCCTAAACAAAGATTTGAAACTTTTGCAAAATTCCATTTTTAACCCGACTTATGAAAATGTATTTACTGCAACAACAACAGTTAACAGTATTTTAACGAAAATGGGCAAACAACGTAACATAGCCGTTTTTCAACTTTTCTCCAACTTCCCAAACGGGTACAAGTCACTCAAAGCAAAGCGCAATAGTTTTGAACTTATGGAAAGCACCCAGCAGCTCTTAGAGTACACTGCTCCCTACGTCATGTCTGAAGGGCATCCAAAAAGCAGCGACTGCTGTGGCAAAGCAACTTAATACATTTATGAACCGCTATAAAATTATTTCAGGTATCTAATACATGATTTTTATGGAACTACGAACGACTTCGTCTGCATGTCATTTCTAGTTTTCTTAAAATACAAATTCATAAAAATGTGTTTTTTAAATATTTAGTACTGTAGATTTCTTTAGATACAATTAAAAAATTGTTCGTCTAAAAAATAAAATGTGCCTAAAATAGTTTTAGTAATATTGGGAGCTTTCAAATTTGTATTTTAATTTGCTCTATAAAATAACAAATTTTTAGGAAAAAATAATCTAAACCACGGAAATGTTAAATTAAATTAATTAAACTTTAAAAATATCGCGCTAATTTTTCCGACAAAATTATTAAAATCCCCGTTCCTGATTATTGAAGGTGAAAGCATGTTTCGATGGCCATTTCTATGTTTGAACAAAAATTCTAAGGGACCTCCTCACAAAATTTTGTTCAAATCCATCCTTCAATTTTTACGTGATGCGAACACAGGCAGACAGGCGGACTGACAGACAGACATAAATTCTAAAAATAGATGTTTTGTATTCCACATCGATTGCTATCTATACCAACATCAACTTTTTCAAAAAAAAAAAAAAAACATCCCTCGATAATAGTCGGAGAATGCCGTAGGACATTAAACTCGGACAGCGTAACAATCGACTGAAGCGCTCGTATGGTTGTAAGAGCCCGGAACTAATAGCTACAACTGCAAAAATCATCGGAGACTTACATATAAGGAAAGATAAATTAAAGCTGCAAATTCATAATAAAATTTGGGAAATAAATAAATTATTAACACTTTTCCCACTTATTTTCTTAAATATTTAAATATTTTCATAAAATTTATTTTTTTGTAATTTTTAAACCGAAACGTGTAAGAGTGCTACATTAGGCAATGATGAATCTGATATACCCTTCAACATATATGTAACTCTAGTTTACTGAAGTAAATCCAATCAAAAAACAAATATTGACAATATTTCATGATATTGAAAGTAATCAAGCACGATTAAAGTAAATTCATACAAAGGGTTTCAAATAATAAATTTTCATATTGATGTGATAGAGAATTCAAAAATTTTAAAATTAAAAAAAAAAAATTATATTAATGGGATAACAATTTTTTAACATTTTAGCATCTCTTGAAATATCTCTTCAAAACCTTTTAAATGATACTCATATTGATCATCTTTAAAAAAATATAACGCACAATCGCACTTTTCTATGAAAAATTCAGAGCCCGATAAATCGAAAAATATGGGCGAGCGCCAATTTTTTCACTTGATGTTTTTTTCTTTTTTTAATTTTCTATATCCACATATATTTGGTTTTTTTTTTTTTTTGTTGATTGAACCTCCAATTCATTGTTCCAAATGTTATGGAAATATTAGAGTCAGGTGTGTGGTGTTTTGTCCGCTGCCTCAAAGGACATGAACCAATTTTGCTGTTTTTTAACAGCACAATTTTCGAAACTATGTATGATCGATTGGCAAATTTAAATTTTCTCTAGCTCATCCCTTGCCTTGGCAAAGTGTATTTTAACACTAACACGGACATGTAGACGGATATCGCTAAGCATAAAGACTCAGAATAATTTTTGATTTTTTATTTTTGGGGTCAGAAATGGATATTGTTGAAATGACCAACGGAATGACAAACTTAGATATTTCATTTTTCCACTTTTTGCGGTGAAGAGTATATGATATACCAGGTGGTAGCAGTGGCAAGTTTTTTCGTTTTTTTTTTTTTGTTGTTGCTCGAAATATCAAATATTATAGAAAACAAAATTTTCATAATTTTGTATTTTATATGGAGTTTATTATTTATAGCGATATCGACTCCAAATGACTTTGTCATTGCTATCATCTGATTATCGATTTCACCATACGAAACAATACCATAATTGGTGTCAAAGAATTGAACTGTTATTCATATCCCAAATGATTTTATAAGTTAAGTTATTCGTCCTTCAAATAGGGTCGAATAATGATGACTTTTAAAAGCAACTGAAATGAACTGAGAGGGTCCCCCGATTCTTTTCTATCTTCACAGTAGTGCGTTTGAAATATATTCACGACCTGTTTCTAATCAATTGTAAGGTGGGTGCTACGTGACATGCAGCTAATTCATCATTCCTATTTAATCACACTTAAGTTAGGGGAGCTTTTATATAAAATTAATTTGATGATATAAATTATCATATTAGAGCACATAAAAATAACAAGTATGTAAATGAATGTGTAATTGTACGTGTGTGTGTTTGTGTGAGAGCAACTTTTATAAAATTTAACATAAAATAAACATTTATTCATTTTTTATGAGATTTAAGCCAGTTTTTTTATTTGTTGTTTCTCTATTTATTGTGTGAAATATTAAAGAAAGGTATTAACGATTTGTTTAAAGCAGGCAGGTTGATTTGCAGTATGCGTATGTATGTATATATATTTGTGTTAAACATACTTTACATGCATACATTTTTTACTGTACATTTTTCTGGGCCCAATTGATTGTATGTCGGCGACTACTTGTCTACATTGAAATAAGTGATTTGTTTTTGTGTAGCTACATAGAAAGAATACCCTTTTCAAATAAAAATAACACTTACATATATAAACAAAGACTTTATAAATATACACATACATATATATAAATTCATACAATACAATTCATATTTCATTGTAGTAGAATTTATTTAGCAGGCCAAAAGAAGTATTTTTATTACAATTTAGCACAAAAGCAAAAATTAAATGGCACAAATAACTGTTAGTGTGTGTGTGTATTTGTGATTGTTCATTTGGCCAGATAAGCTACAGGGCTAACATTTATCTGATACTTCTCCAATACACAAACCAACATATTGGTGCCCTGTTATGAAAACGAAAATAGTAACAACATTTTTAAATTGTCTTTATGTTGCCAAGTGACACATTTATTGGGGAATTTTACTCACTAAATTAAAAATTTTTATTTCTGCTTAAAAAAAAATACTCATCAGCTCTAATTGGGAAAAATAAAAAATAACAAAATCTGCAACAATGTTTTTCCTTATGTAGGTTAATCATGATAATGAATATAAAACACGGTTGTCAAATTTTATATCTTTCTTGTCAAATTTTATTTCTTTCTTAAATAAACTTTATAATTCTTTCATGCAATTATGATTGATAAAACTTTTGCCAAAGTGTGTTTTAAGCATCATTAAACTTATTTATTTTTGTAAAAGAAAAACAACAAAAACAACAGCAGTCAGTATGAAGATGTCGCATAAAAATGCGTTAAGCAATTGACACAATTATAAAGTTTTTTTTTTATTATTTTCTGAAAGTTTTATTTTTTTTTTCTCTTTTTTGTGTTGTTAAAATTCTATTGCATAAAACTGAATGCATTTTATTAAACAGGGATTTTTATCCAAAGTTATTACTGCATTATTAAGTCGAGTTTGGTTATATGAACAACAAATTTAATGAAAGCTGCTTATAAAGCAAATGCTAGATTTAACTTCTTATTTTAATATAAATAACACAGAACGCAGAATGTACATAAAGAATGTTGTTGTTGTTTTTTTTTCATATAGATATGAGACAAATAAAAATTTTCTACCAATGACTTACATGAAGTAATTGTAACCATATTACAATAAAATGGATGAAAAAGTAAATATTTTGCGATAAAACTATTTTGTTTTTTTCTTAAAATTTATTAAAAACAAAAATCATCACATTTCCACATCTTTTAAGGTGGTAACACTGTTCATTCCAGCGATCATGTATATTCAAAGCGAGTCCGTTCTAGTCGCCAAAATTAAGGTTGTCATATCGGTCCCTTGGTACTAGAAATTTACGTAATTAATGATTAAGTAAGTGAATAATAATTTAGTGGAAAGTTAGGATACTGTAAGCAAAGATCTATGCAGCCCCAGCTATTGGGACAGCTCCTCTACACCTGCATTTATAAAAAATTTTAAGATTTCCATGATCTTTGTGTTGGCATATCCCCTACTTTAAGCAAATGCTTGCCTTCTGATTATATAACATGAAGTTTTAAATTAAAAAATCTGCACCAGCCGTTGCTCACAGTACAAACTCTGTTAAGATATTTGTGTAACCTACAATAGACCGTGAAGAAGCTAGTGAGCATTCTGTTTTTTTTTTTTCCTTAGATACACTAGAGCCTTAAAAGTATTTTGGCATGTGCCCCAAGGTGCCAGCTTTGCGTTTTTTAGCCAGGGAGATTAATCCAGTGGTATTCCACATAGCTGCTCTTGATCTCTTTGCAGCTTTATTTTCTAATTCTGTTTTCTCAAAGTTCACAAAAATGTTCCTGTCCCATCATATGTTTACTTGTGTCCTTTCTGGAAAGACTATTTGCCGTTTTGCTGTCTTTCACTCCAACGTATGGGAAAAAAACCCAGCAAAGAACAACATTGTTAGTGTTGCCTGTTAGACTGGAGAGAATTATTTATAAACTAAGTCCCCTAACGAAAGACTGGCATTTGCTAGTCGTGACTTCTTTGACTAAAGGTATAATTTATTGTTTTCACAACAGTTTTAAATCTATTATTACTCACATTTATTGAAGTAACATATTTATCCTGTACCAATGAGAAATCAAACTAGTACCCTGCCCCACACAGCTTAAGTGAGAAAATTTTCTCACGATCAATCTTCATCACTCAGGGTCATCTTTTCTCGTTGTAAGACAAACTCACTAAATTAGTTTGATGGGAAAATTTTCTAACTTTGGTAAACTAAAGAAAGTGCAGGTTATTTAGTCCAACATCTTATATATTAGAACGACCATTTAACTATGAGTTTGTACCTTTAATAAAAGGCGGGAGACATGCACAAAAAAGATATTACTTTTTCTCTTTTTCAGGGTTTCTTTAGTTACAACTATGAATGCTGTTGGGAAACATGAGCCTACATGCCCATTAAAACTGCTTTTAGCTTCGAAAAATGCTACCCTACGTCTCCACTAGCCATTGAATTCAACAAGATGTACGCATAACGCTGGCAGAAGAACAGCATTCATTGTCCATGTTCTTGTATGTGGCAAAAATGTGTTGATGGTAATGTTCTGTCTGAGCATAATTTTTTGTTCGTCATTAGTGTTGTTTTGATATGTTTTCAACAAGAAAGAGAGTGTTAGCATTGTTCATCAATGGATGACCTAAATTCGAAATACAGAAATCATACATTGGAAACACCATTGCATAGACATATGGTGGCACATGAACGAAACATGAACATTGAGAGTCTACATTAGTCGAATTCATGTGCGACATGATGTTCATACCATAATACTTAATGTAAAGGCCTTGATAATCTTTCGATCCTGTTTTGCTTAAGTTTCTTTCTCCTAGATCAAGAGAAAACAAGAGAATTTATGGCTGATGCCGCGTAAAAAAATATTAGAAGCCGTTTCTCATTTTTGGATTTAAATAAATAGCTGCATTAAAATTATGATTGATTTATATTCCATTGTAGCTTTATTTATTTTTTTTTTTTTTTCAATTTAAGCTACAAAACTAAATATTTTTACTTTAATTTAATTTTTAAATATTTTTGATAGAATGATTTTTGAGTTGAAATTCTTTTATGAATTAAAAACAAAACAAAGCTAATGATGATAATTTTTGGATCATATAAAATAAGCCTTTTATTAAATATCTTTCTTAACTAAAGCTTTTTTCAATTTTTTTACATACTCGTGATTAATCCTGTTTTCTTGTTTATTTATTTTTTTTTTTGCACAAAGACTTTAAATAATTTGCCTTTCTTAAAAATTAAAAAATGCGTCAACTTAAGCCAAATTAAATTATTTATTTGGTTGTAATACTAAAACATGTAGCTTCGTTAATTATTTATTAAAAAATTTAAAGCATTAAGCTTCTGTTTTTGTATTCTAGGCAAAACATTTGTCTATAAAATAACATATGAAATTTCTAGACGAATTATTTGTACTAAAATTAGTTTAAGACCTGATAAAACCAAAGGACCTCAAGCTGCTCGTTTGAAAACAGTTGCCACTTTGAAAATTTTTATATTTTAATGTTTAATTATTACAAAAGTGATTGTTATTAAATTGTCAAGTACCTCCAAATCATACTAACACGTACATCGGTTACTTGAGATAATTTGTCACAAGTGTGTGAATGTCTTGCGAGTTATTAGGCAAGTTTAATGTTATTAGTTCGGTTGTATAGAAAGTCTATTTTGTTAATTGATTCTTATTTCTTTGTGACACTTCCTGTTACATCTTCTTTTCACAATTGGAGCTCTTTAATTTTATAGCGAATGTAAAAACACACACTCTTCATAAAATATAAAGTGCTGTTCACACGATACATATTTTTAAATAGCTCTTTTTTATTGTGATTTATAAATTCCGTTTCTTTGGGCTCACTTTAATAAATATATGTATATTTTTTTTTTTTTTTTTTTTTTTTTTTTTTTTGTTAAATTAAACCAATCTTCAAAATCAATGAAAAAAATTTGCAAAATTAATTTAGAAATGATAGGGTGCTGAAGTAAGAAACATTAAAAAATCAACCAAGTGTGTTTGACTCACTTACATATGAAGTGTTCCGTGTAGGTCGCCCTATAATTTTTAATTTTAAAATTTATTTCCATAAACATAATTTTTCTTTTTATAGCGAATAAGCAATAAATATCCTGTGAAAGCGACATTCGTCACTTTGCTTTTAAGCTGAAACACATATTTAAAGGATTGTATTTCAAAGATTTTAAAAGTATTAAGGCTTAATCTCGAGAAAACTAACTTGTACTTCTTATCTCAGGATGCTTATTTTTCAGTAAAAACTTCTCTAAACAAAATTTTTTATTTAGTACGGTAAAAAAAAAATAAGGCCATACTTATGAAAATCTCGTTACTATCAGAATACCCTATATTCCATTCACACTTTTTATACTTATTCTTCAGCAGTACATTCTTTGTATAAATTTTAAGCCTTTGCAAGTAACCCTTTTAAATAAACGGATTTAATCGTCAAACTCACGGCACTTTGGGACACCCTTCAGTTTTGGAATTTATTGCTTACAATTTATTCTTATAGTGGACATATTTGTACGCAGTCTGTTTGAATACTTAATGAATATTAAGTGAAATTTACGTCAATATTGGAACACCCTTTAATATAAATTTTTAACTTTTCTTATCCGTTGCTTTCGTCAGTAAAATATGACACTGTGCAAATTAGATGTGTCTGTCTATTACAATTCCAAAAATATTTGTTTTATAAATGTAACGTTACTTTTGAAACACCTTTTAATTTTAAGTTTTTATTGCTGTTGCTTGTGGCTTTAGAAATACATCTTCTTCTTATAAATTTCAAGAGTCTACTTATTACGATTACGGAGATAGAGGGCTGTGACAGACGGACGGACAGACATTCTAACGAAAACAGTACCGTTACGTTTTAACACTTTGCTTACGGAGCCCTAAAAAAATCTACAAAAACATATGTAAATTGATAATACTATTAAATTGTTATAAATAGATCATATCCAGCTACAATTAAGTGTCTGGTTGCCTGGGTCTACTTTTAAAGTCTTTCTAAACACTATTTGCCCACTCTGTTAATTCCTTTCCAAGCACAGCAGAAGTATTTTTTATAGAAGTAACTAAGAGGATAAAATAATAAATATTTCATTTAGAGCGTCACCGATCTACTGCAATCCTGCAAGTCGGTGTCCAATTTTTGCATAGACTTATCACTTTGAAGTTACAGTAATTTGAAGACCACAATTAATAATGGTTTTGAATATACCCTTATTGTCTCCCATAGCAGGGCCATTCGTTTATTTTTTGCCTTTTTAGATAATGTTGTTGTTGTTTACCTTAAAATTCGTAATTATAAACTAAATTAGTAAAATAAAATTTCAATAATAATGTTTTGTTCAAACACCTGTGGCCTTGCAGTACAACGTCGATTTGTCATTGCGGCGGCGTTACAATTTTTAAGTGTGGCTATTTAATTTATATATAAATACATATTTAATAATTTACTTGCATTAAAATTTCTTAACTATTTAACTATTAAAGTCCTTTTGTAATTATGAACTTTGCTTTGTGCTCAAAAAATTTATTCGCTTTAAAACTGTGTACGTCGTGTGGTGGTGACGTCAATCCCATTAAAAACAATTTTATTCCATTTTCTTACAGTTCTATTTTTAATCTGTCTTTACAGGCGAGTATAAACATATTTTTCCCCTTTAAAAAGTAAAAGTAATTACTTGTCAGTTTTTAAAGAATCCCGGTAGCAACCATGAAAACTCTTCAACCCACCTTCATTTACTTCCTTATGTTTTTTAGATTTTTTTACACCATAAAAGTGGAAAACTTTTTATGATTAAAAATAATAAAAAAATAAAAAAACTATTAAATATCAAGACATCAATTGCTATTTCCTGGCAGTAAAGTAAGATTACGTAATAAAATATTGAACTATAAACTGCAGTGAATAAAAAGTGTGTAAGAATAAAAAAAAAACGAAAACTATTTTAATTTATTCAAACTTTCATTTCTAACATAAAGTTCATGCATTCAAGGTTGGCCATGTTGACAACAAAAACAACAAAAAACTTAAAAACAGGAGCAGCAGCAGCAGCATCAATAGAAAATAAAATATTCATATATGAATGAATTAATGAATGGAAAAATAAATGACACAGATTTTTGCCAACCCAGTGGCATATTTCTTTAATGACTGCATTTCATTTATATTCTTTTCAGTTTTTTTTTTTCCTTTTCTCCTTTTATATTGAGAATATATTTGGAATATATTGTGTATAACTGGCGCCAACTAAATGACACATGATGCTACTGCATTTGCTAGAATTAAGTTTTGTTGTTGATTCTTTTCTAGTGTTCTTTAATAATAATTACAAACGAAATGACGTTTTAACGGTTCAGTGGTTTCCCTTCTTTTTAAGAAATTTTGAAGCTAATATTTATCGCCAAAAAAAAAATAAAATAAAACGACTTTAGACACACGGGCTGAAGGTCATCTAATATGAAATAAGAAATTAAGTCCCGGATATAGAAATACGGATTCTGTGACATTTTCAAGTGTTTGACTAAGCGGGTTTAAAAATAGGGACATATAAGTGGAGACGTTTCACCTAAGGAGACCGATCTTTCGTTGTGTAATACAGGCTATATATTGTCTTTATATTTTAAGCTGACAAGTAACTCTCACACAAAGTATTTTGCATTGTGTAGCTCTCGTATTGTTGTCGTGTGCCAAAGAACTATAACTAAAACAATGTTAAGAAAATAAGATCTGGCAGCCCTGTTGTTGTTGTCCATATGTGCGTGGTAGAGAACAGAGTTGAATAAGTTACTTCCACCACCATCCGTAGGTGTATAGAATAATACGACAATTAGCTAACACGAGTTGAACAACCACAACGGCTGCGTTAGTAGTGGTGCGTACTTAACGACAAAAGATCATGAGTTTGAGTCCACCTTGGGACTTTGAACACAAAGGAAAAATAATAATTGTGTATGAGGCAATTTAAAATTGAGGAGCAGTAGTAAAAGCCTCACGGAAAGAAAAAAACATAAGTATTATGTTTAAGCCATGGCAGTTAATTGGTAAAGACGTGTATTAAATAAGAAAAGCAGACATTTGTAAAGATGGTTCTATACAATAAAGAGTAAAAGCTCTAGCTGGATGTAAAGCGAAGCAGAGTTGTCTATAGAAGATCTAGGTTACTAAGCAAGGCATCGAGACGAGTTCATAGGAGTAACACAGTAGTGTAGCATTTATATCACCGTTTGTAAAAGCGCATATTTAGCTAATACGAGGCCATAGGAATCAAGAGACCGTAGGATAAAAAAAGCAGCCAGAAGCCAAAAAGGAATAAAGTAATATACCATATTGGTATTTTTTTTTAATTAGGACCAGCACTCAGGGGATGACCTCTACTTATGCAATGCCAGAACTAGGAAATTAGGTTGTGGGATGGGGGATAGAGGGAGTAGTGCTTGTGAAAATTTGATTTGAATCTTTGCACATTGAAAGTGGCAGGAAAGATCTCTGCAGGGAGTTTATTTCACATACGAACTGTTCGGCTAAAAAACGAATTTACTCTGTAATGCGTCGTGCGATTCACTGTCCAATCGACCGCAAAGGAATACGCTCTTGATGCAGATCGCGTTGCGCGTATGAAATTACGATTTTCAGGAACAAGTTCTCTGATTTCATAAAAGCACATTCCGTTGTTGTAACGATAAAACAGTGAAATACACCCCACATTGCGTCGATGCTCCAGTGAGCTGGATACCCTACTGTCACCGATGAGTTTCTTTGCTCTCTCCTGTACGCGGTCGAGTAACTCCAAAATAGACTTTGAAGCACCAGCCCATACATGAGAGTTGCATTCCATTTTCGGTCTGATAAAGGTGACATAGATAGTAAGAAGATCAGATAGAATGAAGTATTTCTTACACCCTTTCAGAAAACCTAGGCACTTGAATGCTTCTTTTGCAACATGAAAAATGTGCTTGTTCTAACGAACATCGCATTGAATTTTCATGCCAACAACATCGAGAGCTTCTGATTCCTTAATATATAAATCACCCATAATATTAGATGACGTAGAATGTTAAGCAGTACGCCTGTGTGAAAGCACACAGCACTGGGTTTCATAAGCGTTAAACTGAACCCTGTTCGCCAGGCCCCATTCGGAAATTACCAAAAGGTCGCGATTAGGGTATCGTCCATGTTCTTTCTCATAGCCTCAATTTCCCGAAGGCTTGGCCTACTGCGAAACGAAAATGAATGGCATATGGTACTGTCATCTGCAAAAGAATAGATAGGGTTGGAAATCTGACGTAGAAGGTCATTAAGAAAAATAAGAAATAGGGTAGGGGAAAGGACGTAACCTTGCGGTACCCCTAAATTAACCTTGAACTCATTTAATAAGGTCCCATCGATAGCAACTCGTATAGTGCGATCCCTGAGAAAGCTCGATATAAATCGAGTGAAGCTATTACCGACACCACGAGCAATAAGTTTTGATATGAGTGCATAATGCCACACTCTATCAAACGCCTTGGAAATATCTAAAGCCACCACTTTACTTTCGCCAAAAGAATTCGTGCGTTTGTTGAAAATGGGAAAAAAGTAATGAAAATAATTATAATAATAATAAAAAATATAAACAAATGAATTAAAGTTTAATTTTTTTGGCTTAGTTTCATTTTTTAATTTAATTTCTAAAAATTTTTAAAAAGAAAAATTATTTACAAATGTACGGGTCGTTTTCCAAAGAAAACAAGAAAAATTAGACGCTAACAGAATCTAATACATTCTACGCATCTATCTACCTTAAGCTGTTTATATTGTAAACATCATCCATTTAACCAACTAATCAATATTAATTTGGATAGACAAAGTCCGCAAACAACTCAAAGTATTTCTTCGCTGTTCTCTTTGTAACTCGTCTTGTACATTTGTTTGTTTTGCTTTTGTACCACACTATCGGTATAGCCTACACGCAGAGAAAAACATTGTTGTGAAATGGTCATAAAAACCATATTATGTTCTCTGTAGCAATGTATAGTTGCGACAAAAAATGCTTTTAACAATTTTTTTCGCCACTATTACTATATTTAATCATTATATGGTTTCGAGTATCAAAAAATCCATGTACCTAGTTTTTAAATAAAACGAAAACAAACCATAACATATTATTCTCAATCAAGGAATGATTAAAAATATGATTCAATTACATTACATAATATAATCATCCATATATTGATATTTTAATTTAACCATTTAATGTATGTATTTTAACATAATATTATTAAGTTTAACTATAACATATTTACATTTAAATCATAAGTATGCTACACAAAACAATTCCAAGACCAACTATAACAATATTATGTTTAATATTTTACTATTTTTACTACCATTCTTTTCTCTGTCATGCTTGCAGTTGTTTGAACAAAAATTATTTGAATATTTTAGGAATGTTTTTTTAATTTATTTTCGTGTAAATAGAGAAGAATTTTATCAATTAAGCAGGAAGTTTTTCCTTAAGTTATTGCTAATAATCGAAATAAGTTTTTAAAGCTTTTTTATTGATAGAATCTTTTAGTTGTGTTCACGCTTAAGACATTTTATCGCAAAATTTGTGGGTGGCATGTCATAACGTCCACAGACATAATGTCCATGGACATTGTGTCGTTTTTAGTATGAACATCGTGTGCCTTATGAGAATGTTATATTGTCTGCACTTAAAACAACAACAAATTTACCGTACATATTAGGTACCTAAATTTAAGGCCTATCACGACGATTTACAAAAACAGAAATAAAGGTTTTGCATCTATTAATAGTTTTATATGTTTGCGGAATTAAACTTAATTTAATTATTAATAGAATAATAATATTAAATAAAAAATAAATACAATATTTTTAGTAAAACAGTTAAGTAAATAAATTATATATTTAATTAAAATAGAAGAAAACAATTTTCTAATTAAATAAATGATTGATTCAATTAAAAATTTAATCAAAATGATTCTAAAACAAATCAAATTATTTATAGGTGCGAAACGTTTATTCCCCTCTTTTTTTTTGCTGTAGCACAGTATAAAAAATGTCAATACGTTAATAATTCATATATTTGGACTTTTATGAAAAGTAGACTTTAGTACTTTCTACTTTTTCATTATGGATTAGGCAAGCAAAGTCGCTGGCAAAAGTTATTTTCAATATGCTGGACATTGCTTAATCGGATTTTGTTATTCACAGCTTGTGCTCAAATTAATAAATATGGAAATTACAAAAACTTCGAAAGCACTTAGCAGGGAATCAACACACATTTGAATAGTGATAGGATACTCTTGGCCATGGAAAATGGCTTTTTTAATTATTTTTCTTTGAGCAAGTATAATTTTGCTATACAGCGTATTTATTAATAAAAACAATAGAACGAAACCTTGTGATATTTAAAAAAGGGGTGATATGATTTTAAAGTGTTATTTCACTGTTATAATATTTAGGAGTTAAATCAATTTTATAATTCATTAGTTACTAACCATGAAAACAAGTTTTTTTTTCAAATTTTAAATCTCAAAAAAATATATTTTTTGTACAAATCAATAAGCTGTAAAAACAAAACAATTATAACTCAAGATGCCTTCAGACTGTGTATTCTTTACATACGAGTTGCCAGATTTTCCATAACAAAACACATTAAAACATTCCTTTTGTTGAAAAACATATAACAAATTTCGTTTAGGGCGTGTTCTAAAAAAGCTTAAATCGATAAAAGCAGCAACTCTAACATTCACAGTACCGCTTACGGAAACGACTGTTGTAAACAATAATTTACTTTGTAGATTGTGTTAAGGCCGGGGCACATAGAATCCGTCATACGTTGGAATTTGACAAATTCAACTAAAGTCAAGGTAACGACGGATGAGGTTGGTACAATGAATACTTTGCTGACGGATGTTAAATCAAAGTTTGCTCTCTATTTTTATTCACTTTTAAATTTAATTTGTATTTTATTCACATGTTAATTTAATTAAATTTGTATTTTATTGTTTGCCACAAAAATTGTTTTATTAAAATCACAAAACACAATCCAAACACAGCAAGAGTTAAAAGAAACAGAGAAGAAGAAGCAGTTGATAGTTGTCAAAGTATTTAACATACGTCAAAAGTTAAAACTTGACCAACTTTCGTACTTTGCGTTGACGGACACGTATTGAATTAGACAACGCTCATAATAAAACAGGTATTTTAACTGACTTGTCAGTAGAACTTGTCAAAGCTTAACGTATGACGGATTCTATTTGCCCCGGCCTTTAGAAGAACGTCAAAACGCATAATTCTAAGCCCTTAATAGAAATGACAACTTCGACATACATAAGGAATTACATGCGGATTTTCAAACCCACAAGTCATATATAAAAAACATATGGTCTAAAATGACCTTGACATACACAGTGGGGCACAAAATAATTCAGATTTAAAATATCAATCATTTGTGTCATTTTAGCTGATTAAATTTTTCCTGTTATTGTGTGTGTTCAAGTTATGGCGTAATAATTAGAACACAGGATTGATACAATTTAGTTTTCTTTTACCTCACAAAATTCCTGCATAAAAAACTGTAATTTGAAATCTTTTTCATTAAAAAGCTTCTTGCATTAAAAACAGTTTCTCTTGTTTTTTCACGATTTGGGCAATTTGAATATAATTTGTTTATAAAATATCCTTTTTTATTTAAAATATTTTTTATTTGTTTAAAGTAATATGTACGCACAACCTTGTCCATATTTATTGATAATAACGATTTTTATAAAGTTCCACTTCATTGCACATTTTATAGTTTTTTAAGTGGATAAAAGTAAAGTAAGTTTTATTTTCCGGAGAAAGAAATTCTTTGTAGTCTTCCCATAAACAACTTTTTTATTTTTCAAGGCAAAGTTTAAAATCTGTTGCCAATATTTTAATAAAACATTATTTTTTTGTGGCTTATTTTTTTGGCATAAGTTTAAAATACAGCACGCAAAATAAATATAACGGATATCTTTTCCTTTTTTCTATAGGAATTTATTGTTTTTTTTTTTTCTTATTAAAGCTATAATTATTTTAGGTAAAACTGACAAAAGCTTTAGGAACAAGTTTCTTATATAAATCAGTTTATCTGCGTAGAAAAAAAAATCCCAACTGATTTTCTTTAAGCAAATTACAACTCAAGTAATTTATTTATATGTTTATATGAGTATCCATTTACCTAAAAAGTTATTCAAGAAACTGCTTAACTGAAAAATATAAAATAATTTAATATAAAAAAATATAAAAACTAATATATGGAATTTAAAATTTGTTTTTATTAAGTGGCTCGAAAAAGCAATGGTAGTTTTTAAGTGAATATCTCTGAAGTGTAGGGACGCTTCCATTGAACAAATTAAGTACGTACTAAACTTTAAGAAAGATTTTCTTGTAGTTATGTAAAGCCAGCAAACAAACACCGAACATAGAAAAAAGTTTTTTTTTTTTTTTTAAGAGAAATAGCACTTCAAGCATTAAAATCTATTTAGTTATTTTTGTAACCGTGCTACATTCTTTAGGAAAGGGATAGATGAGAGATAAGACAGGTGGTAAAAGGAGAAAAATAGAAAGTTAGTTTTTTTTAACTTGCCGGTGAATATGCTTTGAAAAAGTACCAACGAAGGAGGCTGCACGTTTTCATGTTAATGATGAATATGTAATTTATACCATTAAACAGAAAAAAAAACATTTTTTATTGTTTGATTGCCGCAGGGGTTGAACCCTGGACAACCAAGTTTGTTGTCAACGTGTTTACCACTTCAACTACAGAATAATAATTAATTAGTTGATTTAATTGAATTAACTATTTATTTAATTGGAAATTTATTTTCTTCCGTTTTAATAAAATACATAATTTACAGAATTAACTATTTAATAGGAATTTTTTTAATAAATTTTTTAATTAAGTCAATTAAAAATTTAATAAATGTTCATTCATAAGACAAACAAAGCTTTAATTAGGTCGAAGAACATTTTTTCAGAATAGAGGATGTTTAAATTAGAATCAATTATATCATAAATTGTAATCGCAGGTGCGATTTTCGTGACGGAGTCAGTCCATTGACAAAAACAGAAGAAAGGTTTATAAATTTTAAAATTCTGTAACAACAACGCTTAAACAAATGTTGATTTCTGCTAAAAATATTAGTTTGTAGCAAAATAACTAATAAGTAAATAAGCTGTCACATTCTACCACCAATAAGTGTGGTGTATGTGTGGTAATAGAAATAAAGGCAAAGTTTGCTAGCTGCTACTGATCAGCTAATTTGAAAGAAGTGTCTGCTTGTTGTGAGTTTAAACCCCATCAGAGCCTTGATCATAAATTATATTAATTGTTGTTGTGGGGTAGTTGAATTTTCTAAGGCCGAATATAAAGCAAAAAAGCAAATTCAGTATAGCAAATCCAATATGAGTAGTGATGATAGAAAATAAAAAAGGAAATCGCGTTCAAAAACTACCGCAGTTTTTGGTGGAGATGGAATTAACAATAGAAAAACAGCATGTGGCAGTTGTCACTGAGATTGCAAACAATCTCCAATTTTAAAATATGGAAAACGTTTTATTAAATACATATAAAAAAATATATAAAATAAAATATTATAGCCAAATGCAGAAGTTTATTCTGGCTTAAATTCTCATACAAGTAAATTTCTATATTAAATATTTACTTCAAAATACAATACTTCTTGTTCTTGAATTTGGATTCAATTTTATTTATGTTTATTTTTTAGCATAATTAAGAAAATATCTTATTGGTTTTATTTTTTAAACATCCTTCATAAACCTACACAAGGAAGGCATTGTAATTTATATTAAAAAAACTATTTCACCTTCAAGTTCTTGTTGAAGAATTTAAGAAAGTGAAAGGAGGAGATTGGAAGGGTATGAATAAATATGATCTAAGCAACTGATGAACACAATTATAAAACTAACAATTAAAATAATGCACTCGTATGTAAAACTGTAAATGAAGAAGAATGCTAACATAGATAGGGTTTTCCATTTGGGGCGAATCGATATTTAAAATATGTGGCTTAACAACTACAAATACATTCTACTGACAACTGAAGCGGGCGATATCTGATATATGAAATTCTGTAAAAACCGTATTTTTTAGAGGAGGCTCAATGTCAACGGCTAGCGCTACATATTAATAAAAGACGTGCTTCTTGACGATTATATGTCACACATCGAGTATCTTGCATGAACAAAGCTAAATCAGTTAGATCACCAAGATGCCCCTTATGACATTCGCTGCTAAATCCCGCTTAATTTAAATATATCCTGACCTTTCAAGACCTCAAAATCTACACAATTTAGCCTGCCGAACATACCTTAACGACATACATGGAATTAAAAACAATTTCATTCATTTAGTCCTTATTGCTTCAATCCATAAAAATACTAACCCGGCCTCATTGTAAAACCTTAAACCACCATTGCACACATCCCGTGTTTATTTTACACACAAATCTTAACAAAAGTTCACGTCATATAAAATCTACCACAAGAAATAAATAAATTTGCATTTACAAAAGTTTAAAATGCTACATTTTCTTAAAAGAGAATAAACAATTATAAGGAACCACAAGAAACTACAGTGAATCTATCAAGGGAGTACGCTGCACTGTAAAGTGCGAAAAGCTAAATATAAAATGTGTTTTTTTTTGAAAAGTTTTTAAAGCATTAATTAAAATTTATTTAATTTTAAACTAAAACTATATGAAATATGGCAAAGTAATTTAATAAGAAGTTAGTTTTAACAATTTTTTTATATTTTTTTAAACTTTACTGTCAGATTCAAGCAATTAGTTGAATATATTTCATGATTTTTTATTACAAATATATTTACACACAATTATTTTCCTCCAATTTTTTTGGTTAAAAATTATTTCTTATCCCAAATAGTTTAAGTTTACTGAAGTATAAAAATGATAATAAGGTTTTATTTACACAAATAAACAACAACTATTCTGTGTCTTAACAAAATCTTATATTATTGAATCGCTTTGAGTACAACATCACTAAGCCCACTTTTTAAAAATTCATATATCTAAATTTCAACGAATTTTGGATCACAAAAAAGTGCCTACAAGTTGAATAACTTTTGTGATAATCACGCATGTCATACATTCCGATCGGAATGGTTTTAATTCCATGTTAACAATTCTTCAAATTCCGATCGATGTTGTATTTTCAAAAATAACAGCTGAATCTCTACTTTTTTAATTTAAAATGGCAACATTGGTCATATCAAAGTAACAAACAGGCTACCAATCTTAATAAGGATACTAAATAAAAGTAAATTAAAAAACTGCAAAATATAAAATTTGAAAGAGAATCAGTTCTGTTTTGGAATTTAATTGTGGTTTTATTCTGAGAATATTTTTTGTTTTTCGTTTTCGATTGAAAGAAATTGCGGAATTGAAAGCACTTTCGATCGGAATTGAGTTCTATGACATGCCTGAATATGTTAAAAACATTGGCAGAATAACAGGGCTGATTTTTGTTTGTATCAATCTGTTCCTGAACAAGCGGAACACGTCCTCATAATAATCTGGCAGTTGTGCAGTAAACTAATTTAATTCTCTTTAGTTTTGGCTGCAGTAAATTCTAAAAATATTAAGTATTTTTAATCATAATATATATATTTTCTTTATTAAATTTTTCATAAGTTTTAAAGTTTAGAAGGCATCACAAGATTTTTAATGATGTTTGTTTGTAGTTGTATGTATTTTATTGACAGCTTATTTCATGAAGAGGATTTTTTTTTTGTGAAAACGCTCTCATCATTAATATCAATATAATTTGAGCTCTACACGTAAGAAAGTTGAATGTTTTATCTCAGATATCTCATTCCTAGTGTCGACCGTATGTAAAGACAAATTGAGAGAAATAACCTAAACATTTTTAATTTTTTGGTGTTTGTAGTAAACAGCGTTGCCATATAGCTTTATTTCAAAAAGTATCCATAAACATTAAAGTGGCCACATCTTCGGTGCAGATTTAATTGCAAAACATTTTATAATCTGCTTTTTATACTTTTCTAAGCAAATATCAATAAAGACAATCCAAAAGTTAGATTTAGATGACTTAAAATTTCCATGCCACTTTAGCGCGAAAAAAGCACGAAAATGTTATATAATGTTATATCACGTTTTTATACTCTTCACAACAGGTTTCCTACCCCATAAAATAGTTATATTTAAAGTCCTTGCGCATAAAGAAGTCAATTGAGCGATGTCCGTATGTCTGTCCGTCCATGTTAGTAATGAAATCAACTTTGCCAAAGCACTAGATGTGCTAGAGAAAATTTAAATACGCCAATCGATCAGACATAGTTTCGGGGCAGCGGGCAAAACACCACGCCTGCCACTAATTTTTCTATATCATTAGGAACATTAAAGTAACTCTAATAAAAAAACGAATATAAGGGGCAATAGAGAATTAAAAAACAATAAAGAAAAAACAAGTGAAAAAATTGGCGCTCGCCCATATTTTTCGAGTTCGATTTGAAGATATCATTATGGGTATCATTTAAAAGCTTTTGAAGAAATCCGTCAGGAGAGTCGATGACTTTTTTATATAAATTTTTTTTTTAATTTTTTAAGGCTCTTTTCTTTTCCGCATTTTAAAAGTTTTATTTTCGCGAAACCTAGTCGTAATAAAGTAACGTGGCTGCTGTAGTCAAAGTGGTAAACACGTTGACTACAAGCCTGGTTGGCCAGGGTTCAACCCCAAATCAATCAAAAGTTAAAAATGTTTTTTTTTTAATGGGATAAAAACATATTTATAATTAATATTAAAACGTGCAGCTTCCTTCGTCGGTACTTTTTCATAGCATATTCGCCGGCGAAGTAAAATAACTAACTTTCTATCTTACTCCTTTCATTACCTGTCGTATCTCTCATCTATCTCTTTCCTATAAAATGTAGCACGGTTACGAAAATAACTAAAAAGGTAAATAATGCCTGAAGTAGCACTCTTTACAAAAAAACGTTTAATTTTATACTTTTCGTTTTTTCCATAACCATACTGTCACCCCTGTGGTCTTCTAAGTTGAAACTATTTGGATAATTTGGATAATTTGTTCTTAAGTCTCAAGGCCTTCAAGAAGAAAAGCTATTTCAAATTGTCGGTGGTTAATTTATGGAAATAATTTTAGGGTTCCGTATTCAAAGAGTAAAAATGTAACCATTTTATTAACGCTGCAATATCTGTCCTTTAATCAGAATTAAATTTTAAATTGAAGGGTGTATTCATAGAGACGTTCTCTTCTCATGTTCTTATCTTTGAAACAGCATTAGACAGACCTTTAGAAATAACGCAGGGTATATGGCCGCCATAATAATCAGAACAAAAGTAAAATTTAAAGGGTTTTCTCACTAAAGATGCTATTATGGCGGATATTGTTTTGTCTTGAACCGTGACAGGCAGACACTTTCATCAGTAAATAATAAATACATAGAATTTTAGGGTGTCTACACATGGTACGGAACTATTCATGTGTGAGTTCAGATCGCACTTGGTAGATTTATATCATGGTGGCTGATATTGTCCTTTTCGTAATCGCCAACCTCTTATGTTCTGTTCGATTCCTGTTATGTCACGATTAAAATATAAACAAAAGATGAGCTGAATCTCTTCTCAAATACAACTTAAAAGTGTTTAAATATGCTGATACACTCAAAAAACTACAAAATTTGTTAAATTTTAAATTTAAATCAAATTTTTTAAATTCAATATCCAAACACAGAAAAAATATAGAATACAAATTCATATATTTTTTTTATTTATTTACAAAATCAATAATAGTAAGCGATCATCATGCCACCAAATGAAGTGACAGTTGATGATGCAAAACCAGCGTCTGAAATAGAATCATCAACGGCAGAGCTGGAAACAGCTGATCAGAAAGCTGAAGAGGCCACACAACATTCAGTATTTCGAGAAAATGAACACCATCAAGTTGGTGAAAATCAAAAAATCATGCCCAACGTAGAAGAAATAAAAACGACAGCATCCTCACTAGGCACAACAGAAGGAGAGCCAGGTTTGTTATAAACACCGCTATCAAATCTAACAAATTTAAATAAAAAAATGTTTTTTTTTTAAATAATAGAAGAGACTACTACTAAGACCTCAGTGTTACTAAAAGTTGAACATGCCGGTGAACGTGTTACCCATGCAATTGCTGACAAAACTGGCATACCCACATGGGGTGTGGTGGCCATTATTATATTGGTATTCCTTGTTGTCTTTGGCATCATATTCTTTTGTGTACGAAGATTTTTAAAGAAACGGCGGACTAAAGATGGTAAGGGTAAGAAGGGGGTTGATATGAAATCGGTACAATTGTTAGGATCAGCGTACAAAGAAAAAGTAAGTATCAAATGCGCTATTTAATCTTAATAGTTATTGGGTTCTGGTATGTCATAGGTTCAGCCTGATATGGAGGAACTTGCAGAAAATGCTGAAGAAGGTGGCGAAGAAGATAAGGAAAGTGAACAAAAATTAGGCAGACTGAATTTTAAGGTAAGTTTTTAGTTATAAAAAAAAGAACACTTTCTTCTTTACAAAACTTACAACAAAGTGATGATGAATACTGCTATAAACCATATTGAGAATAAAACAAGAAATAAAACAAAAACAAATACTAAAAACACAAGTAAATATTTCTCAACAAAACACTCAATCAATATTTGCATTTACGGAAGTGTTTATGTTTAAAAAGAAGGGTAACAGAAAATTTTTATTTAAAAGGTTTTTGTTTAAATACAAATGTCAATAATTTCATGGTACATTTCTCTCAATAAACAAAAGCATTGTAATATTTTACCATTACATTAGTTCAATTGGATTTCCTTCACTGTTAAAAATTTTTATATATTTTTCATTCACCTCGAGTATTAAAATCACATATTATTTTATGCCCCTACACAGTGGCACAATTTGTCGTAATAAAAAAATTTTTTTTGAACTTTAGTAATTTTCAGTTGAATTACACCTTGGTTTAGTTCTCTTTAGGTTGAGAGAGTAAAAATAAAATTGTTTATCCTTTGACTTGAAGGCAAGAGAAGAATCTTTTTAAGCTACCAAGAAAGCACTTAAATAAACCTGCAAAAAAAATTAAAGTTACTTCTTTACTTTAATTTTTCTCTACTTTATGTGCCTCTGCAAAGAATATTGCACAAAAAACTGTGCACAGTGGGGGACTTTACCCAAAAAATAAAATTTTAAATAAACTGATTTAGTTCGAGTTTATTGAATTTTGTAAGCCTTCTTAGAAGCAGTTTTAAAAATACATCTCTCTCTATCTCTCTAGGAGTCCTAAATTTAAACTGATTAATTTCCATTTTAAAAAAGGCCAAAACTTGAAACATTAAAACATTTCTAAAGCCACTGAAACTTTAATAATCGAAAGAAAAAATTAAGCTTTTATTAAATACAATATTTTTCATTTAATAATTACCTTTTTAACATTTACTTTGCAGCAATATAATTTTCTTCTTAACATTAGCATACAGACCTACACAAGGCGAATCAATTACCAGGTGGTTGCAATGACGAATTCGCTGTAAGCCCATATGTCAAACTGCATAGAAAAAAAGTATACAGATTTTTTATATGTAGAATTTTACAGTTAGGCCATAGCTATCACCATGACGAAATCATGTACCAGGAGGTGGTATCTGTGGCAAATTCAATAATTTTCGCCACAGCTTCAAATTTTTTTATAAATGAAGTTTGACATTGCCTGCAATGGCGAAAATTAATAAATTCGCCACTGATACCAGCTGGTACGTGATTTCGCCATAGCTGCCACCTTATTGCTGATTCGCCTTGTAACTACACTTATTTTTAAATGGTTCTATTCTTTTCCGGATTTTAAATTCAAACCCGTCTTTCATTATTTTCCTTTTCACATAATTCAAACATAATATTCACACATTTAACATAAATTAAAAAATTTTAACTTAATAATCAAGAACTAACATTCGATTTTCTATTTTATTTTTTTATGCTTTTCATTGGAAATTCCTCGCGAAAAATAAATGGATCACAAATAATGTTGTTTGAATTTGGTTAAATGTTATTGGTTTTTTCAACTCTTTTTTATTTCCCTTTTATATTGTTATTCTTATTATCCATATACAGCTTGAATATGATTTCAATTCGAACAGTTTAGCCGTAACTGTTATACAAGCCGAAGATTTGCCAGCTTTAGATATGGGTGGCACCTCAGATCCCTACGTCAAAGTGTATATATTGCCAGATAAGAAAAAGAAATTCGAGACAAAAGTTCATCGTAAGACCCTCAGTCCAGTTTTTAATGAAACATTTACTTTTAAGGTGGGTGAAAAAATATTAAAAAAATTTTTTTTTGTTAACTGAATTAAATATTTAATTTTATATTTTTATTATATTTACTCATAAAAAATTAAAGAGTTTACCCTACGCTGATGCCATGAATAAGACTTTAGTATTTGCCATCTTTGATTTTGATCGTTTTTCAAAGCACGATCAAATTGGTGAAGTCAAGGTACCACTGTGCACCATCGATTTAGCACAAACAATTGAGGAGTGGCGTGATTTAGTGAGCGTTGAAGGTGAAGGTGGTCAGGTAAGAAGATTATTTATTTTTTATAATATTTTTTATATTCTAAAAAAAAAAACTTTAATTTTAATAACTTGAACTCAACAAAGATTTGAAAGCAAAACAAATGAAGAGTATTGTTTTTTTTTACATTATAAACGATTTTCTGAACCAGATTTAATGTATGTGTGAATGTTTTGTGTGCTGTATTTTAAATGATAACTAATTTGTTTAGATAAAATATGAGGGTGACATGTTTTTATACCGCGTTTTAATATCTTGTGGTCTAAAAACTGTGTTTAAAAATTCAGAGCCTTGTTAAGAGTAACATTCGGCATTCGAAATGCGAGTCATATTATAAAGAAATTTCCGTTGCTCCTAGAATTTTCTGTCATACACAATCCTTTCTAGCAACTCTTCTTACATAAATGAAATTTTTTGCAAATCCATTCAAAATTTCCAAAAGGTGGTAGTTTACGTTTTTAGCAAGTTGGCAGCATTTCTTACTTGTTTTCTAGTTCTGGTTAGCTCAAGTAAAGTTCATGTCACAGTTTAAGGTTTGGTCGGTAAGTCTGTTACGAGTATATGCCACGCGTCCAAAAAGTTTTAAAATAAAAAGTGTGACAAATTATTTTACAGGTCTTTCTTATTCGCCAACTATTAAACCAAATTATAATCTTTCTTCTGTAACAATGTGGTCCCTGAAAGCACTTTAATGTAGGGGGGATATCTAAGCAGAGCGCTTCCTAATAAGGTCCACTTTCGAAACCGGCTACCCACCCCAATGATTATAATAAACCGATTCGCAACTTACGGCTTTAATGACTCCAGACTGTCAACTGGTAGCAGTCGGCCTTCTTATTTATCACTGAGTCCCTAGTAATTGCTAGCACCCATATTTAATAATCTTCTACATTCACATACTATGTGCTTTACCGCTTCGGCCTCTTTCAGGCACGGTCCACAAGTTTCACCTCCTTCGATCCTCATCCAGACCCAGATAATACTATCAGATTTTCTAAGTAGAATAGAATTCTACAAGTTTTCTTTGTATTGAATCGAACGATTGCCTATGATATGCAGCCAGCAAAGATTGCGTCATACAAACAGGGTCGATTTTGGGAATTAAGAAACCGGGAAGTAAGAATTTCCCGGAATCGGGTTTTTTTAATTAAAATACAAAATAAGCTTAAATTTTTGTATCTAAACAAAGGAAGTTTTATATTAATTATAAATAAATAAAATAGTTTTCTATTTAGAAAATAATTATAAAAACTTTTTAATGATTACAAAAAAATTGCTCATTTTTCCCATTGAAACTATGGTACTCTCGCACAAAATGAGCACATTTTACGAAAGTAAAGACTGAGACAAACTTTATTTACCAACCGCGCAAAAATTTTAGCTGAGCCATTTTCGAGAAAAGTGGCTTCGTCCTGAATGAGCACAAAAAATGGTTGCTGATTTTTCCCATGAAAGCTGTGATAGTCACGCCCCAAATTAGACCACAAAATATTTGAAATAACGTATCATTTAATGTGTCAAATATAAAAAAAAAAAATCATAAAAATTATCACTCTATAAAAATACTATAAATTTAAACCAAAGACCAAAATGTTAAATACAACATTCTAACAAAAAAAAACTCAAAGAAAAATAAGAAAAAAATTTTTTGACACACCCAGTTCAAAATGCAACATTTATCCAAAGAACTTAAAAATTCTGTAAGTGTGTGATTTAAAATAAAAAACAAATTCAAAGGAATATCAACCATTTATAACAACAACAATAGCAAGATATATTTCTTTTATAAAAAAACCACAAACAAATTTTATTTATCTTTATTTTTTAAATACTTTTCAGTTTACTTGCTTTTAATTTATTTTCATATTTCTATTAATTATTTTTTATAATTTTAAGCGTTGTAAATAATTACAAAACAAACAGACAAACTAATACAACAAATAATTCTTTTTAAAATCTAATTTTCTTTTCTGATTTTAAATTTTCTGTCCCCTTAAAAAACTCCTTTGATTTTCAACCTTTTTAGAAGGTAATTACAAAACAAAACAATAATAATAAATATTCAGAACAATAAATATTCAAAACAATATACAAAATCAAACTGTTTAATTATTTGCTCTTCATACTCAATAAACATTTTTAATTGCTAAAACATTTTGTTTTCACACTTTTGCATTTGAGATCCAACCAATAGACAATAAATAAATATTTTCTATATTTAATATCAAATTCTTTTTTCCTATAATCCTTAAATATAAAATAATATTTTTTAAGTCCACTTTTTTGTTTTATTTTTTTATCGTTTAGTTTTCTGCCTTTAAAAACTCGCCGCATCACTAATATTTTGGTTTTAGTTTCCTACAAAGACTATAATTTTAGTCAGGCTTTTTAGTTCATGAATTTTTAATTCATAATTTTTTTGAAATCTTTTAATTGATAATTAATAATTTATTTTTTATTTGTTTGTTGGCAGTACGGAATTTGACAATCTCTGAAGTAAAAAAAAAATATTTAGCTATTAACCTCAAAATGACATTTTGGAAAATAAAGTATTCCGTTCCTGTAACTAAAGTGAGACACTTTCGCATGAAAACATTGTAGCCGCCCTGTTCACATGGTGAGCTAGCGTCAATAATGTTGCTTTATTTACACAATTAAGAGTATTATATTCGGCTATGCCGAATTTTATATACCCTACACCATGTTTGTAAATCCAGCTAAGTGAAATAATTCCAACAAAAAGAAATTTTTTCTGGCGACAGGGAATTAAAAAATAAGAAAAAATAAACATTATAATTTTACATAAAAGTGTCATCGGCTGGCTCTTAATAGTTAAGGCATTTTATAAAAATATTAGTATTTCCTGAAAGATCTCTTCAAAAGCTTTAAAATGATACCCATATTGATAACTCAAAAAATGTGGTGAACAATCGTACTTTTCTACGAAGAGAGAGAGGCCCATAACTGGGAAAATATGGTCAAGTGCCTATTTCTTTACTTAATGTTTTTTTTTGTAATTTTCTATCGCACAATATAGTTGTCTTTTTATAGGAAGTAACATTCTTCCAAATGGTATGAAAAAATGAGAGACAGGCATGGTGTTTTATCCGCTGCCTCCAAGGACTTAGACCAATCGTGCGGATTTTCAATAGCAAAATTATCGTAAGTATATCTAATTGGTTGGAGTATTTAAATTTCTTTTAGCTCATCAAGTGCCTTGGCATAAGAACCGAGAATATACATATACTTTGTGGGGCGGAAATGGATTTTGTAGAAATTACAAGCTGAGTGATAAACTTAGATAGGTCCTGGGGGTGAAGGGAATAATAAAACAATTAATGAACTAAAAGTCCAATAATTTTTTCGTTTTTTAATATATTTTTCAATATTTTACCAATCTCCGATTGGCATCTTTAGGAAATATTAAAAGTTACAGTTAACAAAAAAAAAAAAAAAAAAAAAAAAAAAAAAAAAAAACATTGGCATCATAAATCCATTGTCGTTTACCAAACATAACCTTTAAATGGTTTAAGAGCCATACAATGCAATTGCACCGCTTTTATTATTGCAGTCTAGCTTGAATACGAACTTAGAGGCGTTCAGGCATAATCCAACGAACAAAGGGTCATACCAATGTTCTCTCGAACAAGTATTGTGCCATTGGTCCCGTACCTGCGGTTCTTGTCGTACTACGCAGGAATGCTGTCGCAATAACATATTTTTATTAGAAGGATAAATCTAACTTGTCTCATGAATTTCTCTACCTCTACGAAAAGTCTCTTTTGAATGAAAGCTCCTTTAACTTTTAAAGCAGAATGCCAATTTTATGATTTTCAAACGGGATATATGCTTATTGTTTTTAAATTCACTCATCTCCGCCGTTGTTTAGAATATCAAACTGAATACCAAGGCGAATTAATAACAGTAAGCCCTGGCAGCTTCGGTGGTTTTTGAGTTCGCCATGTTTATGTATTTAATTTTATAATTTCTTTAAAAAGATTTAAATGAAATGTTAATTACAATTAAATATTGTAATTCCAAAAACGAAGTAATCTGTGGGCAAATTTAAACAGCTGTTAAAGACATCGGTAGTACTTAAGAAACAAATTCGGCTTTGTGGAATTTCAGAAAAGGAAATTTTGGGACTCTTTTTTATTATTTTTCGAATTTTGTATCAGATTCAATATTGTCACATTTAAATTAATTATAAAGTTAGTGCTTTTAAGGAATAAGAAGAAGGTAATCGAAATCCTCATCAAGTTTGCCGAGACACTAGATCAGATAAAATAAATTTCATTCGATTGGCGTGATAAGACTTAGTGTCAAAATGGGTGCTATTGGAAATCAGCAAGATCGGTTGATGTCCTTTGATGGAGAGGGCAAAAACCGCGCCTACATCTAATTTTTCTATATCATTTGGAACAATAAAGTAGCTCCAATCAACAAAAAAATTATAATAAAAAAAATATCAAGTAAAAAAATTAGCACTCGCCTAAGCCTAAAGTCATGGTTCCATTAATTAAAATCTTTTGTATATAAAGGTGTTTGGATTGTGGTCACCAGTGTGGCCCTAATAGTAAAGGATCTGTATTTGGCAGACTTTTCAATGTAGACTTTTAAGTTCTGGTTTTGGTTCTGTTTACAAAACATCCATAGCCAATGACTGCAACAGCTTTAAAATCAACTCACTTCTCTGAACTACTTTTCAAGTGTCAAAAAATACAAAGTCAAAAAGAAGCAATTTCGACATTTAAAAATTAAGAAAAGTTAATCTGTTGGCCGCATTTATGGATTCGCCTTAAGCTCAGTTCTTGTTTGGCTCATTAAATTTGTTTTGGGAATCGATTGACAGCGATTATTGTACAATTTAATTAATTTTAAGACCATCTACTGACATTTTACTTGAAACTCCAAAAAAAAAAAAATTATTTATTTTTATTTTTTTTTATTTTAATATTTTCTTTTTTTAATTAAGCACTTTATTAAAACATTAAACAAGAAAAATAATGTAGTTAAAACCTGTTATTGCACCACAACTTAAGTAGGTATTTTCAAGTTAAAATAATTATTTTCCTTGAAACACCCCTTAACAAAGTAATAATTTTTTACAATAGACTTGTTATAGCACGTGATACTCCATATTGAAATTACACACACACACATACATATGCATTTAAAAATGGTTTTTTTTAATACAAGCGCCATTTCACTCAACTTTAAAATTGTATTTTCACAATATTTTGCTCACTTTCTTTCACACACAAACACTTGGGACACAAACATTTCAACTTAGTATTTAAAAAAAGCTTACAAGCCTGAGAATGTTTTAAACACAAATATTAAAATTATAAAATATAAATTAAAATCAGTTTTTTTTTTAATTTTAGTTAGAATGAATTGGCATAAAATATTTAATATATATATTTTTTTTTTCAAAAATATCATTTGGAAAACCTGCATGTCAAGCTTTAAGGTTTTTTTTTTCAAAATTTTTCAAACCCATTTTAAATACAAATTATTAAAATTTTTGTTAGATGACAGTATTCAATAATCAGCAGTTTAAGTATTAAATAATTTTATTTCCTTTATTACAAAAAAAAAAAATATATTAAAACAAAATCTATTTATAACTTTTCATAAAAAAAGTAATCATTTTTTTAATCTATTTTGTCTTCATATATTTTTTTTCTAATTTCGTAATGTATCGCTATAAATATAAAAATAATTTCAACTTTAAATATTCGAATCACAAAAAAACATCCTATTACATCATATCAATCACAACCAAAAAAAATTAATTTGACAAAAATAAAAATTAATTCGATTTTCGAAATTCATCCCTCTAAAAATGTCTAATTATTTGAATATCTACGCTGTGCGATGTGGCTCATGAAATTTTAATTCCAAATGCACGTAAGTATTTTCTTAAATCAATTTCAGAATTCCATTATAAAATATAATTTATGTTTAATTTTATGTTATTTTTTAAAGCATTTAATTAACTATTTATTACTATTATGACTGTTGTGAGAATGAATTGGCATTTAAAATTATTTTATTTAGTTGTATTTACAAAAATGTTATTTTATATATTTATTAATTGTTGTAAATTAAAATAAATATTATTTATTTAATAAAATAAAAAATAAATAAATTTGTTAAAGTTAAATCTGCAAAAAAAAATATTTATTTATATACAAATGCTTGTTTCTTTTTTTTATCATTTTTTAAGCGTTTACTTCTTGTTATTAAAGACTAATTTCTTTTTCTTTTAACGACTTCCCCGTAATTTTTACAAACTATAGATATCTGAAGAACTTCCTCCTAGTTTTTCTAAATTTTCCATATAATTTTGTATGTAGCTTCAGAATTTCGATTTATTTCATTTCCGATTTTTCGTCGAAATGTCAATTTATCACTGAATTTTCCATATTTTTGGACCATTTGCGATTCGAAAATTTTCGTTATCTTGGGGTTTTATTTTTTGTACTTTCGTATGTTTTTCAAAATAATTTTAATTTTATATTTTTAATTAATTTAAGACAAAATTATTTCAAAATTTTATTTGTGAATTTCAATTACTTCGTGGTGAAATTTTAATCCTTTAAGAAATTTTGATTCTTGTATGAACTGAGTTAAATAATAATTATTTCATTAATTGGTGTATTTTCTTTGATCTGATTTCGATCTTTTTCTAAAAATTGATTTTTTAATCGACTTTCCAAAAAGGCGGGAGTTATCACTTCGACTGAATGTTTGCGCCAGCAGAACTCAGTCATTTCTGAACCAATTTTAAAATATTTTTCTTTGCTTACAGACAATTCATTTCACTTTTAAAATTAAAGGGTGTCCCCATACAACAACCAAGTTTTTTAAGTGTGTTAAGAATCGAAGAGAGCATCAGTCTAAAACAAAAAAAAGTGATTAAAAGTCATACAAAAATAAATCTAGAAATTAAAGGGTGTCCCTATAGGTAACGTAAATTTAAAACCTTTAAAGACAAACACTTGAAAATTGTACAGAAAGTCTACTTAGAAGATAGTTATAATAACACGTATAAATTTTCAAATATTAGAAATTAAAGGGTGGTCCAATAGTTTATTTAATTGGATGTAAATGGCCAAACTTTTGAAAAGATGTAGACAGACAGTTGTAATTACTATGATCGTTATAATAACAAGTTTAATTATTCAAAATTACAAACTAAAGGGTGTTACAATAGTTGATATAATTTAGTGTGTATGGCCTGTTGAAACGCAATAGACAGACGGAGGAAATTTTTAAGAACATGTATTGCTAAGGCCGTTACAATAGCTAGTATAAAATTGGAATTTAGGATTTAAAGGGTGCCCCTATAGTTAATGTATTTTGATGTATATGGCCAAACTCTGGAAAGGCTGTAGGTCTGTCTACATACATATGCGCTTGAACTTTACAAAAAATCTGTTTAGCTAAATCAGCTTTAAGAACAAGTATAAAAATTGGATTTGGAAATTATAGGGTGTCTCAATAATAAATATAATTTGATTTATGTGCTTAAACTTAAGAACCTTTATAGACAGGCAGCTTGAACTTAAAAGAAACCTACATTGTTAAGTCCGCCATAATTTGAAGTATAAAATTTGGATTTGGAAATTAAAGGGTGTCCTAATCGTAAGTGAATTTAATGTATGTGGCCAATCTTGTGAACTTTGTAGACAGATAGCTAAAATCTACTCTGAAGTCGGTTTGTTTTTGTTGTTTTTTTTTGCAAGAATTATTGAATTGATCTTTGAATGAATACTTTTCGCTATTTTTAGGGAATTTTTAAGGAAGTTCAAACCATTTTCAATGAAACTTTCAGAGTAAACGCTTTAAAATTAAAAATATTCATATTTATTTTCTTTTGTTTTTTATATAGTGATTAATTTAATTTTATACTTAAGCAAAATTATAATGTATTTTTTAAATATGTTTTAATATTTTCTTGTGTATGATTTTGCCTTAATCTAAAGCTGTATTGCAAAAGGAGCTTCGATAATTCTAAATCTTTCTTAATATTTTCTAAAAATAAAATATATAATTCGTTTTTAATATATTATAAATTATTATTATTATTTATTTTTAATTTTTTTATCATACTTTCTAAACATTTGACATAACACTTACAGTTTTTAAACTCATAACAGACAAAGGGTAAGTTTTCATTTAGAAATTTTGTACTTTTTATTAAAGTAGTTGAAGTTTATTATAAAAATATTAAAACAAAAATTGCTAATAAATTCTTGGTGAAAGTGTTGCTGTGAAAGGATTTTATTTTTTTAAGAACATCCTTCAATTGGTTTTAAATTTACATTTTCTAAAATAAAACCTGCCAAGAATTTACACCTTTCAACTTTTTCTCACTATATTTTTTTCTTAGTAAATTTTTTTCTTTCTATTATAAAACTTTTATACTTAAAATAATAATTTAAATTTTTCTAAAATTATTTAATGCTCTTTCTTATCGAAAAAAATAAACTTGAATGAAAAAAAAAACATTTCCCATTAAATAAGAAATTCATTTATTAAAATTTTACTAAATTTAGTTCAGTTCTTTTCCCCAAATAATTTAAGTATAATTTTTAAATTAAAAACAGTTAAACACTAAATAAAAAGTTAAAAAAAAAACTTTAGACAAAATCCAATTTCCCAAAAAAGCAGAAATTTAATATTTAATAAAAAGAAAAAGCGAATAATACATTTTATAAAATAATTTATTAAATGTTTAGCGTTAAAGAAATGAATAATTTTGAGCTGGGTGTTTGTTTAAATTTGCAGCATTTATTGCTGTTAAATACTTGAGTGAAAAGTTAAGAGTAAAATTTAGTTAAAAGAAAAGAAAAAGAATTCTAGAATTCCACACAAAAACAACTTGTCAATATTACAACTTATCGTTTTAATAATAATTTCTTTTATTTAATGATAATTTTTATTTTATTTATTGTTTCTAACCAAATCGAAGCTCTCGGAATTGCAGTATTAAATAAAATTAATCTTAAATATGAAGATGAATAAATAAAACGTTTCAGTGTGCTTGTGTGTTAGTAATAATAACGAGTAATTTATGTGTGTAAATGGCAAATAATAGTTGTGATTTTTTTTAATTTAAAATGTAATTTGTTTTTCATTTTTTGTGTTTAATAATTATTATTTTAAAATATTTTATTAATGTTGTCACTGTTGTTGTAATAAATTAAAAGAATTATTTGCTTATATAAGTTCCATCACAGTAGTTGATGAAGATCCTTAAAAAAATTGTAGCAGTATTGAAAACTAAGACAGCATTTACACGATGATTTTTTTATTTAAAAAAGCAGCAGGGGCATTAGAAAACACTATTTATGTTAATAAGGTTTTTTCTTCTTCCGTTTTTAGTCAATTGTATTTTCGTCGTTATATTTTATTAATATTCTCTTTTTAAATTACAATGTTCTGCAGAAAGTTTTATTTTTAAGGAGAAAATATGATCCCTTTATCAAGCTGCCATAATATTATTTTTCATCGTAACTAAAAATTGATTTTCTCGTTATCGATTAAAACACTAGATATGGATATGACAACCTTCACATAAATTGAAGATTCAACAAATAGTTTTAAAAATTATCTGCCCCACATTTTCAAATTATGAAGAAATTAGTTTTCTTTTAAAAAATAAAAAATCTAAAAATGACAAAAAATTAACCGTTTTTGTTACGGTTTCCTTAGGTCAATATGTTCCAGCTTATTAATGTGGCAACAAAAATCTTTGACAAAAAAATTTAAACAGGCTACCACAGTAATAAGCTGGTTTATGGTAGAATAAACTAATGTTAATGCTTTTTAATTTGCCATGGCTAGTACTTGATAGAAGAAAAAATTAAAGCAAATATTTATTAAACCCTCTATAACAACGCTATTTAAGCTTTTTAGCGACATCTTAAATAAATAATTGATTTAATCTGAACAACGTGAAAATAAAAATTTGAAAAAAAATATTAATAATTTTAATTTTGATTAACACTTTATTATTTAATTATTAATTAATTAAATATTTTACTGAAAAAAAATTTGTTCAACCAAAAAAAAAAAACTTCGTATAAGTGCACATGCTAAAAAGTATTATGCAAATCGTCCCTGCAGAGAAAACCGGTATGAAGTAACTATTAAATTTACTGCTAGTCTCATCACTTTTCTACTTAAGGTACGATCACTTTGGGCACATTATTTGAAGCATCACGTGACCACTATAAAATATACATATTTCGTGCTCTTAAAATTAAGTTTGACTTTATTCCTACAAGTAAAATCTATCGCTGAGGTTAAGGTGGTAAACACGATGACTACAAACCTAGCTAGCCAGGGTTCAACCCTTGCGGCAATAAAAAAAAAAAATGTTTTTTCTGTTTAATGGTATAAACACATATTCAGAATTAATATTATACATGCTGCAGCTTCCTTCGTCGGTACTTCGGCGAAGTAAAATAACGGATAATCTATCCTTGTCCCTTCACCCCCTGTCTTATCTTTCATCTATCCCTTTCCTAAAGAATGTAACACGGTCACGAAAATAACTAAATATGTATTATTGCCCGAAGTGATACTTCCATTTTGAAAAAAAAACATGCTGTTTGGTGTAATTCCTGACTCTCCTAAAACGATGCTGATGGGGACATTGTGATCAACTACGGTCGGTATAGTTTAACAATCACCAATTTCTTTAGGTCCAAAGTAAACGACATGACCGTGGCAACAAGACACATATAAACGTCACACTGAAAACATTTTAAAAAACTTTGTCTCCGATATTTAAACTTAAACAAATTAAAACTTATTAATGGTAATCACACATGAGATTTTATGGGATTTCCCAATTTGTTCACTTAATAATTATTATATATCGCCATGCATTAAAAAAGAAACTATACAGCAAACAGTTTTTTCATTTTTTTAGCCAAAAAATTCCAGTTGCCTTTTAAGCTTTAAAGCTAAATATAAAAAGTGACCTCTAATTATTAACTTAACTCAAAAGCTCTGCTTTAAAGAGCTTTAAAGAATAATAAATTCTTTAAAAACTTCTCTGTCTAGACTTTTAATTCAGTTGCAAAAGAACCCAAAGTATGCTTCGAGAACGTAAATTTTTTTAAGAGTTTTTTATTATCTTATAATGCGACCAGTACTCAGAAGGTAAGGTTCACTATTGCAACGCATTGTCACAGAACTAGGAAATTAAGTTATGGGAAGAACAATAAAGAGAGTAGTGCTTGTAATTTCCTCCCACATACGAACTATTCGGTTAAAAACGAATTTTCCCTATAATGCGTAGTGGTATTTGCTGGCAAATTAACCACTTTGATTGGATGCGCTCTTGAAGGAATGTGTTGAGCGTACGAAATTACGCTTTTCAAGAGCAAGTTCCCCAAGCATACACATTTCGTTGTAGTAACGATAAAACAGTGAAACTCATCGAACATTGAGTCGATGCTTCAGTAAGTCAAAACAGCTAATTGCTCGACTATCACCGATTAGCTTCTTCGCTCTCTTCTTCTTTACACGCAGTCGAGTAACTCGAGTAACGTACTGAGGGCTGTGTTCCAGTTTCAGTCTGATAAAAGTGACATAAACAGCAAGGAGATCAGGTGGACTAAAATATTTTTCGATTGAAAATTATAAAGCACAATAAACTGTGAAATAAAATATAGTCATAAATAAAACAACAACAACTAAAAGTTCTTACACTCCCATAATAAAAAATAAAAAGCTTCTAAGAAAATGGAATGTTGCCACATTTTCTCTTTAGCACTTTCGGACGTTTGTTAAGACTAAATCAGGGTAAGGGCACTGCTCTCCGAAACAAATGGAAAATACAGCTCCTAATGTTTCCAAGAATTTGGTTGATCTTAGGAAAAGAAGTCTAAACCTTTTGCTACAATCTCAACCTGTAATCATATGTTTCAATACGTTTTAGCGATTTGGAGATAGAATCAAGGCATTATAAAAAATTAGTAATTCTGTTTAAAACAGAAAAAAGTGAGCAAGAAAGTGGGTAACAGGGGTTGAAAAAAATTAATAAGAGCTATGAATATTTTCGTTCAATTGATGAACTTTTTACCAACCAACTTAAACAATTTAAAAAATTTAATTGCTGCTTAATGTCTATACAATTTTTGTTGTTTTTTACTGTGTATTTATTAAAATTAGCAAATTTTAGTACAATAAACACACACACACAGGCTTAAAGAAAATTGTTAAATATTGTAATATTTGTTTATTTTGTAATTAAAAATATTTATTTCAAAATGTGATTGTAGTTTCTGTGTAACAAATAAATGTTTTTCAATAATAAAGCAAAACCATTGATTTAATGTTATTTTTATGTTAAAATTTAATAATAAATAAAATTAAATTAATTTATTTTTACTATTTTTTTTCTCTTTTAAATTTTAAACTTTAGGAAAAGCTTGGCGATATTTGCTTCTCATTACGTTATGTACCGACCGCTGGCAAACTAACTGTTGTCATATTGGAAGCAAAGAACTTAAAAAAGATGGACGTTGGTGGATTGTCTGGTAATAAAATTGGATACCGAAATATTGTGAAGTTTTTAAGTTTTACTTTTGCAATGTTTTGTGTTGTTTGTGTGTAAAACTGTCTGTGTTTGTTTAATTTATTCATTTATTGTTAATGTCTATGCTTATTCTTGATAAATATGAAATTTAATTTTTTGTTTTATTATTTTTTTGAATTTTGTTGTCTTGTAAATAATTTATTATATCCAATATTAGTTATGTTTTGTCGGTCTGTGTCACCTGTCAGTTATTCATTAAGACTCGGAAATACATTTTTTCGCATTTTTTAAAATGTTCAAAATCAATAGAATTTAGTTACTGGAAAGATATTTTGATTACGGGTATTTCAAATAAAATTTCTTCACAATTCTTTTTATATAAAAATAAAAAACAAATATACAACAACAAGTTTTAAAATCACTTTCATTAAAAAAACACTAAGATTAGCAAAAATTAAAAAAATTATAAGCTGACTACCTGATGTCCTTGATGAAGCCGGCCACATCCTTCAGATTATACTGACTGATGTCGCCTAGCCTATCACGAAATCTATCGCCTACTCTTCTGAGTATGCGGTGCTGCAACACCGTGCAGAGACACATAATGCGCTCAACAATTTTTAGATCTTCTTCTTCTTTCTCGCACATCCTACAAAAATCCGACGAGCCGTTGACCCAACTACTGGTTCTTGCCCTTATAGCGTATTGATTAGACCTTTCGAGCCCAAACTCAAAAGTAGTTTGATTTTTCCCGAATCTGATGGCATTTCAGATCCTTTAACCCTCCCTAGCCACCCAGGACTAATTAGTACTCCTTACTATTCAATCTTTTAAATTTTACCTTTTTATTGATATTAGAACCGAAACATTTTATCAGATATGAGAGAAATTAAATTTAAAGTTTATTAAAAACAAAAATCATCACATTTCCACATTTTTTAAGGTGGTAACACCGTTCACGCCAGCGATCATGTAGACTCTACTCAGTAAAATTAAGGTTGCCATATCAATCCCTTGGTACTAGAAATTTACGTAATTAATGATTAAGTAAGTGAATAATAATTAAGAGGAAAGTTAGGATACTGTAAGCAAAGATCTATTGCAGCCCCAGGTATTGGGGCAGCTCCTCTACACCTGCATTTATAAGAAATTTTAAGATTTCCATGATCTTTGTGTTGGCATATCCCCTTCTTTAAGCAAATGCTTGCCTTCTGATTATATTACATAAAGTTTTAAATTACAAAATCTGCAGCAGCTGTTGCTCACAGTACAAACTCTGTTAAGATGCTTGTGTAACCTACAATAGACCGTGAGAAAGGTAGTGAGCATTCTGTATTTTTTATTTTGGCATGTACCCCAAGGTGCTAGCTTTGCGTTTCTTTGCCATAGAGAACAATCCCGTTACATTCAATATAGCTGCTCTTGATCTCTTTCCACATTTATTTTCTAATTCTGTTTATGTCCCATCATAAGTTTACTTGTGTCCTTTCTGGAAAGACTATTTGCCGTTTCGTTGTCTTTCACTCCAACGTGTGGGAAAGAAACCCAGCATAGAACAACATTGTTAGTGTTGCCTGTTAGACTGGAGAGGATCATTTATAAACTAAGTCCTTTAACGACAGATTGGCATTTGCTTGTCGTGACTTCTTTGACTATAGATGATGATTAATCTCATTTGCAGGGTTTTGCTCTTTTGGTCTTACCGACAGCTGTATTGTTTATACAACAGTTACAAATCTATAATAGAAGTAATATATTTACCCCGTGCCTTTGAGGCATCGAGCTGGTGCCCTGCCCCACAGCTTATGTGTGAGAAAATTTTCTCACAATCAATCTTCATCACCCAGGGTCATCTTTTCTCGGTGCAAGACAAATTGACTAAACCAGTTTGGTGCGAAAATTTTCTAACTTTGGTAAACTAAAGGAAGTACAAGTTATTTAGTCTAACATCTGATATATTAGAAGGACCATTTAACTATGAGTCTGTACCTCCAATAAAAGGTGGGAGACATTCACAAAAATATGAAAACTATTTCCTCCTTGTCAGGGTTTCTTTAGTTACAACTATGAATGCTGTTAGAAAGCATGAGCCTACTTCAAATTCAACAAAACGTACACATAACGCAGGCAGAATAACGGCATTAATTTGTTCATGTTCTTGTAAGTGGCGAAAATTTTCTGATGATAATGTTTTGTCTGAGCATAAATTTCTGGTTGTCGTCAGTGATGTTTCAATGTTTTTAATAAGAGAGACAGTGTTCGCCTTGATGATCAATAGATGGCGTTAATTCGAAATAGAGAAATCATACTAAAAGTCATATTTTGTGGCGAACATAATTGCTTTGACAAATGTTCGGCCAAAAAATGGTTTCACATGAACAAAAAATGAATATTGAGAGTCTAATTAATACCAATTTCATGGCTAGTGGAGACGTAGGGATAGTAGTTCTATAACATGTTTCACATAATGTCAGGGCCTTGATAACCTTTCGATGCTGTTTTCTTTAACTTTCTTTCTCCTTAATTAAGAAGAACCAAGGGAATTTGAGGCTGATGCCTTAAAAAAATTATTCTTAGCTGTGCCTCATTTTTTTTAGCAGCAGTTCTCATTTGATAAGGGTGACAACTTTCTATTATATTGGATATAAATAAATAACTGCATTCAAATAATGATGGAATTATATTCGATTGTAGCTTTATTATTAATTTTTTTCTTCTTTTTTTCAATTTAAGCTACAAAACTAAATATTTTTACTTTAATTTGATTTCTAAATATTTTTGATTGAATCATTTTTGAGTTGAATCTCTTTTATGAATTTAATATAAAACAAAGCTTTTAAAATGCTAATGATGATAATTTTTGGATCATATAAAATAAGCTTTTTATTAAATATCTTTCTTAACTAAAGCCTAAGACTTTTTCAACTATTTTTACATAATTTTTTCATTATAAAAACAAACCAAAAAAAAAATCAATTCAAATCAAAAGATATTTTTTGGGGGCAACTCGCCAATCAATGTACTTGATGTTTGCTTTTGTATATAAAACATTCTATTTTTGATTTTGAATGTTTTATATATATTTATATATAATTTCATATTATGTTTGCTTGCCAATATACTCTGTAACAGTAGCTACTTATGCTAGAATTTAAGTTAAGTTTTAGCTTTTTTTTCTTAAGTCTTGTTTAGTTACAAACATTTTTGTATTTTTTTCTTTGTTTTTAAAATAGTGTATGTTTAATGGTTTGCCACATTATTTTGCCACCCAGAACAAGAGTTGCCTCAAAAAATATCAAAAAAGAGTTCTTCTAGGCTTTTACAAACAAACGATAAAAAGAAAAAAAATTTAAATAAAATATTTAATTTTAAATGGAAAACAAATATATTTTTAAATTCCGTTTATATGATTTTTTTTTCAAAGTATGAATTTAATTTTTTTTTAATAGTTTCTATTGTACTATTTAATTTGAGTTAAACAAATTAACTATTATTATTATTACTATAATCCATATAATCAAAAAATATATATCAAGAAAAAAAATTTTAATGTTTATATTTAAATCGTATTTAACCTCAAAAAAAATTATTATTTACCTAAAATAACCAATTTGCTCAAAAATGAAAAAAAAAATAAGTGTTACAAGAAAAGTTAAAAGAAAACAAAAAAAAAAAATATGGAGAATTTTATTATTTATTATTGTTCTTTCTTTTTTATTTATTTCTATTTTCTTTTATAGATCCATATGTGAAAATTGCCATTATGCAAAATGGAAAACGTTTGAAAAAGAAGAAGACAAGTATCAAAAAATGCACCCTCAACCCCTATTATAATGAGTCGTTCTCATTTGAAGTACCATTTGAACAAATACAAGTATGCGAGAATGTATTATACTATCCTATTAACCAACAACAACAACAAAATAATAATAACAATACCAAAAACAAACAAATTTTTCTAGTAAAGACACTACTCTAACGCCTACTATTTGTTTTTTTTTTTTTTTTTTTTGTTACGTTAAACGTTAATAACTTCTACTAAAAGTTCCTTACAACTAATGACTTTTTCAATCCCTCCCCCTGTCTCTCACCTTAAAAATACACACAAGTTTTTATTGTTGTCTTTGTTTTAGAGACCGACTTTCAATGTACTTCCTCAAAAATATATTTTTGATTGTGGAAGTTAAGACTTGTATTTTTGCCATGAATACACAAGACATATAAATCCCCTACATTGATGTTTTGATGTTTAAATGTTGTGTTTTATCAAAGAAAATTTATTAAATATTTTAAATTTTATTTTTATTTTTAATGTTCTTTTTTTAAATTTAGTTTTTTTTCAAGTGCTGTGTGTTCGAATTTAATCTGATAGTGTAGTCTTTTTTTGATTTTTGATTTAAGGCCATTTGTCACCAATGCTTCTCTTAAACTGTTCACCGATTTAAATGAATTGTGTAAGAAACGAGTGATCTTTTTTATTATATCACATAGAAGCCGCTTACTCCTTAATTCGACAGCTTATTTGCGGCTTCGTCCCAGGTTCGGATGCACCACGTCATTGGGTCTTCTATAAAAAGTTCAGTCAACCACATTTTCCAAAAGTTACCCTCAGATGACTTGTTAACTTGGTATTTAATTGCGCCCTTTTTAATTAATCCCAATTCAAGGTGAACCGCAAGGAGCTGATCCTGCCATATATTAAAGATTATAGATGTCAATGTCTGTAAGAAATTAATTCCTTGAGTAACATTCTAAGCAAATAAAAATTGTTACTGATTTCTGTACACCAGGTGGTTAGCAGACTTCAAAGGTGTCACTCTTAAACCTCTATTTAAATCCCCCTTCTCTTTGAATAATCTCCTCCTTCTCATTTCGGTTTGGAGCTTGTGATATCTCTTCAACTTGTTAGGCATATTCGATAGTTCCCCTAGTATCGTGTATTAACTCTTGCAGAGAATTAAAATTTGTCGTTTTCTTCTGATTATAACGGAGAAGAATTAAAATTTAACAAACCAAATTTTGGCCTTAAGGGAACTATTTTGTGTTTAAGTGAAAGGATGTGTTAAAACCAGAATACATACCATCCAAGCTCTTTATAGGTGAGATAGGTTCCCTTAGAACTTCATTTTTGTTTTAACTTTTTGGTTAGGAACCCTTCTTGAAACCTTTTTCTGATGGCTGCCATTAGGAAGTTAAAGTTGTATTTTAGCTAATAAGTGACAGTGAGTGTTTCATATCACGTTTTTTTTTTAAGTTTTGGAATCAAAAAGCTGAAGAGAAAAATTTCATTCAACAAAAATATTTATAGGATTTTCAGCCAGAAAATAAAATCGTTTGAGGTTGCATATCAACTTAAATTACTTTCAATAAAAAGGGAAATTTTTTCTCGCCATATTTTCTTATTACTGTGAGTTTATATTGAGCTCCAGGCGCTTTATTACTGTTACTAAAGTCATTCAGTCATTCTGTTTTGCGCAGGCTGAGATAGAATTTATCATTATTTACTCTTTTCATTATTATTATTATCTGTAGTTTTCTTTGTGCATAATGGATTGACTATAATATTTTCATGTAAAAATGCTCTCACATTATTTGCAGCAACTTGGTGTCGAGATATCTTAAGTCGTCTTATATCAACTTAATTGCTAAAACAATCCCTAGTTGGGCGATTAGATTAGCAAAAAACTCTCTTTCAAGTTGCGCTTTGATAAAAAATATTTTTTCACGTTGCTCGAACATAAGGCTTCTAATTCCGACAAAAATCTATTAGTGTCGCAAAGTTTTTTCATGGCGGATATTGTTTAGTTTTCTTTTAGTTTAGTTGTCAAACAATTTTCTCTCCCAATCCACATTTTCTTCATGAGTGCAGAAAATAATTCATTACTTTATGTAGTGATTGAAAAACTATTTGTGTTTTATAACTATTAATTTTTAAATATAATATTTTCTGATTTAGAGTTTCTCTTTTAAAGCAAGGATATGATTTGTCTAAGAGAAGTGGTTATCTATTGATATCTTTGAAATTTCAAACTTTATATCCAAAATATCGAGATTGATTTTGACTCTGTCCGATGAGTTGATGAGATTTGTTTGGAAATATTTCACTCTTTAAGGGCGGCTTAGACGGTACGACTTTACGTATGTAAAATCCAAAAGAAAATATTATAAAAATTTCCATCAATGTTTTTAAAATGAGAGTAAAATTCTTACGATAGATCCTTTTGCGTTTACACAATTAGCATAAATAGGAGGTTTGTAGAAAATGCATCCCTGATCTAATGATTCGCAATTGTCTTCTAAAAATTTCCAAAAGTAAGAGAGCCATACGACTATCAAATTTTTTTTTTTTTTTTTGTATTGGATTTTAATTTGTGCAGATTCATTACATATTTTGTTTAGACAAACCCACTGGTACTATTCTGCACAAAAATTTTATATGTCGTAAGACTTCCTTCTGTGCCCATGTAAATCACCCTTTTAAAGGTTATTTCAACACACAACACTTCAATTGAAATGTTTTAAGTTTGTTCGGCAATATGATTATTGTAAATTTTGTAAACAACATTTAGTTTTAAATGTTTTACTTTTAGATATAAATTACACTTTATTTTTACAATAACAAATTAAAGTAGTTTCTCAATACTGATTGATGTGTGCTTTTATGTTAAACAGATTTTTATGTTTTTTATTTGCAAAATTATGTAAAGATTTTTGTTTTCTTTAATAAATATACTAACAATACTTTAGATTGCAAAAACAACAAAGAAATTAACAAATTGGAATTAAAAAAATAAAAAAAAATTTGCATAGTTCAATTTTAACCTGACCTCGCAATAAATAATTAAAAAGCATTTAAAATATCGTATTGTAGTACTAAAAAAAAAAAAGAACACCACACATTTAGATGTACAAAAACAAACAACTAACGAATTTAATAATTTTGCTTTAAAATGCAACACTTACTTCTTTGAGCATACACTGAAAAAAAAAACGAATGTTTAAAACTCTTTTTTTACCCAATAACAACAATAACAAAACTCAAACACTGAACATGAAATACTCGTTAAATTGGTTTTAAAGTTTTTTGAAAAGAGAGAAAAAAAAAAACAAAACAAAAGAAAAGAAAAAAAATAATAATTAACAAAATACTTTAGAAATAATTTAACGAGTAAATTACAAAAAGCTTTTTTGGTTATTTTGTCTAGGAAAGCTTTTTACAGCGTCTTGAAATTAACAAGCCCTAGGGTTCGTTGTTTTGACACTGTCTTCTGATTTGATACTTAACTAAAGCAAAACATGCAACAAAAACAACACCAAAAAAAATTCCATATAAAAATAATAAAAAAAAATAACTAAAATGCAAAAGAAGAAAAACACAACAATGAAAAGAAACAAAAAACACCGAAACAAAGTTAAAACCCCTTTAAAGTTTGTAACAAATGATAATTTTGTTAACGTCCTTTAATAGTTAACAGTTACAGCTTTTTGTAGGCTTTTAAAACATTAAATCCTTTAAGGGCAACAAAAGAAACAAACAATGGAATTAAAGCTTCGTTTAAAAAGTGAAATTTAGGATTGAATATTATACATTTTCGTTTACCAGTATTTAATGAACATTATTCTTTTCTTCGCCTTTCCCTCCCTTCAAAAACAGCTTAAATCCTTTACAACAAAAAATCAAAATTAAACAAAAACAAAAAAAATTAACAGAAGTTAAAGAAAATTGTTCATTTTATAAAAACAAAAAAAATTATATCCCTCTCTTTCTCTCTCTCTATGTCAAAAACATTAAATTTATTAACTTCACAACACTTTTAAATACACACACTCTGCTCATTTGTCTCCAGTTCATTTACTCTTAAAATTTAAACACTTTTGTGCTACAAAAATATTAAATAATTTTATTTCAAATTTCATTAGCTGCAACAACACAATTTAATTTAATCGCATGTAAAAAATCTTGCAAATTTGAACAACTTGCCACCAGTTTCCCCCACCCCCTCACCGCCTCTTATGCATCTATTCTTAAATTAAGGTTTCGTGTTGTGCTTTTGCCAAATATATTTTAATCGCTGTAAACAAATGATTTAAGGATCTTGAAAATAACACCCACCCACTCACTTAATCTAGAATATTTTATTTAATTATTAATAAAAAATAATAACATTTATTAAATATATTTATTTAAAAATGTATGCGGCTTTATTTAATAACGCCACTTAGTAGTTAATTAGCTTTTATTTCTTATAAGTTTCAACTTTCAAGTATTTTTGTTATAAACATTTTTTTTTAATATTTTTGTTTCTCTTATAACAGCTTCATACAATTTTGAATATTAAGTTATTTTAATGAGAATTTTCAATTGTTTATATCACTTATAAAATTTTAATTTTTAGCAAATTAAATTTTATAATAAATAATTTTTATATTTTATATCTTCTATTCCAGTTAGCAACAGCAAAACTTTCCTGTAGGATGGAAAGTTTTATATTTTACATTTTTGTGATACTAAATATTTCTGTTTCTAACTTAAAAGGCATAAATAAAGCCTAAATATTTATGTTGCTACAATGGATAGGGTGTGACTGCAATTTCGAACATAAGAAAACCCTAGAAAAAAATGATTTCAACCTCTTTTTAATTTAATGCAAAAAATGTTTCCTTTCCCTTTTCAATTAGTAGGATTTTTCCAATGATTTTTTCTATTGCATGCTTAGCTTCCAATAAGTGTCAGTTGTGACACGTGAATACCAGAAAACAAGCTGCTCCATTCTAAGGGGTCCATAGTAAAGATTTCTGCTTCTTTATAATTATCATAGATCCAAATTTTATCCAGAAAACTATTCTTTTTTTAATAAAAGAACGTTCAAAAATTTATTTTTGAACAATGCACACTGTAGCGTTGCGAAAGTAGACTTGTGTAGTTCATAAACGAACTAGTTCATTTAAACGATTCCAACGATTGAACTAAGTGAACTAGTTCATAATTTTAAGTATACCTAGTTCATTTTTGAACTATACTATACCAGACAAGATAAATTGAATCAATGACAGTGTTTCCTTGTTGACTATTTTGAATATGAAATTAGTGCTGCCACGCATTTTATTAAACAATCGTCTTGGCAACGCTACGGTGTTGTTACCATCATATTTTGAAAAGAATATTTAAACTAGAAAAGATTTTGAACTCAAGAGAGCCTTTGGACTAAAATCTGAACTAGTTCATTTTCAAACTTTGAACTAAAAGGAGAAATTTTTAAATTGAATTTTATTACACAAGTCTCTTGTTAAGAAAAGAAAGCAGAAGTAGTTTAGAAGGAAATAGTCCAATTCTTATGAAAATTCATATGCTGCAGAAATACAAAAGATTGTTGTTACGTTTTGTTTTTCCTTTCCACTTCTAGTACTTTACTTTTGCTTTCCTTTTTTTTTTTTTTGTTCTTAGTGAGTGGTTGTGGCTAGATTTATTCGCATAATCTCTTCCACGCCACAATCTGTGACTCTGGCTAGACTCGAAAAGTATGGCTGGTTTAACTATAAAGGCGCCTTAATAAGCTTATGTGCTGTTGAGACATACATGTGATTTTGTCAACAATTGATTTCTTTTTTTTATTTAAAACTCCGCCGGAGCGAATTGCTGTTTTCAATTTACTCGCTCTTAAATAAATCTTTCACCTTACTTTATTTTATACTCAAGTGCTGGTGGGATCTAAATCTTCTGTTTAACGTGCGTGCAGGCACCTCTATCAATGTTTCTGCTTAAAATTGGAGCATACCACACTTGTTAGTGGTGGAAGTAACAACAACTTTATCCTTATTTTATTCGTAACTACGCACAATCCTAAACTTTAAATGGGCAAGATCACCTTTTGTTGCACAGTGAAGAAAAACAACAGACGACGATAACAGTGTATCTATAGAAATGTGACACAAGTTATTGTTTAACGACAATGACACGGAAATAATTTTAATTTAATTTTCTTGTCAGTTTTTAATTATTCTTTCACATTCTGTCTTTTATTCTTCTAACAATGTTGCCACATATTTCCACGAATAGTTGTATTTTAAAAGCATTCAAATTCATAATAAGAGGAAAAATAAAAAAATATTTAATTAAATGAAAAATAATAGAAGAGGTAAAATATTTGAGCCCATCTAAAATCGCCATTTACAATTTCTTCCTCATCAATTGTTTCAATCTGTTTGCAGGTTTTAAAAAATCCCATTTAGTTACTAGGTTACTAGGTCTCGTTGAACTTAATGACACTTAATGAAACAAGTAAAATTGTTATATTCGGCTATGCCGAATTTCATATACCCTTCACCATATACGTATATGTACATGTACCATTCTGCAGATTTCCTGTTAATAGTTTAAATAAAAATCGACATAAGAAACTCTTTTCTGTTCAAAAAAGGCAGTTTTTTTTCGAAAATTGTAAGTCCTGCTTAGGGTTGTTGTCCCAACTAATTTTCATTAATTATAATAAACAAAAACTACCAGCAGGAATACAAACGAAAATTGAAAACAGCTTAGTAAGTGTTACCAAATTTTTTTTTTTTCACCTGCAGAAATACAAACGAAAGTTAAGAAAAAGATGTGGGAAAATTGAAGACAAGTGTGGTGTTTTGCCTGCTACTTCGAAGAACTTGAACCGATCTCGCTGTTTATCAAAAGAAACATTTTCGAAACTATGTTTGATTAACTGGCTTGCTTAAATTTTCTCTAGCTAATCTAGTGCCTTTGGCAAAGTTGATTACATGCCAAACACGAACAGAACGGTGCACATCGATTAATCGTTTTCGCTTGGCATTAAAACTCAAAACACTTTATGGGGTCAGAAGTAGATATTTTAGAAATTGCAAACGGAATGACAAACCCCCCTATGGTTAAGGATATAATAATCGAAATAACACAGAAATGTTGACAATGCTTTCGGAGCACCGTCGTTATTTTGTACATGAATTTTTAAATGACAAATCGTTATGTTGCCGTCGTCTGTTGTGTTCCTGCTAACAAATATATAAAATGTGCCAAGTCAACCTCACTATAAATCCAATCATAAAGACGTATTTCTCATTTGCGGCCTATAATTTACACCGGCGTTTACAGTTGAATTCTAAAAAAAGACATTCAGGTGCAACAATTCTCATTTAGTTTGCCAGAATTCTAAGACACTGGAGTTCCTAAAGGGGTAGACAAATACCCCTTCTATTTTCATTCTTGTTAAATTTTGGCATCATTTGTATTCAATTGAAGTTAATAATAAATTTGAAGACAATTGATATTTCTCATTAAATTTTTATTTTATTATTTTTATTGATGCTTTTTTTTTGTTTGTTTAATTTAAAAAATTATATTTTTAATTTGTTAACGTGTTGAAACTTTGCACTAATATCCCAATATTTGCAACTGAGGAATAAGAAATAATTCCTACAACAAAAACTTAAATATATATGTATCTGTATGTAACTATAAATATATTCAACAGACTCTTCAATAAAAAAAAAGAAATAATAATACCAGAACCACCACAACACCTAAACCAGTGAATATAACAAAATAAAATTGAAACCTCAACAGAAAGAAATAATTAAAAATAATAATAATCTACAAGAAAAAAACAAAATACTGAATAACAAATTTGCTAAACTAATCCATTAACTTTGATAACTAACATTTTATTCTATTTAATTTTTTAACATAAAGAAAATCTGTTTGGTTATCACTGTCGTGGATTATGATCGTATTGGTACTTCTGAGCCCATTGGACGCTGTATACTTGGCTGTATGGCCACCGGCACTGAATTGCGACATTGGTCCGATATGTTGGCCTCACCACGACGACCTATTGCACAGTGGCATACTCTGAAAGATCCCGAAGAAACCGATGAAATTCTTAAGAATATGAAGTAAATAGTTCAAGTTTAAAATTTAAAACCAAAAGAAACAGAAACAAAGAAAGAAAAAAAAAACGCAGCAACAACAAAAACAAAACACAAATATTCAAGGAAATTAAAGAAAAGCCAAGTAAAAGAGAAAAGAGATTTAAAGAATATTGAACAACAAAAAAAAAATTGATTGATATTTTTTTATTTAAAAGCTGAACATTAAAAGTAAGTTAGAGGAGAATTGGCTGAACAAAAGGTTTGTTAATTTACAAATTTTATCGTTTAACAATCTTACATCTACTTACTTTTTCTACAATTTTTAAGGATATCAATCAATTTTTTTTGTTTCTTCTGATTTCGCTACGTTTATCTCATACGTTTGAAGCAAAGAAAGATAAATCATTAAAACAACAACAGGAAACTATATAAATCACACATCAAAACCGTCATCAACAAAACAACAACAAAAAAGAGAAAAGTAGTACCAGCATCTTAAAGTAGTTATAATTATTAATAATAATATAAATTGAAATTATACATATTTACATAGAACACATACATATATGTTACTCATACATAGGAAACACATTTAGCATACAAAATAAAAACTAAGAAAAAAAAACAAAACTTAAAAAAAAGATGGCCACCATTCATAGAAAATTTAAAAAAGAAAAACATTTAAGAAATAATTAACGAAATACAATCAAATATACAAAATACGACATACAACATAGAGTACATAAACAGCAAAAAAAAAAAAATAGAAATTGTAAAATATTTGTTCTTATCTACGAAAATTCAAGAGTTAAGTTGAAATATTTTTCAGCTGCTAAGCGAAATTTTACAAACCTTTTTTTTTTTTTTTTGTTTTTATTTTTATAAAAATTATTAAATCTCTTCAAAGACAATATAATATTTTCAGTACCCATTTTTTTGAAAGTTGTCTTAAAATTACATACAAAAAACACAAGAAAAAAATAACGATTTAAAGCAGCTTTTCCTTTAAAGATATCTCTGTATTATTATAAATGAAAATTCAAACAAACAAACAAAAAAAAACTATTTTAAACAAATTAAATTTAAATTACTATTATTATATTAAAAAACTATTTCAAAGTTGTTAAATTTTAGCAAGAAACAAACAAAAGTTACAAAAAAAAAATAAAAACCTTTTAAACATCACAAAACAACAACAAAACTATATACTCAGTGTTAAATATTATAAAAATTATTTAATTTTTTTATTTCTGTTTTTTTTTATTTTTAACTTAAAGAAGATCAAGATGAACTGCTGGGTGTAAAAGAAGCGTTTGTTTCCTCTTTGCATTTTATTAGCAAAAAAATAAAAAAAACATAAAGTCAAAGACTTTAGCTCAATTAATTGAAAGTCTATGAGCACAGTGTAAAAAATTCAATAGAAAAAACCAGCTTAAGATTTACCAAAGAGTATTTTGATATAAAATTCCAGCCATTAAATATATTTTATTGTCTTAAAGAACATAATTAATCAACACCAATGGACCTAATTAAAATAAATTTTCAAAAAAAATTTTTTTCAAAAAAAAATTTCCAAAAATTTTTGTTTTTTAACTCTTGTGTATCACAGGGTTTTATATTATAATTTTGCAACAAAAAAATCTAATCATTATACTACAGCTGCAATATGTGCTGCATTTTTTTCTATTGAATTTTTAAACACTTGAAAAATTATTCTGTTGATGTATTTTTCTTACTTCCAAGATTCCGTTTCGGCATTTAATATCCCATCTGAATAGTAACGAATGCCCTTAGTTGTTTTCCCATTTATAATTATTACATAAACTGTTATTGTTAATATTAAATATATTACAAAGATTATCAAACCATAATAGCATTAAATAAATTTTTGTAGCCCTTGTCTTTCCTACAAATCAATCAGACAAATTGTTATGTAAATTAATAAAATTCTTTGAAATACTTTTAACGTATAATTTATAAAAATCTATTGTTATTCCATATTTATTATTATTATTATTTTTTTTTTTTTTTAATTTATATAACAAAGAAATAAAAGTCGGTTTATACCGACCATCTAGAACCCTACAACAAATTATAAATAAACTAATTACGAGATAAGTTTTTAAAGATAAAAATAAAGTTTTTAAGTTTATCTAAGCAGAATAGGAAATACAGCGTTTTCCACAAGCATTAATACACGAAACAGCCTATTATTTCTACTGTATACTGTCTGTTTTAAAAATTAAAATTCCATATCATTTTCTTTTAAAACACTTTAGTTTGGGAAAAATGATGCTCCTGGCATTAGTTTTCAATATTTACCTTTTGAAAAAAGATTATGGTTTTCGTAATCAGGATTCTATTTTTAGATTGAGGTTACCACCCCTGTCGTTAATAAGAACAAAAAAATGCATGTTTGTATGAAATTAACATTCCGCTCAAAATTAGAATTGGTTTCATGAATTTTCTGTGAATTATTTGTAAACTTTTTTAAACAGCTGTTCAAAATAAAAAAAGCTATCAGTTCACAATGAATGCAAATAAGAAAAACCTCCTTAATAACCTCCGCTATCAACAAATTCCGAAAATTAAAGGGCGTTTTGAAAGTGTCATGACATTCATAAAAATATGATTATTGTTTGAACTGTGATAGGCAGACAATAATTCGCACAGTGTTTGTAAAATCATGTGCAGTATGGCAACAAATAGAGTAAATAAAAATTGAAGCATGACTTATGACTCGATATTGATATGATGCGTATACGGCTTTAGTTTTTCAACAGTAACAGGCAGACACTTTTTCCGTAATAGGATGACACTTTAAATTTACGCAGGTTATAAATTACTAAGTCGCTGCAAAAACAAATATGAAAAGTATAATTAAAAGGTTTCCTAATTGTAACACCATTTTTACAGGACCTTCTTAAATTTAAACAAGTTTAAAATATAAAATTAGGAAGTGTTACTGAACCCCTCATGTAGGAGTCAAACTCACAATTTTTTCTATTAAACGAGATTTTTAATAAAACTTTTGAGCTCTTTCCTTATTCGGCTATTATGTCTGTAGTAATCCTCACAAAATTACAGATAATCTCTTTGATCTGCATCTTATCGTGATTAAGATCACTCTGCACTGAAGTATTTGATCTTAAAATAAAAAGAGAAAAATTTACGTTGGGAAAAATATACTCATTTCGGAAATTTATTCCTGGTATAAAAATATGGGTAAAGGAAAATATTTCGATGGAAAAATATTCCTGACAGGGGAGTAGCAGGACAGACCAACGATTTTATGAATTAAATCCAGTAACTGGTTATTTAAAATTTTTTTTTAGCAGACAGACAGCTATTGAAAAAAATATTAAACCAAAAATCTATTTGATGTTGTAGGGTCTTAAAATCAAAAAATAATAAATTACTTAATAATGATAATTAAACACTTAAAAGCAAATACAACAAAGTTTAACTTTAACCTGGTGATGTAAGAAGAAATAAAAAAGAGATTATACATATATCATGAGTTTTACTTTCTAATAAAAAAAAAAACAATTAAATTTAGAATTATAATTATTGTAATTAGTTTATATAAAAAAAAATAATATTTAGTTTAAAAAATAATTTAATACAGGATCTCAAAATAAATATATCTACTTATAATAGATCTCAGTTTTATTTAATAGGTTTTTAATGTTATTAATAAATATATATTTTTTATTTATTTATAAAATAAAGAAATAAAATATCACCTAATAATTCTATGATAAAAATTCCATAATAATAATTTTTTACTGCAATATTTAAAAAAATATTTTTCTTGAAAAATTTAGCCTAAATTTCCATAGAAATTTATTTATTTCTTATTTTTTTTTTTTTTTGTTTTTTTTTATTATTATTTTTTTTTTTTTTTTTTTTTGTTGGTACAAAAATTATTTTTTTATATTTTATTCTTTTTTTAATATATAATGAATTTTTAAAGACAAGTTAATCAATTTAAAATTTTTATTTAAAAAAAATAAATATTATTTGTAAACATATAAATACATACACACATACATACTTACATATATACATAAAAATAATATTTTAATAAATAACAAATATTTAAAGAAATTATTAAGAACAATAATAGTTATTACTTACTTATTTATATTATATGCATATTATAACAATAAATAATAAAATAAATTGAAATAATATAAATAATAACTTAACTAGAAAACCTATAATACAATTAATTATAATTGAAAAAAAAACTATTAAAAATTTCTTAAAATATTAAATAACAAATTATATTATAAATGTGCATAATATTTATAATAATATAAATAATTAATTAGCTGAAAATTATAAAAAAAAAAAAAAAACAAAAAACTAAAATTTAGTAAAACTGAAAAAATAATTTAATTAAAGCGAACAAAAAACCTTTAATTTTTTTTCTTTTAAATAAATATGAAAAATTAAAAAAAAAACAAATTTATTATTATGTAGATGTTTTTTGTCCTGTATAAAATATTAATTAAATAAAAACTTGAAATGGCCACACAGAAAATGCAACTAAATTTAAAATTGAAAAAAACAAATTAAGTCTATAAACAAAATACAAATGTAAAATATAACAACAATTTAAATTTCTTTAAACGACTGTTTTTGTTTGTTACACAAAAAAAATCCTTAAACTGTAATATAAATATATTTCGAGTAATTTTTAAAATTATAAAAATTTGCTTCAAAAATGTTTAAGAAAAAAAAAACAAAAACATGATTAAAAACATTTTTTGTACATTCCAAAAATTTGCTTAATTATTTGAAATTTTCTTAAGCATTTTAGTAGATGTTTTTATAATTTTAAAGCCATTAAAAATAAAATAAAAAACACACACAATATTAGCCTACATATTATAATTAATTAAAACAAACACACATATAGACATAAATATATTTCCATTTAATCTATAACTAAATAATTAAAACAAAAATCTAAGTTATAACATGTTGATGATTTAAACTAAATTATATTTATAAAATAATATTATTATTATTAAAAAAAGAAAAATAAATGAACTTATATTGAACAAAATAATTATTTAAATTTTTTGTGCTGTTTTTTCTTTTTATTTTATTTTTATTTATCAGCAAAACAGTTTAACATAATTTAAGTTCTCATATCATGTTATAAATAAAAATAAAAACAAAACAAAAAAAACATAAAATTACACAAAAACAAAAAAACTGAAGTACCTCTCTTCTCTCTTTCTATTACTCTCATTCATTTAGATACAAATTAAAAATAAATCAATTGATTAAAAAAAAAAGAAATATATTTTCCCCAATTTCTAAATCGTTTCCTATACACATTATCTGACCAATAATAACAACAACAACAAGGGGGAAACGAAGAAGAAGAGTTAAGTTTTGAACGAAAGTTAATTGGTTGGCATTACATATATACGTATTAACACCCCAGCAAACACAAAATTGAAAGGTGTTAATAACAAATATGGTTTTTATTTTAAAATAAATGAATTTTTAAAGTTTTTCCACGCGTGTCTTGGACTTGAGTTTATTGCTTAAAATTCAAATATTATTCTAAAGTCAAACAAAATCTTTGAAAAAAAAATATATATATTTTTTTTTTCATTAAGTTAATTGCAAAGCCGTTTGTTCTCAAACTAGAAAACAAGTTTAAAATTAATGTTAACAAAATTAACTACAAATCTTAAAATATATGTATAAATTTGAAACAATAAAAAAATATATATTTAATTTTTGTTTGACATTAATTTTCGCTCAATCTATTATAAACATTTGAGAACAACACTTGAGAAAAGCTTTAATCAGAAAACATATTGATTGTTTTCACTTTTTTTTTAAACTTTTATTCTTCGATTATATTTGAATAAATTTTGATTGATTCTAATTTCAAAATATTGTTTATTTCTGATCAAACTTGTATGTTTGCTGGGACATAATGTTAGCCAATATTGAAATTTATTTAAAAAGCCAAACAAAGTGCTGTTGATTTAACATGTACATATAAGCCACCGTTCAAAGAAAGGTCGTCTAATTTCTAAGCCATTCAAAGAAAAAAACTTTTGAAAAAATTTAAATCAACTGCCGATTTCTCTACATGCGAATGAATACTTCTTTCGCATACTTGTATTGAAAACAAAACCAAAATATAAAAAATTGTTTTTGTTTTTAATATGCATGCTTTGCTATTCCCGTTTTCGGAGAAACCAGTGCATCTTAAGCTACTATTGAAAGTATCAGTGCTTCTTAAACCACTGTTACAGTTTTTATTGCTTTCAGTGAAATAAACATTTTTAAATAATTTAATATTTACAAAAATTAAAGTTCTAACAAAATTGGTATGTTTAAGGTATTTTAAGCAAAACTTTATTTAGACCAGGGATGGTAAATTTTTATAAAATTGAATTTTACGCCAAATAAAAAAGAAAAATTCCTAAGACATCTTTTAGAAATGTTAATTTTGTTCAATGTTATTTAAGTAGGTTGCAGGTTTTAATTATTGATTTCAGCAATTATTATGCCAAAGGCGTAGAGAGACAATGATGGTCAGTAGGTATTCACCTTGAGGTAAATTGCCTAGCCAGGTAATAAATAAAACCTTCAACACATTTTGTTTGCTATTGCTTTAAGTAAATGATTTTTTTTACTCTTTAAGTTCTCTGTGGTTTCCACTCTCTTGTGTTACGCGTGGTATCATTAGAGGGTTTCTTGAGACATGGCCAATCCAGCTGCACTTCTTCTTCCTTGTCTACATTTCAGTTACGATTAAATTGGTGCACTCTAAGCCCGGGTTTTTCCAGAACATTCTTTTTCAAATACTTGAAACACATTAATGTCTTTAATAGTCATGTTCCAGGGTTGGCAACTTAACAACGTTGTTGGTTTTATACATGATTGAAAAAAACCTACTTAAGGAGATTGTTGTCTACTTCCATATGATATTAAAATGGCCGGTTGTTGTCTAAATATCATTTTTTGATTCGACATATGTATCTTCTGATGAACCATTATTCGTGTCCGCCAATGTAAAAAACTCTGCTGTTAAAAATGTTAATCCTTACGATTGAGTTTCCTTCACATTTGATATAAATCCAACTTTACCGCGTCTGCGTAATCTAGATCATATAATCCAGTTTTGATCGAATTCCCCTGTTGCCAGCAGTTGCATTATTTATAACGGCATCTAGAAAAATGTTGACAAATCGTGACTACTGTATGCATCCTTGTCGCACAAGCATACAGAGAGCAGTGTACTGAATCATTGCATTTCTTATAACGGTTAACTTTGGTCGTGTGAAGGAGAGGCTTTGTTTTGACACTTAAATATATGAAAAAATTATTTTCTATATAATTGCAATATTTCCAAATGACTTTAAAAAATCTATGTCGCTTTGCTATTGAAGCTAAACTTGGCCTTTTTAGAATGTGTAAAATGCTCAAGTAACTTTATTAATTTGTATATAGACTTCTGGCCTTTCTAATAAATAAAGTGCAAAAATATATACTTTATAGCACATTTGCACAAACAATAACAACAACTATAACGATATAAAAATTAATTTAATTGTAAGTGATTGTAAGATTTAGACTCATCTTCCCACAATAAATAGAATGGTATGAAACAGCAGCAACATTTAAGGATTAATAATAAATTAAAAACAAAAGCATTTTCTGTTCCCTGTTAAAATGCAAAAGCAAACAAATTATTATATCCACCACCACATATTCGTATGATATCATTTATACATAATCATCGGCACCAAATAGTATGAAAACCAAAACTGAAACAAAAAAAAAACAAAGATAACATGTTCTAAAGTAAGATAAATAAAATAGAATTGCACCAAGTTTCAAAATAATAAATAACATACATATACTCGTAATAAATCATAACCACTAGGCTCTTAGGCTCTAGAGTCTAGCTAGACAAACCAATTTAATTTAAAGTTAAAAATAAACTAATCTAAGCCTACTAGGAAAAAATAAAAATATTTAGTTTTGACCAACTAAATTCTGCTGGTTGAGTTATTTTTCAATAGTTTCCATGAAAATATAAAAACTTTTATAAAACTAAAAAAAAAAACTAAAAAAAAAATTTTTGTTGTAAAATCTGTAATTTTATTGAATTAAATCTTTTACACATCCATTCTAACCCTCGTTAAAATTACTAAAAATTCGGTATTAAAAATAAAGAAAGAAAACAAATATTTAAAAAAATATTAAAACTAGATTTTTGTTGATATTTGTATAAATTTTACAAAAAATATATTTTTAAGTATAAAAAAAAATCCAAGTCCCCGTATATTCTCTATAAAATTTTATTTATTATTATTATTATTATTATTATTATTATTATTATTATTATTATTATTATTATTATTATTGAATAAAAGAAACAAGATCGAAAAAAAACTGTTAAGTGTTAAAAACAAATAAACAAAAATATATATAAATATTATTCATATTTCTTAAACAAATAAAAAATTTAATTGATTAAAAAATTAAATAAAATCAAATACGAAATTGTATTCAATAAAATCCAGAACAACAAACGTTTTATTTTAATGATTTAAATGAATTTAAGTAAAATGATTAAATGAGAACTTAATGATTATATGAGAACTTAAAAATAATAAAAGAAAAAACAAGAAGAATAAGAAGAAACCAACAGACATCTGTAGTTAAATGAAATACAAAATTTATATAAGTTAAAATAAAAAATATGTTTGAAACTAAATATTTCTGAAAAAAGAACTATTTTTTGAAATTTTATGATAATAAAGTTGCAGGTGAGTAATAAACCGTTTACATCTGGGCTATAATCTGCCTTTAAATGTTTTATTGTAATAACTGTTATATTTTTCTTAACGTTTATTATATGATTTTAATTAATAAAAAGAAACCAGCTCTAAAACAAATAGTTTTATATAATCCATTTTTTGCTATACTGTTTATCTATTGACAACACTTTCCCCATTAAGCATTCCGTTCAAGTTATTTAATGAATCCCGCCGTTTGTCGGGCTACCGAATTTCCGAAAACTCCCTGAATTTTGAGTTTTTTTTTATATATTCTGTATCTTTTTTTGTTTTAGATCGGATAAAAATTTCCTGAAAAGTAAGTGAAATATATATTCAAAAAGTAAGACTGCTATATTCGGCTATTCCGAATCTTATATACCCTTCACCATATGTTTAAATCTAGTTAAGTGAAGTAACTCCAATCAAAAAAAAAAAAAAAAATAAATATTAGGATGACAGAGAAAAATAAGAAGAAGAAAATTAAGTTCTTTATATAATGTTACTTCAATTTAGGGTCCGATCCTGCAGGTTTTACATCTGCCTCCTTCCTACAAAAATCAGACTTTCTGCTTAGTAGCACATTCTAAAGCGAGACGGAAATCAATTTTTTGTCAGATCATAGAAAAACATCAGATTCATAACCGATATGTATATTCGGAAGTAATATTACCCAATACGTTTAAACAATATCATCATTCACAATAGTTTGCATTGTGATTGATAATTTTTGTTTTTTGTCACATGCAGCGTTTTTTATTTAAACAATAGATTGGCAACATTTACATAATCTTTTTTGTTTTGAACACTTGTTCTACATATTTAATCACAAAGAAAAAATTCCACACAAATTAAATATATTTTTTACTTTACTGTTTATCTTAAAAATACTAATATATTTTATGAAAAATTAATTCACAAAATGCCAGCAAGAAGAAAAACTAGTGGAGTGAGAAGTCCTACTTCAGATGACAACGATAAAGATTCCGAAGCGTATATACTGAAAAGAAAAAGAAACAATGATGTAAATAATGAGCAAATGACAAATTCTGAATCCTAAAAGATAATTTTCATTATTTTTGTCTTTAAGGCAGTGAAAAAAACGAGAGAAAAGTCCAAACAGACAGCCCAGGTACGAAAGGAAAACGTTGAAAAGTTGCGTGTTCTTAATAAACAAATGGAAGCTAAAATTGAAATAGTTAAGAGACACGTGGAAGATTTAAAGAGTTTACTTCTCCACAAAGTTGACTCTGAAAAACATGATGAAGTGATTAAAAAAATACTCGAAGAAGAATCTGGTGAAGATGATGATGAAGTTTAAGGCAGAAAAAATACTAACACGTGGAAAACCTAGAATTTGTTGTAATGCAAAAATCAAATTGTGTAATTAATGTTTCGAGCGAACACAAAGAATCAGCAACTAAAGGAAATTTTTTAATGCGCAAAGGATAAGTAAATAGTAAAACAGAATTTTAAGCCGCCTAAAAGTTAAATTAAACGTTTATTTAGTGTTAAAGTTAATACATATTCTTGTTTGTACCTATAATGATGATTTTTATAGCAAATGTAAATATACTTAACGTCAAATGTCTTTATAAACTTGTTTTGACTATTTTTAGACATGTTGGCTGGCATATAAGCAAACTTGAGCTGACACGTATGCCTGTATTTTTCTCAAATTTTTTTTTTTAACTGCTACGAACTGTTATTACAATTTTCCTTATTTAAAAATTATGTACACAATTTACATATTTTATTTTAAAATATTATGATAATGTTAACACGAAGCTACATGTATAAAGTTTCTGTAATATTCGATCGTTTTTTAAATCATCTACACAAAATTAGTAAGCGAACAAACATTTCTTTCGCATATTACCATTAGAAGCAAAAACTAAATTTTAAGTAGATAAATGAAACCATAACGATTTCGTAAAAAATGCAGTTCACTGTAGATTTTAATTTTTATTAACTTTAATTCATATGCGGACATTAATGATGATATAGTTGCCACTCTGGTTTTATGCATTTTTTTCCAATTAAGATTTTTTGTTTCTACTTATTTAATAACTATTTCTCAATTTAAATTCACTTTTTCGGCTTTGGTTCATTTTTTAATTTAACTTTTATTAAGAAAAGTAAATAGTACATATGAAAAATAATTTTCTTAATAAAAGTTAAATAAAAAAATGAACCAAAGCCGAAAAAGTAAATTTCAATTGATTTATGAAGATCACTGGTTCAACCCCAAGGTACTAAAATTAAAAAAATAATTTAATAACTATTTCTTTTTTAATTTATTGATTGTGCATGTTCTAATGAAAGCGCGTTTTCAAATTGCATAATGATAAATTTTATTAATTTTCGTGCAGGTGTAACAAATTGCTTTAGATTTTTCACCCATTTTGCCACTTTAAGTTGAAATCGCCAATTTTATGAGATATGATTTTATCATAACATAGGCGTATGGGCTATGTGCGATTAATATTTTTAACAAAATATGTAATATTTATAAATTAAGATACATATAAAAATTCCTAAATAATTTTTAACAAATGTAATTTTTTTTAATTTAATCAATATTTTAGAAAATTGTGTTTGTGCTAACACAATTTAAAAACCTGATTTCGTTAAATAATTTCAATTTTATCTAAGACATTTTTTGCATTTTTTTGGACAACGTACAAAATTTTGGAAACAAAATGTTCTTATAAAAAACGTTTCTATAAAATTTGTATCAAATAAATATTGCTTAGAGCAGTATGCTTTTAGAACTATTTTCTATTATTCTTAAATAATAGTGGTATTAGCAAAAACAAAAGAATGTGGACCAAAAATAAATAAATATTGCTATAATATTGTTTTTTAAGAAATATTTATTTATTAACTTCATTCTATAATATAAAGCCTAACAATGCTAAAATAATAATATTACATAGCAATTAAACCTAAAATTATAAATCCATACTTAAAAAATATCTTCCTAAATTAATTTTTATCCAAAAAAAAAAAATAATTAAATTTAAAAAAGAATTTCAATAGGAATATTGTTTTGTTACTAATAAAATTAGCACTACATAACTTGTTAAATTTAAACAGCGGAACTGGCCGTTTCTACACGCATTAATGTTAGAATTGGCAATACCGTTTCATATTTTAAGTGATTGTGAATAGTTTCAATTCATTGTGATTTCTTCAGGCCCTAAATACATTTTTGACATTTATAATATTATTTTGATTAAATTTAGAAAAGCAATTTGTTCGGAAAAAGAAATATATTTGCCAAAAATAAAAAAATAAATTAAAATATTTAATAAATTTTTAACGCTTTCCAGTGAGAATATATACAAGTTATGTCAGGGCTGCGTCAGAAAGTTATACAACTTTATAAGCACGTAAGTTTTTGACGAAAATTGACCGGCCCCCACCTGAGCCACTAGAGTTTTAGAACCGCTCACAACAATTAATGTTTTATTTACTTTTAGCTGCAGTATTTGGGACGTGAATATCCTGGAGCTAATGGACCCCAGAAATTCCGCCAGCAAGTTAAAGATGCATTTCTTAAGAACAAAGATGAAACAGATCCCAATAAAATAAAGGCTCTAATTGCCCAGGGACGTTACGCTGCAAAAGAAGTTGAGGCGTTAGTTTCATTAAAAAAATATCGCACATTGAAACAGCGCTATTCTCAAGATTAGTCAAATTCAACATCATCGATTTAAAAAGGAGCATAGGAAGACTTGTGGAAGCATGTTACTGCATTCCATATTAATAGAAATTTACATAAAAATTTCCATAGATATTGAATGCTATAATTTGCCTCCACTGGTGCTTGAAATAAACGCATTTTTATCCATCAGTCATAGACATGTATATATACACACTCAAGTTTATTTGTTGATTCATATTTTTTTAGATATTTAGAGACGTTAAATATAAAAGAGCTTCCATTACGGAATCAAATTATAAGCAATTTTTTGTTTTAACTGGTCAATAAAATTTTATTAATTAAAGACGTATTTGTGTTATTGTGAATTGCTTTATTGTATAATTATTAACCCTTTTTAGCCCAAGAATTTAAAAATGTCCAATCAGAAAACACATTTTCGTTAAAGACTGAAAACTGCTCAAATACTTAAAAGACGTTGAAAATTCTTATTATTCTTCAATTTTAGGTATTCACTGCTTGCAGTGGCTCTTTCCACGTTAAAATAATTGACCACATACCAGCTTGAAAACTGATTTTAGGTGTTGAAAAAGAAAAGTTGTACGAAATTTTCAAGATTTTTGTCTTTTCAGTTGGAAACCTTTAGTTTAATAGCTTTAAAGATACAATAAATAAATAATAAAAATTTTTCTTTTGCTTCTGGAAGCAATGATTATTTAATTTAATTGAACTGGTGTTTTTTAATCTCTTTAATGCCAAAGTCGCGGTAAATCCTTAGGATACCCCATTGTGAAATTAATTGCGGCAGGCATCTACATACGTACATATGTATCTAAATATATTCACATATTTATTTTCAGCTGACTTGGTAACGATCAAAAGGATTTACGTGCGCCAAGATAGCGTCGAAGAAATAGCGTCGATTTTGGGAATTAAAAACCGGGGAAAAAACCGGGAAGTAAAATTCCCCGGGATTGGATATTTTGAATTAAAAAATAAAATAAGAATAAATTTTTGCATCTAGAAGAAGAAAAATTGATTTAAATTGTAAATAAATAAACAAAACATTTTTGTTTTTAGAGAATAATTATAAAAAAGCGTTTTCCATGATCACAAAAAACGATTGCTGATGTTTTCCATGGAAACTATAACACTGTCACCCATAATGACCATACGTTATTAAAATAGAGATATTAATGAACAAAAATTGATAACCGTGCAACAATTCCGCCGAGCCGTTTTCGAGAAAAGTGGCTTCATCCTAAGTGGGCACAAAAAGCGTTGCTAATGTTTTCCATGGAAACTATAACACTGTCGCCCATAATGGCCATACATTATTAAAATAGAGATATTAATGAACAAAAATTGACAACCGTGGGCGACAGTGTTATAGTTTCCATGGAAAACATTAGCAACGCTTTTTGTGCCCACTCAGGATGAAGCCACTTTTCTCGAAAACGGCTCGGCGGAATTGTTGCACGGTTATTAATTTTTGTTCATTAATATCTCTATTTTAATAACGTATGGTCATTATGGGTGACAGTGTTATAGTTTCCATGGAAAACATCAGCAATCGTTTTTTGTGATCATGGAAAACGCTTTTTTATAATTATTCTCTAAATACAAAAATGTTTTGTTTATTTATTTACAATTTAAATCAATTTTTCTTCTTCTAGATGCAAAAATTTATTATTTTATTTTTTAATTCAAAATAGCCAATCCCGGGAAATTTTACTTCCCGGTTTTTTTCCCCGGTTTTTAATTCCCAAAATCGACGCTATTTCTTCGACGCTATCTTGGCGCACGTAAAGGATTTAGTTGTATTACTTGAAGCAATACACGGGCACTCTAGCAATTTAGGCTCATTTCCTTTCTTTTTATTCGAATATAAATTTTGTTTATTCAGTGACATTTATAAAACACTTAATTATAATTTATGAAATAAAGTACTTAGGATACATCACAAACTTATTACAACAATAGTTATGTATATGAAATTAAGAAATTATAATTTATAAAGAAATTAAAAGTAATTAGAACTACCACATAACGAATGTACGTTGGACAAAATAACAATAAATTAAATCATTAAACTGTACATGACTTGAATGTTAGCCGAATTCAAAGCCTAAAACATCTTCCAAGCCATAATCGAATAATTTAAAATCATCGACATACACTTCGTACAAACGGCGAATGGCACTAATGGGTAGAGGATCAAAATATTCACGTAAATGAGCACGAGTATTCGAGGGTTTGTGGCCGGTGGGAAATGTTAAATTTTCAGCACCGGTTAAGTAGAGAGCCAAAGCTGAGTCATCCAATAAGGTCTCATATTTGCCTAAAAAGAAAAAAATAATTAAAATAGAATAAAAGAAATATTATAAAATATAAAATCTTACCTATAACATTATATCTCATAATGCAGGGATTACATAATTTAGCTATGGGTTCCCAATGTTCATTGTAGGATGATTGATTACTTAAACTTACTTCTGGCGTCAACAGATATTGTACAAATTCGGCAAATGTTACGTCATCACCATATTCCAACGAATGATTGCTGGCATCAACACGAAACAATTTAACAATTTGTTTGCCAACTCTTTGCTGAAAATATCGAGCACTTGCTGTATCGCCTTCTAGTTTATTGCGATATGCCGACAATAGCCGTTCAAATGGATGGCGTACAAACACAAATCTTGTGTAATCAGAGAGTACTTTGTGTTTTTCCGTTTCATTAAGTGAACTAAATTTATTAAAAACGCCCGTTGAATGCGCCAGAGCGCCGGGTATTTGCAATGGATCTGTACCGTTTCTCCAGGTGCCATTCAGTATCATTAAAACTCGTTTCCAATTTGTACAGGCCACCTAGATTTTAAGAAATTGAAGAAAAAAAAAAGAGAAAATAAATTATTAATAATGAAAAAGAAAATTGCTGATTGCAAATAATCTTCACAGTCATACTGAAACAACTATCATTAGATTAGATTGTTTATACACATCTTTGAATATTTCAGGTTTCTTATGATTTGTGGTTGGTTTTTTATGACCCAATTAAGAGAAATTGTTTATTTACATTAAAAATTGTTGCTGACCACCAAAACTAAAATTTCATTATTCAAGATTATTATTTTTGCTGAAGTGGTCTGGCATTAAGAATTAAAATAAACAATAGCTAATCAATAAACATTTGAAGCTCATAAAAATGCAATTCAATAAAATCTTTTAAAAAGGAATCCATAAAAATTTTATTTAAAAAAAAACTCGTTTAATTTTTTCCTATTTTTAACATTTATATTAAAAAAAAAAATAAATAAATAAAAAATCAGAAAAGGATTTAAAAAAAGAAAATGCTTTATTAAGAAAACAAAATTATTTGTAAGTGTACAAAAACCTAATTAAAAGTTAAATGCCATTTTTTTCTTAACACAGCACAGTGGGGCAGAATCAAAATATTTTGAAAATAACTCAGCTATTTGTAAATGGCCACGACAATCGATCCAAATGAGCATAAGAGAGAAGTATTTGAGGCCAAGATTTTAAGCAGGGTTTTATCCACTTTCCAGGGATGGCACTATGTGGTTTCAAATTTTGAAGTTTTTCTAATGCTTGGCATTTCTTCAATTTTTGTCTGATTGTCTGATAATCTTAAAGGACTATTTAATACCTACAAAATGGTGCCTTAATCTGCATGTTTATGTCTTAAAATGATTGAATCACAAGCATTTTCAAATTTTTATTTTTAAATTTTCGAACCCTGGCCCAGTTTTTCTTTAAATATTTGGTAAAATATTCAACAATTTTTTTTTTAATTTCTTACTGTATTTAGCGAGCAAAATTTAAAATATTTTGGAGTACCAATAGCATTGGATCAATCGGCCAATCCTTTTAAAAATGGCTGAGTTATTTCCAAAAGATTTTTATATTGCCCCACTGTGCACAATAAAAATGACTAAATAATCTAATAAAATAATTCTTGCAAAAAACAACTGACTTAAAAACAGCAGACTTTAAATAATTTTTTTTAAATAAGTTACATCAAGAATGGGAACACTCTTTAATTTCTAAATTCAAATTGTATACTTGTTGTTATAGGGGATTTAGCAATACAAGTTCCTTGTAAACTTCAGCTGTTTATAATGGCTCAAAACTTTAGCCGCATATATCAAATTACATTAACTATTGGGACACCCTTTAATTTCCAAATCTAAATGAAGGCAATACAGGTTCTTTGTTAATTTCAACCGTCTGTCTAAAAGTGTTTTAAAGTGTTACTAGGTACTTTAAAATTAATGAACTTTTGGGGCACCCTTTAATTTATAATTTTAAATATAATTTTAGTTTAGTATAAATTACTTGTTATAACGGTCATAGTCAATATTCTGGCCAATTTTCAAGACGTATGCAGGTCAATTTACGTCACCTATGGGGGCACCCTCTAATTTTAAGATTTATTTTTTTTTTTATTAATTTTTGCTACTGGGAGCCGTAGTATTTTTTTCTTTTTAATTTTAAAGTGTTGCCTTTTAAGGTTCATAATACGCACAAAAACATAGAGACACCCTTTTATTTTTAAAACTTAAAACTGTTTTTAAGACAGAAACAATCTGTAAGCATAACCTTTCAAATAAAAAATAAAAAACCAAAATCGGTTTAAAAATTATTGAGTTCTGAGGGCACAAACATACATAAAAACAACGTTCAGTTGAATTGATAACCTCTTTATTATATATATTTTTTTAAGTCGTTTAAAAATCAATTTTTGTTATAAACTAAATATAAAATTTTATATTTTATTTTGCCAATTTAAAAGTTTTTATAAGCTCGGTGTTTAAAGATCCGGGCATGGCCGAAATCGTTCTTTATATTTTTGTTTTTTTTTTTACTTTTGCGTATTTTAAATAAAAAATTATAAAATTCTATTTCGAAGATCTTAAATTATTCGACTAATTCGACTGAATAATTTATTTAAAATATAAAGAATAACCAAAAACAAAAAAATATTTCTTATCAGTTTAAAACGTTTTTTTTTTGCTTCTTCTGTTTTATGCCTTTTTCTGTTGCTAGTTTGTTTTTGTTTTAATTGTACTACAGATATCTTCTTAAATAACGTGTAAAAATGTTGTTTAAAATAATTAAAAAGTGATAAAGACACGCTTTCTTGATCTCTAGGAATTTTTTTATTCATTCATTTTACTAACTTCAGACAGTTTAGAAATACATTTCGAAAGAAATTATATTGTTGGGCATTGCGAAAATTATCATATGCACATTTAATCGTATCCGTCGTCTATTAGTTGAGAAGTAAATAACAGACACTCATTGTTACAAACACCCGGCACTAGGGTAATTGTGATACAAATCACTTTAATCTACAAAAAAAAAAAAAAAAAAAAAAAAAATACGTTGCATTGTATTGCATTCATTTATTTATCTTGAGCTTGATTTCCAGACACAATCTTCTTAATATGTTTCGATATGTTTTTTTTATATACAGAATACAAGCTTTCACCTTGCGTTGATTTTCTTTTTTTTACATTTATGCAAACTAATTTCTATTAATTTATTGTATTCAATTATGATTTGTATTCGAATACACAGAGAATAATAATTTGCATAAGGAAAAACTGTTAAGTGTTAATGAACTAAATGTAACTTAATTTAATTTTTTTATCTTACTTAATATGTTGGGCCGGTTTTATTTGCTGCTTTAAGTTTAGCTGATGTTGAAATCCTTGTTAAATTGAAATTAAAGGCTTTAAACGTATAAGACCTCCATGTTAATTTGCTTGAGTTTTTATTTATTCGCTTAAGTAATTAAGTTTTTTTTTCATTATTTCTATTTAATTTTTTATGATTAAAGTTCACAAGCAAATTTGTAATAATCGTTAAAGTTTTTCGTAACCAGTTTAATTATTTAAAATATGACTACTGATAGTAAAAACAAAAACCATTTGTTCATAATGAAAAATTCCTAGAAATACGAAGAAATATTTAATTTCTCAAAATAATTAAAAAAACTGGTTGGTTTTAAGTTCTCAGCTTCGGAACTTGTTCTGCTAAAGAGTTTAATTGTATAAAGTCAGAAGTAATCTAAGCGTATTTCTATGAATATTTCTTTTATCAATTTTTCCTTATTTTTTGAAATGCTCACTCTGGAAAATGTTCTGTGACAGGGATTGTCAACAACATTTTGAAATTTTACCAACTACATTGGCGAAGATAAACCAATCTGGGGAGGGTTTAGTTACTGCCAAGAAATTTCTAACAAATACAAATTTTATATCTTTATTAAAGTATACAGCCTAGGCTAGATTCTACAGTTACATTACCTGTGCACTTTTCATAAAATTTAAAACAATGAAGTAACTGCAATCAAAAAACCAAATATATGGGGCGATAGATAATTAATAAATAAGAAAAAAAAACATCGAGTGAAAAAATTTGCGCTGTTGAAACGATTTTTCAGGAAATGGAGCCGATGATTCTTTTCTGTAATTTTCTTTTTAAATTTTTTAATTCTCTGTGATTTTAATATTTACTTTTTTTTTTTTGGATTAAAGTTATTTCACTAAACTAGATTTACCTATTAGGTAAAGGGTATATTAAGCTTTATTTTAATAAGTTATTGAAATTTTTCTTTTGAAAATTAGATCAATATGGTACTTTACAAATTCGTATTGTACTAAATAATAGAGAACCGAAACTAATACAGAACCTTATGTACTCCCGGCCAGTGTTACCACTAGGAATTTTTAAAAAGTCGCACAAAAGATCGTTTTATAAAAATAAAGACGCACAAAAAAGTCGTTTGAGAAAAAAAGTTGTACATCTTTTTTTTAGTATTAATATAAATTAAAATCATAAAAAAAGCAATCTAAGCAAAACAAAAAGCTCATTACAGAATCCATTTTTATCATATATCATAAAATATACAGTTGCATTTTACATATACACATACATCTATATATATTTTCATGTATACTAACAGCGTTAAGTTTAATAAATTTGGTTGTCGTATGCTGTTGATAATTTATAATTTACTGGAAATTAAACGTTTTTTGTGAGAAACTTTACAAAAAAAGGTTGAAAAGTCCCAAAAATTAAAAAAGTTGCAAAAGTCGGTGACAAAAAGTCTCACAAAAAGTCGCAGACCGCTAAAAAGGATCAAATTGCGAATTTAGTCAGGCGAACGGTAACCCTGCTCCTGGCCGTTATTATGAATCTATTAAGCGATGCAGCTGCAGCAGAATTTTACTCCAAAAAAAGACTTAATAACAAGAAAAGTGAATCTGTCTCTTGAATTCAAATCCAATGGAGAATCCAGAAAAATGACCAATAGAATAATTAGAAAAGCAATTTATTTGTAAAACGGCTATTTTTTTACATTTATGTTATTAAATATTTTGTAAGCAATATTTAATACTGAATTTTTCTGTTTTGTTGTTAAAACTGACATTTTTCCGATTTTTTAAATTGAATTGCCGATCAAGTCATATTTTCTTTTTGCAAATATGCAAATTTCTTGTCAAAATTATCTGGCACCCCTAGTTGTTGCATTTTTTAGCAGACTAAATTCATTTTTATAAAAAGTGGAAAAAGAAAAACAACACGCCTGTCACTAATTTTTTCATATTATTTGGAACAAATCTAATTTAGTGAAGTAACTCCGAAAAAAATATATCAGGCGATAGAAAATTAAAAAATAAGAAAAAAACAACAGCAAGTAAAGATATTGACGCTTGCTTATATTTTTCGAGTTATGGGCTTCTAAACTTTTCATAGAAAGGAACGATTCTGCCCCATATTTTTCAAGTTTTCAATAGCTTTTAGATGATTTTACAACTTTTGAAGAGATTTTTTTGGAAATGCAATATTTTTAACGATTAACCCATTAAGAACCAGTGACATTTTTATGTAAAAATTTTTTTTCTAATTTTTATTTTTCTGTCACCGCTTTATTTATCTTTTTGATTGGAATTACTTTAAACAATGCAAACAAATCTAAAAAACAAAAAATTGTATTTCAAAAATTAAAAAAGAAATTTTATTAATAGAAAATTTTGAATAGTTTCAAAAATTCTTTAAAAAATCAAAATAAGAAAAATAAAACAATAAAGAAAAAATTAAAAAATATTTTCTTTAGAAAGTTAACTATAAAAATTGAAGGCAAAACTAAAAGTTCAAAAAGTCGAAATTTAACTAAAAATACTTTGTAAATTTACGTATATACATATTTATTTTATATGACTCACAAAACCGGAGCAATTGGATTTTTTTCTTTTTTAAGTAAAACGTCCATTATTTTATCTCCCTAATTTTCAAGATTCAAAATGAGGTTTGTGTTCTCTCCCTTTGAGGTGACTAAATAGTAAACGAAAGTTAATTAGAAATTCATCAACTTGAATTTTAATGTTTTTTTTTTTATCAAATATTTCTTTTACAAGGCTGTTACTATCAGATTAGTCAAATATTTGATCAAAAAGACTTAACCGCTAAATTATTTAAAAATATGTTTATTGTTCTCAAATACTTGCTAAGAAATGTAAGATCCTACGCATTATAAAAATCGTCACTCGTAAAGATACGTGCCAGGTAGTGGTTACGCTTTTTTTATCAAATATTTGAATAATCTGCTCACACATTTAAGCAGAAGTCAATACCAAATGCCTTTAAATATGAGAAAAGCATACATTACCTCACAAACAAGTGAATTTAATTTTTAATTTATTTATTATTATTATTTTTTTTTTTTTTAACTTCTATGGGCCACAAATATTGATTACGAGCAGTTGGATACAAAGGTTGTTATACTTAACTATTAATGCATACGTATTTACCATATCAATCTTTTTAAGATAAAGAAAGTGTAGCAAATTTATTTCTAATTAAAATGTATTAACATTTCTTGGAACTTAGAGGCACGAAAGAATATTTGTATGACTAACAAGAAGTAGTTAGCAAATAGAATTTCGAGCTTTCCTACAACATAAAATTTAAAGTATTTTAAAAACTGTTCGTTTTAAATTTGGAAACATTAAAATTTTGTTTTGTACTCGTATCACAAAAGAAAGAAGGTAAGCAATTACTTGATTGGTATGTTTTTGTCATTAATTAAATTTCTTTCACCGGTTAAAAATTAAAAAGAAAGTGTTTTGGGAATAACTGAAATTTATCACTTTAGTTGAGTTAAATTGAGTTAGTAACTCAAATGTTATTTCTAATTAAAATCAATAAAATTAATTGTTGGTGATAAAGCCAGTTGCCATGTGTGGCCATTTTGTTGTTTGCCCAACTCATTAAAAATCTTAAACCAAATTGTGTTTCCTTTATATTATTTCAATTATATTTCAATTCATCAGAAATTTTCGAATAATTAGTTTACATAAAAATTAAAACTAAAAATAATATAATTTCCTTTTTTAGTAAAATATATTTTTATGAAATAAAACATTTTTTTAAATTTTGGTTTTTTTTTCTGGTTTGGCAAACAAAAAGAAAAAATTACAGAATATTAATAAATCTTTTTTTTTTATCAAATCAATGTAGATTTTAATTGAAAATAACAAATGTCCAACAGAAAAATTCTCTATAAATTGTCTTATCAAAAAATTTTTACTGCTCAATAAATTACATAATCAAGCGAAAATATTTTTTATTTACCAAAAGAATTTCCTGATTTGATAAAGAAAAAGCCAAAAATAAATTTTATCGCGCAGATTACAATTTTGTGACAAATATAGTCGACCAATATGTTTTTTAACATAACTGTACCGATTTATAGCCCATACAGATTTTTAATTCTTATTAAGGCCACACTATTTTAAATTGGATTAAAATTAATTTTATAAAATGTTTTCAATTTTAAGGAACAAAATGTCTGTACAGCAGCATAGCAAATAGCAGACATAACAAACTACATTACATAGATATTAAAGACATTAATCGAAATACCAAAATAAATAAATGTGGTTTTTACATGAGCAGCGCACATTGGGGGATTTATAAAAACAAAAGTTTTTAAAAGTGAAGTTAGCTGCCGTATAGAGAAAACTTTATTTAGATACTAGAAATAGGATGCGCAAGTTTTTGGCCAAAAAAATTCAATCTTTTATATGAAAAACTTTATGCCCATTTATCTCGATAAGTATGTGTTCTAGAGGGAAACAGACTATAATCTGTGATCACTTAAAAAATTAATAAAACAAATCGTTTTTGACCAAAAAATTGAATTTTTCTTCCAAAACTCGAATTTCTTTTATAAAAAACTTTAAACTTATTTGTTTCGATAACTGAGCGTCCTAGAAGGAAAAGAGCTTTAATATGTTATCACTTAAAAATTAAAAAAAAAACTTAAATTAAAAAAACGATTTTTTTAATAAAAAGTCGATTTTTGGCAGCGCCTTCGTGCAAAAGTTCTTACTACTACTCGGGGTAGCAAGAGCTTTTGGTCATTCGTTAAAAGAGTGAATGATAATGCTAGTTCCTCAATTCTGCCTCTTTTAAAGGATGACCAAATAATTAACGACCCGGTCGATAAAGCTAACGTCCTGGCTGAAATTTTTGCAAGTAACTCCTACTTGCCGAAAAGCAATCAACCACTGCCCGCACTGGAAAGAGTATCAGTAACTATGCCAGATATATTCTTTCGAGCACGTGCAGTTTAAAATGCTTTAGCGGATCTCAACATATACAAGTCTCCTGGTCCGGATGGAATTCCAGCACTGGTCTTGAATAATTGCTCTTCGACGTTAGCGCGTCCATTAGCAAAACTTTTTAACATTTTGTTCCATGTTGGTGAGTTCCCATCATGTTGGAAGGTTGCTAATGTAACACCAATCACCAAAAAGGGTAGCAACCATGAAAATTACCGCCCAATCGCAATTTGCTCTGCGCTCTCCAAAGTAATGGAAAGTATGCTTAATTTTCATCTTGTGAAATATCTAGAGTCCCACAGCTTACTTAGTGACCGGCAGTACGGCTTCCGCAGGGAACGCTCTGTGGGTGACTTATTGGCCTTCCTTTCGGAAAAATGGTGTCAGTCCACTCGCCATTTCGGCGAAAGTAAGGTGGTGGCTTTCGATATTTCCAAGGCGTTTGATAGAGTGTGGCATGGTGCACTCATATCAAAACTTATTGCTTTTGGTGTCGGTAATAGCTTCACTCGACTTATATCGAGCTTTCTCAGGGATCGCACTATACCGCAAGGTTCTGTCCTTTCCCCTAACCTATTTCTTGTTTTTCTTAATGACCTTCTACGTCAGACTTCCAACCCTATCTATTCTTTTGCAGATGACAGTAGCATATGCCATTCATTTTTGTTTCGCAGTAGACCAAGCCTTCGGGAAATTGAGGATATGAAAAAGCACATGGACGATACCCTTAGTCGCGACCTTTTGGCATATTCCAAATGGGGCCTGGCGAACAGGGTTCAGTTTTACGCTTATAAAACCCAGTGCTGTGTGCTTTTGCACAGGCGTACTGCTGAACATGCTACGTCATCTGTAATTATGGGTGATACATATGTTAAGGAGTCAGAAGCTCTCAACGTTCTTGGCATGAAAATTCAATGCGATGTTCGTTGGAACAAGCACATTTTTCATGTTGCAAAAGAAGCATTCAAGTGCCTAGGTTTTCTGAAACGGTGTAAGAAATACTTCACTCCATCCGATCTTCTCGCTATCTATTTCATCTTTATCAGACCAAAAATGGAATACAACTCTTATGTATGGGCCGGTGCTTCAAAGTCTATTTTGGAGTTACTCGATCGCGTACAGAAGAGAGCAAAGAAACTCATCGGTGACAGTGGGGTATCCAGCTCTATTGACTCACTGGAGCATCGACGCAATGTGGGGTATGTTTCACTGTTTTATCGTAACTACAACGGAATGTGCTCTTATGAAATTAGGGAGCTTGTTCCTGAAAACCGTAATTTCATACGCGCAACGCGATCTGCAGCAAGAGTGCATTCCTTTGTGGTCGATTGGCCAGTGAATCGCACATTTCTTTCTTTTTTCGGCTTCAAATAGTTGAACCGCATTAATATTGCAACAATTTGAGGAGTATTCAAATAAAATTGCCAAAATGTATGAGACAAAAGATGCCAAGATTCTTATTCATGGCGAAACTATAACAAAGCAAGCAATTTTGCCGATTGTCATAAACCCGCCAAAAATCTGCCACTTGATTTTTTCTATCGAATAAACCTAAAATTAAAAAAAACTTTTGTAATTTTCGGCAAGCTTTTTGGGTCACATACTCCTTTGTGCGGAGCCGCGATGCTTTAAAATTGCACACCTCAGGTGGATGAAACTTAAAACCGTTGGCCAACTCTATTTTTTCAGAAAGTTTTCAATTCTGACGATAGCTTGTTTAAAAGCCACAGAATTATAAAAATTGTTTTATCAAATCTCTCCCACTGTGCAGCGGTATAAAATTTAATTTTGTTGTTCTGTAATAAAAAAATATCAATTTATAATTAGGTGTATTGTTATTTACATTGCGAACAGGTCTGTGAAATGTCTAAAAAATAACGAGTGTTCGAACGTTTTAAACACGTTATGTCTTTAGACCGGAAATAATATGATTAAGACGTTGTACATCAGCATTTTTCTCAATTTTTTAGCACGATCTTGTATTAAAAACTATGTTCGGTTTTTAATTATTAATTTTTGAGTAATATTTTCTGCACGTGTCTTCTTTTCGTTCATTTTATCAATCAACATTGTGTAGTATGGCGAGTTGGTAATAAAAAAATGGTTTAAAAGCTTTTTGTTTTGATCACAAAAAGCGCTACAAATAAAAGTATTTTAAATTATGACTTATTTAGGTAAATAGTGTATTTCTAGAGGTATTCTTTAAAACACTAATATTTTATTTTGTCTTAAATAAATAAATATAATTGATTGGTCTTTGGAAGGTTTATTTAAATTTTTTAAAATATTTTTTTTTATTTCTTATTTCAATTGACTTATAATTTGATCGAAAAAAGCGGTTTAAAAAAATATTAAATTTAGTGTAATAAAAAAATTAAAAGATTAAATACAGTATTCTATAAAAAAAAAACAAATTGGTAATAAAATAGAACTTGACACACAGCAGAATTTAAAGAAAACATTATATTTAAGATAAGCCTCCATAAACATGGAATTTATTAGTTAAGTGTATTTTTTCTTTTTTATAATTTTAATGATAATGAAAAAACTATTTTATATAACAAAATTTAATTTGATATTGATTTTAAAAATAATATTGCGGCTTTCCCACTTCAAGCTAAAGAAAACGCAAATTAAAGTTAATTTAAGTGCTTAATTATATTCATTAAAAATCTGAGAAATTTAATAATGTTTATTAAAAAATAATTGTTTTTATTATTAAAATAATAAAGCAATCTGATTATGATAAGTAGCAGAGGTGATTGAATAATTATCTATTTACTTAAGCTTTTAAGAAAATATTTTTTTAATAACTTTCTAATTCTTTATTGAATTCAAATTTGAATTAAAGTTGGTTTTGAAGTGCAAGTAAAGAAGGGGAAGAGAATTTTAATGGGTAAAGCATTTTTTTTTTTAATTTCTATATTTCCTGACAGATCTCTTTAAAAGCTTTTAAATGATACCCATATTGATATCTTAAAAAATATGGTTCATAACTCGGAAAATATGGCCGAACGGCAACTTCTTCAATTGATGTCCATTTCTTATTTTTTGAACTCTCTATCGCCTCAAATATTAGTTTTTTTTTTTTATACGAATTACTTTACTAAACTAGAATTATTCCAAATAATATGAAAAAAGGTGAGGCAAGCGTGGTATTTTGCCCGCTTCCTCAAAGGACCGATCTTGCTGGTTTGCAATAGCAAAATTTTCGAAACTATGCCTGATCGATTCTCCAGCAAAATTGATTTCAACACGAACACAGGCAGTCTCGTTTTCTTTGCGTGACTTGCTATTACACTGTTTAATAGAATCAGATTTTTTTGTTGCACCTAAGATAAGTTTCGAAGAATTATACAAATAGGTTTTAGAAAATTACAGTTTTATTTTAATTCAATAAATAAATCAACAATAAAAACCTTTAAATAAATATATTATCCCATTAAAGGAAATCTTTAATTTTTTATAATAAAATTATAATTCTTTTCAATTAAAAGTTATTTTTAGTCTGATGTTTCATATGAATAGAATAAAAAACAAATGCTAAGGACGAATTATTCATGTATTAATTAACTGTAAATATATGGTAGACTAAAAGCAATCATATTTCTCACTCTGATATTATTTAACTTTTTAACCCATAAGATTTTTCTGTTCCGCATTTTAAATTTGTAATATTTTTTTTTCGTTTGCTGGGAAAAATTACTATAAGAATAAGAAAAAGAAAGAAAATAAATGTTAAAAGCTGCTACGTTTTTATTAGGGATGCAACCGATACCGATATATCGGCGATACTTCTGGTTTTTCGATATATCGATATCGGCGATAGTTTAAGTCGATACGCCTTATTTTATTTTTCTTTAGAGTTTTTTAAACAAAATATTTAATTTTCAACTCTTTTTTTTTGCATGACAACTATTAGCAAAACATAAAATTCACATGAGTTCTGTCGCATCTGAGAGACTATTTTCCACTGCAAATCTGCTTCAAACGGATTTGAGAAATCGTCTATCTCCGAAAAATTTAAAAACACTTTATTTTTTAAACAAAAATCTTATTAATATCAATTTTAAATATTAATCTTTTGCAAATTTATTTTTATAATTTTAATTTAATTTTAACATGATCTCAATTTCAATTTGTTTTCTTTTAAATCTTATTATTATCAATTTTAAATCATTGAGCCAATCTAAACTGAATGCTATCGTTTATTTTGTAAAATCATAAATATTGCAGACGTTTTGTAGTTTGAAAATTTAAATTTTAGAAACTGAAAGGTATTGAAAATTTCGATGATTTGAATAGCTCATTAATAAACACTGTTGTTTTGTATAATGAGTTTTGTTAATTTTTACTGGATTTCAATATGCGTATCAGTATCGGCATCGGTATCGGCGATATTTATATTTGAGTATCGGTATCCGTATCCGATCGACGAAATGGCGTATCGTTACATCCCTAGTTTTTATACTGACCGAAGTTTTTGTTGGGAAAAATATAAACATCCTGAGATAAGAAGTGCAAGTATGTCTTTCCTTAATACAATCCTTCAAATATGTGCATCAGCTTAGAATTATGCCACTTTAAAAAAACGGCTTAAAAATTATTTTTCTATTTAAAAAAACCCGGTAACTTTTTTATTGACATATTATGCAAAGTGATTATTAAATGCTGATTTTAGCATTTAATTGTTTCATACTCGTATTTCTCTTTTTGTTTTTGTGCTACTAAAGTTCAAAAAGTTCATTGCAATTTTGTGTTATCTAATGAAAAACATTGAATTGTTTATACACAACTGTCAGTTGGAAATATGATCTATAGAATATTTAATTAATTTATTCACTCTATAATAAAATTTGATTTTTTAAGAAAGCAGTTATTAAGACAAGTCAATCAAATTGTGTAGGTTTTTCAGAAGTCTTTTTAGTGTTTAACCTTGTGGTCATTAATTACATCAATCTGCTTAGGCCTGTGACCTTTGTTTACGTTAAGCTGCTGTTTAAAATGTGTTTTAATTAAACAAATTTTATTAAATATTAAATGATTTTGATGTTATAACGATGTTTACTTTAAACAAGAAGATATCAAATACTGAAAGATAATAGTGTGCAAGTTTAGTTTTGTATAACGTTGTGCTAGTTAGCGTTATAGTAATTAGTGTATTAGTAAAAATTTTAAATACCAGCCTCTTAACGCTCAAAAGTCATGTATGTTATATCGACAAAATTTTTATTTTAAAAACGTATGAAAATATTGTGTAAATGAGGCGGCCAATCTTTAGGCTTAGCCTTTCAAAATTTTTTGACAAAAAAAGTTTTGATTTTTTATGCTCTTTACAATAGAAATTTTATCCTTCCTGTTATAATTTCTACAATATGTATTTCTAACAGCGTAATGTTTATTTATTTATTTTTTGCTCAGAACGTGTCTTATGTTTGCAAACAAAAAAATTTTTTTTCACAAGTTTGGTCCGACAACGATAATTTAATTTTTTTTATCGATTACTTGAGTCAATATTCCATGTATTTCTGCCGTCGAGCCAATTTTGAACAAAACAAAAGTCAAGAAAAAAGTACAACGATGCAAGGGATGCTAAACGGAAAATCTCGAAAACCTGAAATCCCGATTACCAAGATTATTTTTTTATCTGTTAGGAATAAATACAAAATATTCTGCCATGCTCAAAATTCCACACAAATAAAAACAAAAATCTGTTTCTTTAAAATATGACCCTAACACAAATTATTCAATTAAATTTTGGTAATTTCTCCTATTTAAAAAAACACAATCTCAATTCCTTTTTTTTTTTTTTTGGATGTTTAATCTTTTTACCTCTTTTGCTTGGGACCAATTTGATTAATTACAAATTGTTTAATTTAAAATTTTTTTTCTGTAGATAAAATGGCAAGATTAAAAAAATAAAAATAATAATAAACAATAAGTCAATATACGAGGGCTGCTCTATATATTTCTGGCCTAATAGTGAAAATGCGAATATTTATAATCAAAAATGGTTTTATTGTTTTTCAAAGTATTCTCCAGCATGATTTATACACTTTTGCATGCGCTCAAACCAGTTGTCGAAGCACTTTTTCCACTCCGATTGAGACACCTCTAAAACATGGTTTTTAAACACTTCAACAGCTTCTTCTGGCGACGAAAATCGTTGACCACGCATTTTTTTTCTTGATGTGCGGAAACAAAAAGAAGTCATTAGGAGCCAAGTCAGGGCTGTACGGCGGATGACCCATTAATACGACGTTTTGGCCGGTCAAAAACGCTCTGGTTTGAGCCGATGTGTGAGAGCTCGCATTGTCATGGTGAACAATGATTTGTCTTCTCTTGTTGGTTTTTCGAATTTCTCCGATGACTTCAGTCAAACAAATTGTAGTGTACCACTCAGAAGTGACCGTCTTACGTTGCTCAAGCGGAACAGTCGCCACATGACCAGTTTTCCCGAAGAAACAGGCGACCATTTGCTTCGAAGTGCTTCTTCCACGAACAACTTTCGTTGGATTTTGCTCGTCTTTAAAGACCCACACGGTCGATTGTTGTTTCGTTTCGGGCTCATACGCATAGGTCCATGATTCGTCACCTGTGACGATCTTATAAACGTCTTTTGAAGCACCGCAGTCGTATTTTTGCAACATTTCTTTGCATCAATCGACACGAGCCTTCTTTTGAGCGACTTTTAAATTGTGCGGGATCCAACGAGAACAAACGTTTTTTATGGCCAGGTGTTCATGCAGTATCGAATGTATGCTGGTGGAAGAAATGTCCAAGGATGTCTCTATCTCTCGGTATGTCGCATGTCGATCTTGCATTTCACGCACGGCAGCAATGTTCTCTGGCACAACAGCCGTTTTTGGACGACCTTCACGGAATTCGTCTTTGAGCGAGCTTCGGCCACGATTAAATTCATTATACCAATTTTTCACAGAGCTATAGGATATAGGTGCTTCAGCGCCATACAAAGATTTAAGTTCATCAATGCACTCTTATCGTGATAATCCACGTCGAAAGTTGTGAAAAATGATGGCACGAAAATGTTCACGAGTTAATTCCAATTTTTTCAAGTCACTGTAAACAACACAAATAATGGTCGTACGTCAAAACGTTTTGAGTACGATTATGCTTAAAAATGACAAACTTTCCAATGGAAATGTCAGATTGCACTTGGTAGCACTTAGTGTTGCCAGGCCAGAAATATATATAGAAGCCCTCGTAAATTGTGAGCGCACTACTGAAAAAAAAATCTCGAAATTATAAAAGATTTTAGGATCTTGAAAAATCCAGTGATTTTTGAATCGGGAATTATAAAATCCTGTATCATGTGACTTTTAACAATCCATCGAGATTGCATTTCTAAATGAAAGTTGCCAGATATTGCTAAAACTTTACTAAGGATGTGTGAAATCCATTAAATAATAAATATTTTTTGTGCAAATTTTTTGAAAGCATTGAAAATGATATAAAGGAAAAACCATTCTTAATAGATGCAGTTTCGCTGCTTAAAATCGAAGCTTAAGTTTTACTCGTTGTCCATCACAATTTGGAATTCTTTTGATATTTCATTATACAGTATTCTAGGCGAAATCTTGTTTCTCTTTAATGTGCCTCTATTACGAAATAAAGGTATTTCTGCTTGTTTTAGCTTTTTAGCACGATCAAAATCAGATTAAGTTTTATTGATCTTATAGCATTTTTTTTAACTGCAACTATTTTTATACCCATCGCCACTGAGTAAGAAGGGTGTATCTAAGTTTGTCACTTGGTGTGTAATTTCTACAATACTTATTTCCGACCTCCTAAAGTATGTGTATAAATTATAATTTCTTATGCATAGCGAAGACGATTGAGCGATGTCCGTCTATTTTACAACATATTTTTTAAGATCCTTCAGGAAATACTAAAATTGTTTAAAAATTAAAATTAAATTTAAGAGCCGATAATATTTTTTAATGTAAAATTATATGTAGTATTTATTATTATTTTTTTTAATTTATTTTTTATTAGAGTTGCTTCACTCAACTAGATGTACATTATCGTCACCAGAGCCAAAATAACCTGTATGAAAAAAAAATCATATCATAAAAACTATACAACTTAGGAACATAATTTTAAAAACATGTTTTTTTTCTCGCCTTATATATTGGCTGTAGACATTTTCTTTCAGGTCTATTATTCCCGGTAATTCTGCGGCTTACAGCAAACGATTTTTCTTCCACTACTACAATGTTTTTTTATGGAAAAAAATTTATAATTCTAAAACGCTTTAAGTGACACATTTGCTTTTTTTCTTAAGTAAAACTTAATAGCTGTTTGTTAAAGTCAGTAAATAAAGTGAGAAAAATATTAAAAAAAAATGAAAAAGAATGGTGTAAGTGTTAGTTTGAAACATTTAGCTCACGCAAAAATGTCGTAAGCAACAAATGTAAAAAAATACTAGTTTTTGTTAGGCTTCCGACAGAGAAGACACTTGTATTTTTTAAAACGCAGACGGCGTAAGTTAATTTTTTTTCATCATACAAGTCATACGATTTTTTTGTCAGTTACAGCGTTCTTTAACTCTTGTGGTGAAGGGTATATCAGATTCGACATAGCCGAATATAGCACTCTTACTTGTTTTACTATGTGTTATTGTTTGTTTAAAACAATTCATCTAAGATTTCTGACAATTGTCATACTCTTGTGTTGCAGACTATGGGCGCTTTAATTAAAATATAGATTAAATGGATTAAGGAAAATAACACCTCCTTATGTTGGTGCGCATTCTTTATATTCTTTTAAAGTTATAAAATTGTAAATGTAAAACAAAGTAAACACATTTTTGGTTTAAAAATCTATACATATTTAATTTATTTTTTATTTACAATGAATCATTAATTCGAAGAGTTCTATTCGATTCTTTTACCGAATTTATACAGTTCTAAATTTGAGTTTTGCAACGTAATTAAAATGAAAAACAAAGTTGCAATGATGCCTTAACGGAAACACGACTCAGAATGTTAAATATTTATGCATGATATTTAAAATTCTTTTTTTTATTTTTAAAATATTTATGAAGTTTTATTTTTGTGCATATTGCTTTTTATTGTTTATATCCGATACATGATACAAAACTAAAAATAAGAATAAACAAAAAAAAAAAAACAAAAAAAAAAAACAAAAAAAAAAAACATTACTTTCTCTATATGAATGTGGCCGTCTTAAGTATTTATTTATTTTTATTTAGCAATTTTTGTGGTTTTGATAAAATTTACTAAGTTTTATTTGTTTTTAATTAAAACCGCAACACAACATGTGTTTTACGTACTGACGATAGCAAAATCATAGTATTTTCAAACATATGATACCATGACAAAATATAGAATATCAAAATACAAAATACCACAATTTTATAAAGAGAACACGTAAGGGTTCTATACTCGGCCATGGCAAATATTATATTTATACAGTTATAATTAAATTAAATAAATAGTAATATGATTTGATTTTTTGGCAACATTTTAAATGATTTTGATTATACTGTAAATATTGAAATTTTTTGCAAAATCTTCACACTGATTATTGATGAATATTGAAGTATTCGGTTAAATTTCCTTGTAAGTTTTTTTTTTTTAAATTAAAAGTAAAAACCTTTTTTTGTGAAAAGTGAATTGACTTTCTTAAAAATCTTGAATAGTTGGAGGAATCTCAATTTTATTTAATTAAATAAAATTATTCTCTTTTGGAAATTTCAATTTTCTGTACACTGGAGTTTTAAATGAAGTCAGTGATGTCAGATGCAAGAAATTTTCCCCTTTTGTGGGAATTTTCTTTTCAAGTTTTTAAACCGTTAAAAAAGGAAAGATTTCCCATGTCAAGCAAAATATTAGGATTTTTTTCCGGTTTTTTAATGCTCTATTGTTTATTTAAAAATTAGTTAAAATCCAATTTTTTTTAGTTTTTATGTTATTTAAAGAGAACATCTACAATCAAATTTTCACCAATCTGGTATCAACAAAAAGCGAATGTGTAGTAACATCACTAAACACTGAGAAGTAATAATTTTCTTATCTTAAGGTCACACGATCAAGTTTTTTTTCAAGTTTTTCACACAAACTTCTTATAACTTGAAAGGAAATTGAAACAAGTTTATTTTTAAGGTGGCATCGTCAAGAAACCAACAAAAAAATAGTTCAAAGGAACTGTGTCAGCTGTTTTCTTAAAAGTAAATTGAAACACTCAACTTGAAAGAAAAAATGATATCATATGATACGATATGTTAAATTAATTGTTGACAGCGAAGGGGAAAAAATTGAATGTTAGAAAAAAGGGGATTTTTTTAAGAAACGTAGGGATTTTAAAAATTATGATTTGACATCACTGAGCAAGGTCCAAAATTTTTATTGAAATATTTTTTTTAAGGTCTCAATTCTTTCTATTTACAATTGGAATATTAGACAAAATTTTGATTAATTTCGAAAATTCGATATTTGTCGAAAATTTCTAAATTTTGCTGTCCAAAGAACTCAGTTATTTTTAAACCCGTTTAAAAAGCGGGTTTTTGGACCGTAAAGGGGCACCACTTTAAAACTCCGTATCATTATAACTCCCAAATAATAATACAAAAATATATCTAAAAATTAAAGGGTGTCTCCATAGGTAAACTATCGTTTAAAACATTGTAGACAACCGCTTGAAAACTGCAAAGAATATCGATTACTATAATCGTTATATAGCAAGTATAAATATTCCAAATTATAAATTAAAAGGTACCCCAATAGTTCATTAAGTTTAATGTATATTGTCATACTCTTCAACAGTTGTAAAAAGATAATTGAAATTTTTAAATGGATTTCAATGGGTGTTCTTACAATTAATTTATCTATTTTGAAGTCGGGGTTGTTTTTTTGCAGGAATTACTTCTGTTAAAAATCGGTTTTTGGAGATTTTTGAATTTTATAAAATCTTGACTTCATTTTAAGAATTTACATTTGGATGAAATATTTCATATGAAAAACAAAATTTTTTAATTTATAATTTTTAGTGACATGCCATTTTTTTTACTTTAATTTTTAAGTGAAAAATATTTTTTCGGAAATATCGATTTTTTATTTGTATTTTCAATTTTTTTGATGTCAATTTTTTATAAAATATCGATTTTTTTAAATTTAGTTTTTTTTAATTTTTTGTTGTTGAAATTGCGATTTTTTCGGTAATACTGGTAGAATTTTTGGAGCATTATTGATATTTATTTAATAAAAAAAAAACTCACAAAAACAAGAAATACAGATATTACAATTGTTTTTTTTTATTGATTTCTGGATATATTTACTAATTTTTTGTCTTTTATCTGGAGTAAATAGTTTAAATTCACACTTTCTACCTGCAGTAAAGGGTTAAGTTAACTAAAGGTATGCTTAAAACTAATAAGTTCATTTTATAGTAAAAGTAAAAATGAAACGAAAGAAAATACGATTCTTGAAAAAATTTAGTTCAATGAACTTTTGGTTTTTTATTTTTTTTTTTTATTTTTTATTTATTAATATATACCAGTAAAGCTTACAGCGAATGCATTGCTTTAACACTTAATAAACAGTGACATTATCACTTACCTTTGGCACATAACAATACAGCAGCTTGTGTTCTTGATTTATAATCATGTGATCCATTTGTTCTTCAGTTAGGTCTGTTATATCCATCATACTATAGCCAAGGGTATCGCATTGTTTTTGCAAATACTCCTGCCTCTGCAGATTAATGGTTTGTGTTAGTTCCAAACTATGTTTAGTGATTTTGACATTGTTGTTGTTGCCATCTTCAAATGATCCACGAATGAGGTCAATTTGTAAAGTACACAAGAAGAATAAAGCAACCAAAATAATTAACAATGATTGACGAATCAAGAACATTTTTCTTGCTGGCGACGATGATGACGAAGACAGCGAGTATGACGAGAAGGCGGTGTTAGAAGTATAAAACGAAGAAGTTGTTAAAAGACTGCTATATGCTGCTGTACAAGACTTTAAGTTAATTGTTGTGGCCGTAGTTGAATATGATGATGATGATGATGTTTTTGACGGTTTATTGAAAATCATTATTTAAAAAAAAAAATATCATCTGGGTTTGAAAGTGAACGGAATGTCGTTAAAATCTCTCTTTTTATTCTTAATTTTACTGGGAAATATTTGCAGCGGTTCTTCTTTTCTTTTTTTAGTTTTGGTTTTTAATAAAATTAATAATAAGTGGCACATGGAATGATTTTTATATTTGCTCGATTTCAGTGGATCTTTTAAAATCATTTGATTATATGGCTTCGTTTAAAATGACTTTCTTAATTCTTTTATGATTTTAATTTTATTAACACTTTTAATCATTGACGTTTTTTACCAAAATATTTTTCACGTTTGTAAAACTTTAACGTTTGTGCATTTTCTATGCCACATTCTTTTAATAACTTGCGACCGTTTTTATCTTCAATAAATGATTTGGTTTCGGTATTAAATAAAATATAAACACGCCATAAAAAACGCCAGCTAACATTTGGGCGATGTTTATGCCCGTTGTATGTTTCTGAACAAACTAACTCCCCAGTTGCGTGTACTGGCTTCATATACTCTGCCTTAGTTTTTGATTTACTAACTTGTTTCTGTTTATGCTTACGCTCTTCACTTCCATCCACTTCGATCATTTGGGAATCATCGCTAACTAAACCTCTACGTCTTATACGCTCTTCATAACGTTCTCTTAGTTCTCTTTTTTGTTGTACACGTGCTTGTGCTTCTATTGCTCTTTTTAATTGAGCAATTGTGGGGGCTTCTTGTGGGAGCTAAACAATAAAAGTGAGAAAAGTATTTTAGTACAGTGGTATGACAGTCGATTTAAGTAAAAATTCTATGGTGGGCTTAATTAAGTTGAATTCATCAGATAAGATAATTTTTTTTAACTCCTTGGATTTTTTTATTAAACCACAAAGTGATATTTACAAATACATTAATTTTGGAGTCATCATTCCTTTTTGGCATTAAAAAATCTTATATTTAAAAATAAATTAAATAAAATATTAAAATGTCTAATTTTTATTTAAGAAAGAATTTTACGTAAAATTGAGGTCTACTGGAAGCAATTCTCAGTCCACTGTAACGAATAAATGTTAAAAAATATGAGTTTGAGTAAAAGTGATTAAAAAAATCAGGTACAAACGATTTAAAAGTGTATGTCTCCACATTATAAATTTTTAAAAAAAAGTTTCGGAAGGTTATATTTTTAATAACAACTGAAAGTTTACAATATACAAGACAATTTTTGGGGCCTGGTTAGTTTTTCTATAAACAGTATTTATACGACTAGTTATAGCATACAAATCTCATGATTGAGTCGTTGCTTAAATATGTTCTTTGGATCTATTTGACCACATAGAAGAAGGTAATCAGTGACTGTTCAATAAACAGCTTTAAAGACTTCCTACTCAATATTTTATCGAGCTAAAATAATGTGCTCTAACAGAGCATGTTCATGCTAAGTCGGTTCGCCAGTGAATTGCCCAACGAATGCTCAAGTCGAATAAATAAGCAGAGTCACTAAAGTACATAAAAATGCTTTTACCTTGTAGTATTATTAGGCATATTTCAATTTAGACACAAAACTGTTTTCGGATCATATAGATTTGACACAATATTAGGAATAAAGCAACAGTGAATGCATGTCTGTAGCAAAATTCTTTCCCTCAAAAACTGTAAAAATTATCAAAGTAAAATTATCTGCAGAAAATAACTGTGCCATCCATTCCTATGGATTTGTAAACAATTCCTTATAATGAAGGTACTAAATTACATATACATCTTAACCTAATAGACTAACATTTGAATCAGATAATCAGTAATTTCTCTCTGTACATTTAGTATTTAATATTCCTTTTATTGCGCTTAATGCTTATTTGGTATTTCCTTGTTGTTACAATTTTATTAGTGTTATTTAATAAATTATTTCGTTTAGTTTTGCTGATAAAAGTAAAAAATTTAAACCTCAAGGTCTAGACGTCATAAACATTAATGATCCTCTATGGCAAGAGGTTAAACAGAATATCAAATTTAAAATACTGGCATTGTTAAAAATAGAATTATTTGATTACAAAAGTAAGTTTTAATATTTATTCAGGTATGTGATGGATATCGATAGATTTGGAATCGATTCGTTTTGGGATATTTTTTAGATGATAATAAAGAAGCTAAACCAAAGTATAGAAAACTATATTGCAGATATTTAAAACACGAAAATAGTAATCATATCAGCACCACTATCGGGTTTACATCGTTTCGATTTCGAAATCGATTTCTATCTTATATCTGATTATAAATTTTCTTTTACATTGATGGCATAAGTTTGTCTATTAGAAAAGCGAACTTAAAATCGTATAAAATCTAACAACAGCGGATAGAAAAAAAATAATTGAAACAAAATGCAAGTAAATACGATTTGTTATACGGAAATGAATTTAATTATTTCAATTAAATTTGCAAAATAATTTAAATCGCCAAATGCCTACGAGCAGAAAAACCTGCTTACTATGACCTAAAGTAGATCTAGCCCGCACCTGAAATTTGCTGCAATTACAACACAAAGCATTGAGGATTATTGTAGCCTTTCCTTTCCAGAAAACAAAAAATGTGTACGAATCGAACTTTTTAATTAGGTTTTGTAATTGATCTTAACCTAAAATCTAAGACGTGTATTTAAATTGGGTATTTAAATCGATATAAGCTTATTTATTGTCCACTTTGAAAGATTTTGATTTATGGCGATTGTTTTATGGATTTCTTTTTCCAGAGGACAAATTACGGCATTGGATTTCGAACGAAATTTCTATTTAAATTCTATTGAAATTTTGTTCGATATCGAATGCCGTAATTTGGTCAAAGACATTTCAAATTTTTAAATTAAAGTTTTTAGTTTGTCAGCAACCTTAGCCCAGACATTTGCTAGTTGTAGAACTCTTTTGACTTTTTTAATTTCGCTCTTGTCAGAGTCAATGGATAAACTACATACATTTATTTAAAGTACCTTATACCCTAAACATCCTCTACAACCATAAGAAATTTAGATGAAATATAAAAAATAAATAAAATTTCAATTGCGCAATATTGTGTAGTCTTCTTTTTTAATTTTTTTCAACTATTTGCTTTTAAGCCCAAGTTTTTGTGTCTGTAGGAGTACCGAGCTAATAGCACCAGATTCTGCATTCTTAAATTGAAATTAACGCTCAAAGCGTTTAAAATACCATCAATTTACTTAAGTTGAAAACTTATTTTAAATTTCAATAAAATGTGATGGGGAATTAATCAAAATTTAATTTTTATTGCATATAACATTAAATATCGAAAGGTACTCACCACAACGGTTAACGTTGAGAGTCCATCACGTTCAATATAGATAGTGGTTCCACCGCCTTCAGCTAAAGCCAGCTACAAGAAAGAAAAAGGAAAGTTGTTGAAGATTTTTATTTTTTTAGTTAAAAGTTTGTTTCGAACTAGTTCCGTGAATTGAGAAAAAAATAATACTATTTTAAACTTTTTCAAAGTGAATGAGATTTTTAAAGAAACTTGCTGCAAAATAATTAAGTTTTAACTAAAACATTTAAAATATTTATTATCTTTACTTTCAAATATCGGAACAAGTCTAGTTCCGTGAAGCTTGACCAATCGAAAAAAAAAATTATACAGGGCGATAGAGAATCAAAAAATAATAAAAATATGTAAAATAAAAAAATTGGCGGTCGGCCTTATTTTCCGAGTTATGGGCCTCGGAACTTTTCATATAAAAATGTGATTTTATACAATAATTTTGAACAAATTAGGTCAATATGGGTATCATTTTGAAATTTGGGTAATGGCATATTCATTAATTTTAGCCGTTGGTTGAAATTTCGAATGTCATATTATGGAGCTTTTTGTTTTGTATTATGAATGAATTTGCTATTACGCCGACCTGATATATGGTTTTTATCTCATTTGGATCTGTAAATTCTTTTAATTACTATTACCTCTCCTAGAAGTTCATTAGGCGTAACATCGTACGGTATATCAGACAAGTGATGTTCATTTTGTAGTATGTCCTTTAAATGATTTTCTGTGGCACTTACTAACGTCTCGAGTTCCTTTCGTTCAAAATCTTGTTTTCTTTTTCTTCGCAACCGTTTCATTTGGTTTTTCTTTCGATTTTTGCCAATGCCCCCATTTCGTATACGTTGTTCCCTTTGAGCCTTACGTAGCAAATTTATGGGAAGATGTTTTTTTATATGTTTATGTCTCGTTTCTAAATTATTTGGCATTATAACGAATATGTATAGATGCGTGATATATTTTCACTCAGCAAACAAACGATTTTTGAATAACTTTTAATAAAAATTTGTAGTTTATTGACGACTAAAATGTAAACAACCTACTTGTTATTGTAATACAGCTGTAGTTTTTTTTTTTAATCATTCACAATAACAACGAAACACACTGAACATAATGTGTAAAGGGTTGCCAGAAGTCTTCATAAGCTAAAAGCGTTTATTTACATGTTGTGTCAATTAAAGTTAATATTAATGGTATGTATTATGTTGCTTCCGTTTTTTAATAAATATATAAATTACTTTTAATTATGTAAGGTTAAGAGAAATGGAAACTTCGATACTTGTTTATTTATCGCTGATATGTTGCTCCTTCAATTTTATCTAACTATTCCTAATGTAGTTTTATAAATTTATTGCGCCATTTTTTCCCAAAAATAAAATACATATGTACATATATGTAAATTTGAGCTAATTAAATATTAAATTATTATTATTTGAAGTTAATTTTGTTTGTTATACTTGATTTCTTTATAAATAAACCTCTAATGCTATATTCTTGAAATATTCATATTGCCATTTTGTAACTGTTCAGTGGGTTCTTCTCAAATTTAGTACGGAAAAATTTAGAACTATCATTGATTTATATCTTGGCGATAGTTTAAAAAAAATTAAATAGTTTTCGATATTAGAAGCAGAAATGGTAAAAATATCATAGCGTTCTCAGTTCCCTTTATGTTTTGCTTCTGATATAGACAAATTATTTTTAGACTTTTTCGGCTTAAAAAAATCGTAAGAAGTAGCTTGAGCTAAGATTATACCACAATGTTTATAAAAATATTTTTTCCATCATTTCTGACTTAAATAACAAAATTTCCTTTGTGTCACTTTTTAGAATTTTTATATTTTGTCAGTATCAAGGCGAATAAATTACCAGGTGGCAGCGTAGGCGAATTCAGTATTTTTTGCTGGTATACACGACTGTCAAACTCCATGTATAAAAAGTATACACAAATTTTTTATATATGGAGTTTGACAGTGGTGTACGCTAGCAAAAAATACTGAATTCGCCTACGCTGCCACCTGGTAATTTATTCGCCTTGGTCAGTATGTACAAATTGTATTAAATTGTTACCATTTAAAATTTTCAAAATTGTCCATTTTGCTATGCAATAATAAAAATCAATATTTAAAATAATGAGTATAAAAGAAAAACACAAATTTTTTTGGTTCCGCAGTGAGCTAAACAATTTTTTATTTTTATTTAATTTCTTTCTCTTCTTACACATTTTTATAAGATCTTATTGATTCTTATACGGGATTAAATTTAATAAGTTTATTTATTTTATTTAAAGATAATTTTAATAATAGAAGAATTGAATATTTTATTTTATTTATTAATTTCTTATAATAAAATGTAATAAAATTTTTTTATTATAAAAGAGAAAAATACCATAAGATGTTAATATGTAATTTTTTCTTTTATTTTTAATTTTTCTTTCTTTTTAATGTTGCTTAAGAGATGTTGAGTTAAGGCAACATTAAGGCTACTAGAACTGCAATTGTATTTAGTTTTATAATTAAAAGGTAAATTCTACTTTAAAAATCTATATTTTGTGCTAAATAAAAGAATAATATAAAATAAAAATGTTTGTATTTACATTAACTATTTAATTAATCATTTATATTAAAATTTATAAAATAATTTTTTTTGTTGTTTTAATAATTTATCATGATATAAATAATCCTGCATGCTTTGTGCTTATTTTAAAATTAATCCTGTTTGTTTTACATAATCTGCCTGTGACATTTCTTAATTTCTTCTTTTTTAATACAATTAAAATCATTGCCAAATTTGTTTGTGTTTGTTATACTTTAAATGAATTTGTTTGTCGTTGATCTCAAGTACTTAAGGATTTTATTAAATGCAACTTTGTATCATTGGTTGTTTGAAAAAATCCTTTACATACTTCAGACCAATAAAATTCTTGTTTTTTTTCATCTCAAATACATTGCAGTAGAAAACTCGCTATAATTTCTTTTTGTTGCCGTTAACGAAGGCGTATGAGTTCTATAAATTTTGTTTCTTTGCGTCTTGAAATTTCCTTTCTTCTGTTTATTTTCTTTGTATTAACTATAGCTCTATCTCTTTCATACAACATAGGTAAACGGCCTTGTTACAGTATTGATATTTTTATATGTGTGAGTTTATTTAGTGCAATGCATTTCCGGTGGTGGTTTGAGCTTTTATTATCCTCTTCTCTTATTGGCTGGTCAGACCAATAAGTGAAGCTCTTTTATATACAAACATACACATAACATTATGTATGCTATATGTTTGTATGTGTTAACAAAAAAACTTTATAAAAACAAACCGCAAAACTATATGACGATTGGCAGGATTTATTAGCTTTTGTTATGTACTTTTATCTGTAGATATTAGTGTCCTTTTCCACCATGAGTAGGGGATGGATGTTGTTGTTGCTATATTTGTTATTGTTGTCATAGGTCTGTAAAGATAGAAAAAATAAATAAATAAACATTATTACTAGAGCATAAGAATTACATCAGAATAAATTTTTTAAAAAATATATTTATTTTAGAAAAATTGTCTAAAAAGAATTTGTTGCTAGTTTGTCTTAATATGAGTTCAAAATCTATTTCCATTTATTAAGGTTTGGCGCCCAAAGGGCAAAAAGTTAACCTTATTGTTATTGCTGCAACGTTTGTCCGTTAGCCATACGCCTCTGTCTCGGGAACTGTAAGAGCTAGACATTTGAAATACTATATTGTCTCAGTTTTAACTCAGAGGGTAAGGAACAACTTATATTGAAGTATATTTTCTTATCTTTTTTACAGTAATATAATTATAGGGTGGCCATTATTTATTAAAATTTATCTCTTACAAGGCGAATTAATTTTACCAGGTGGCATCGTTGCGGCAGCTGAGAATTTTTTGTTTAATTTTGTAATGTGTTAAATAGCTGTCAAAAGTGAATCATTTTATAATACAAAATATCTTTTTTTATTATTCTTTAAAAAAGAATGGTAAGAAAAGTTTTAAATCAATTTAAAAAACGAATCTTAGTAAAAACGTTATTGAAAAGGGTAAGAAAAAAGTGTTGTAATTATGTGTGTTCTAAAGTTTGTCATATACTTAAGTGCCTGTTTTTATTTTTATTGTTGTATTGTTGTAGCCGCGCTGCCACCTTATGTGAATTCGCCTTGTCTCTTAGAAAAAAGTTAAAAAGATTTTGAGCTTTTTTATGTTTAAAATTTTTTAACAGTATTAGCATTGATAATTAATTTTTATTTTGTGGTTTATAATGAAACTATTTTTTATTATTTATTTATTTAATTTTTATATTTTAATTTTAATTAAATTAAAAAAAATAAGATGTTGCTAATGTTTTTAATATCTGGTGGGATAGTGTTCCATAGATGTATTGCGAATATGAAAAATTGCTTCTTAAGGGCTAAGACGTTTATATAATTCTTCAGGTTGATGAGCAGTTACTATTTTATGTAGGAATAAAAACCTTTATTTTCAATAAATCGTCAAACTGGATACCAAAAATTTGCTTGCAAGTCCACAAACATATTTTATTCTTAAAAGTAACGTTAAGCCTTGACTTGCTTTTTGTGTCACAGTTTTCAAAAAGATCGCTGCTGTATGTTAAAACTGGAATCAGATATGTTTTTGCAGGGAAAAATCTAATTCTTAAAGACGTGCAATATTGTGTAGGCCATAATGTACGATGTATTGAAAATGTTTTCCCACAAGCGGTTGAGACATGATCCGACCAGGTTAAAGTACTGTTTAATATAATCCATAAATTTTTAGCTTTATTCACTATTTCCATTTTTTTTTAGTCTACAATAACAAGTGGTTTTATAGTGGTTTTATAGTTACAATAAATAAGCTGATTTGGCAAATCGTTGGATATATGCACTGAGAAAAGCAAAGACCCCAAGATTGAACCCTGTGACAAGAAGGGAAGTTGGTAACCTCTACGTATTGCCTTCGATCGCCAAGATAAGTGCGTATTAATTTGATAGATGTCGAAGAAAAATACATCATCCTTTCTAACTTTTAAAGCAGGGCAGTATGTTTAAATGTATCGCTGTATATTTGAGTATTTTTTTGTGGAATTTTTCCAGAAAATATTTTGGAGAAATTTCATCATTTAGTGAAATTATTATTTTCATACCTTTCACTACAAATACTTAAAAAAGGGTTTATCTGAGTTTGTCATTCCTTTTGTAATATCTACAATATCCATTTCCAAAAGTATATATTTTCGGAATCCCTATGCATAGCGAAGTCGATTGAGCGATGTCCGTCTGTATTAGTGTCAAATCAACTTTGCCAAGGCATTAGATGAGCTACAGAAAATTTAAATACGCCAATCGATTAGACATAGTTTCTGAAAATCAGCAAGATGGGTCTATGTCTTTCAAGGCAGCGGGCTTAACCCATACCTGCCTCTAATTTTTCCATATCATTTAGAACAATAAAGTAACTCCAATCAAAAAACAAATATATGGAGTGATAGAGAACTAAAAAATAAGAAAAAAAACTTTCAGTAAAAAAATCGGTGCTCGTCCATTTTTTCCGAGTTTTGGGCCTCTGGACTTTTCAAAGAAAACTACGATGGTGCAATATATTTTTTATGATATGAATACGGGTATCATTTAAAAGCTTTTGAAGAGATCTTTTAGAAAGTGCTCAAATTAAAAAAAATGCTTAACCCATTAACAGCCAGTGACATATTTATGTAAAATTATGTATAGTGCTTAGTTTTTTCTTCTTATTTTACTCTGTCATCCCTGTATTTGTTTTTTTTTTTTTTTTTTGTAATTGGAATTACTTCCCTAAACTAGATTTACATATATGGTAAAGGGTATATAAGATTCGGCATAGTCTTATACAGCACTCTTTCTTGTGCGGTTTTTAAGTAAAATAACGTTTTCTTTCATTGCAATTATAATCTTTTAGTAAAGTTTAATAACATACTTAAATCTCCAAGTAATAATTTATTTATAAATTTTTTAATTGTGTAATTTTAGAAAAAATATTTTTGTAAAATTCTTATTTTTGGTGAACTAAATTTTTTTTTCTTAAAATAATGTTCAACAATCCAGAGTATAAACTCTATGGTGAGCAATGAAAATTTGTAAAAATTTCAAACGGATTGTCAAACCTTCCAATTGTGTTGCTTAGAGTTCAAAAATGGTTTAAATTAATTACGTATTTTCTTTAAAAAAGAAAAACATTTCATATGGTTATAATTTTCGCCATAATTATGAAAGTGGTCTAAGTCATATATTTCTTGTTTCGAGATATTTAATAAATTGCATTTGAATAAATTAAAAAAATATTTTTACATTATGAGACAACCACTATCTAATGGTTCATTTTGGACAATTTCGTAAAAATTACATTAAATAAATTTAGTTCGAAATAATAAATTAATTTTTTTTTTAATTTTGACTTAGACCACTTTCACAATTATAGGCAGAATTATAATTATTAAAAAAGCAAAATAAATTTAAAAACGTATTTTTGATAAATTTTTATTTAACAAAATTCACCAGATCAACGTTTAGGGAAAAAGCTGTCACAATTTCATGTTTTATCTGTCAATATACGTTTTCATATGAAATTTCTTTGTTAGTTTTTCTTAAAGTAGCTGGGAAAAATATTTTCAGAATTTTCAGTTAAATTTTTTCTTTTAACACTCCAAATAAAATTGGTGCGCAAACATGTTCTTACGCATTTCGGTTTCTCTTTTAATACTCATATGTTTTTAATTTTGACATTTGATTAAAACTTTTATCAAGCAATTTATATTATAACAGAAATATCTTTTAAGCAATTTTAATAAATTTAAATTTTTTAAATGGACTTTTACCCACTGTCCCTAATTGGCAAACCTACTTTTAAAAAAGTGTAATAATTTTGCAACCCAAAAACAGTCACTTCAATGTTTGTATACGTAATTTCAACTTTGTTCTCCTTAAGAATATAAACACTTTGTTTTTCTAAATCATTCAATTAACCCATGTTGGTCTTACGCAACATTTTTTTTTTTATACTTTTTGCAATTTATTTTGCATCTTTTTGGCAAATGTGCAAAGTGTGTGAGTAATGTGAACACTTAGTTATACCTTCCAATATTTAATATTTCTAAGGCCTCCCTTGATGAGTACAATTTTTGTTTATAAACTTTTAAATCTACTGAAAATAATGTTGCTTCTAAAAAATTTCATACAATTTCCCAAGTGACCTTAATTTATATAAAATACAAGAACAATATTGTGGAAAACAAAAGAGTTAAAATGAATTTTTGTTAGGTTCAAGATCGCTATCATATAAATATAAGACTTCATAGACCTCTACATTGAACAAAATGCAATACGTAAAATCATTAGTTTTTTATATGCATATTTGTTGTTGTTGCGTTTTTAGTTTTGTAGGAGTTTCTTTAATTATTGAAGAACAATAATTTTTTAATTGTTTTTTCTATATCTCCGCAAGATTTGTACTGTCAACCAATTGTTATTGAATGCAGCTATGATGGAAGCAAATTCCGTGTCTCTGCCCTGATTTAAACTCGCCATTATTTTATTATTTTTCAAACTGACTCCTAAGCTTGCGTAATCAATTAAGATACCAATGTACAACACTTTTACGCTACTTTCGTCTCTAGCACTCCGGTGTTTGACAGTATTTCCTAGCATTTTCTCCAAAAGGAATCCTCTTAATTTCTATTGTGTTCTGTATTTCTCTGCAACATGGAATCCAGATACATCCTATAAATATGCAACAAATTTAGTATTTTATTTATTTAGTATTTTTAGTAAAATACAACTCTTCAATCCATGTACGTGCATTTAATACCACAAATAACATGCTTCCCATCCAAATAAATCTCGGCCAAAGATTTTCAACCAAGCAACAGCTATACCAAACGAAAAATGTTTCCTCAGGGAAAGAACTCTCGACGACAGCTGTTACAACTACAACAAATAACATTAGCATGTCGATGACGAGAAATTAAAAGATTTTACCATTTTTTGACTGTCTATCGCACAAAAAATGCAGAGCCCCTCTTTTTAATCTGAGAAATAATCAAAAAGCCGATTTTAAGTTATTTTTTAATTTTTATTGCTTTTGTTTTGAGCAGCACTGTATTGAATATAAGCATATTCACATTCGTGTTAGAAATTACATGTGCGTTAAATAATTCGCCTTATGAAAACATGAACTCCTCCCTCTCTTCTTCAATCTTAATTCATTTCGTTTATAAAAATTATGCCAAAAAATAGTGTGCCTATGACGTAGATCCTTAATAAACAAATACATTTATTCATACACTTAAAGAAATTTGTTTACAAAAATAGAAAAAAAAAACAACACCTCAAAGGAAGATGAACACGAGCATGAATTGTGATGACTTAGATATTTGTAATTTTCTTTTAACAAATTATTCATTTATTCATTCATAAAAATTTCTTTTGTTGTTAATTGTTGTTGTTGTAGTAGCAGTATAAGTTTTTGTTGCTATTTTGAAAAAGCCTGATGCCATTTTGGCTACCAATTCAAGCAAAGATGAGATTGCATAATTTATGATCATGGAGTTTTGCCAATAAATATTTTCTGGATATGTTCCCAAACGTTTTTATTGTTGTTGTCTTGTAGATTTTTCTTTTTTTTTTCTTTCTTCATTTTGACGCTGTAAGCTAAAATATTTCTTGGCTCATGATCACTTGCTTTCAAAAAAAAAAAATCCATTTTACATACAAATAAATCTTAAAGGTGGTTAGTTGCTTCATTCCACGGTCTACTTGTCTGTTGTATTGTTTGTTTATAATTCATTCATTCAAAAATTTTTTTTGTTTTCAATAATGTGTGAAAAATAGAAAAAAACTCTTTTGTTTTGACCAATTTTACACGTGTTCTTTGATTTTTATTTGTTTGTTTTGTAAGGTCAGGTTTGTTTTTAATGTTGGACTCAAGAGTTAGATTAAACAGTTATCATGAAGGCATCTGGAAATATTTTCAATAAAGAAATCAATCCTCAAGTGGTGGTGGTAGCTGTTGATTAAGGTCGGTGTCCGAAGGGAATTTGCCGTGCCGACCAATTGTGTTGTTGCACTTTCAACAAACGGGGTAGGACATTCTCCAACTCTTAAGCAAGGAGTTGTTCATGATCCTGAATGCCATGTTCTTAGATTTGCAACACTGTTGGCTATGTCACTAGAGGGCGCTAGTTGGACGCTTTGTATTTTACTTAGTGGTAAGACCACAGTCAAGTTAGGCCAAAATGGCGAGTTCTAACGTGAATCTGTATCACACTTATATTCATCTTGAATGTCTTAAAAGCTCAGCTGTTCATAAGAAGGCGTCATAATTTTCAGAAGTTTTGCTCTTTTGTCATCAAATATATAAAAAAAGTTTTTTTACATGAATTTTGACATTCAGGACAATGGCAAATTTGAATGAGTTCTTCATTACTTTCTTCTCTAACGCGAATTCATAACAGGTATAAATAATACTGATCAGCTGTTTAATTTGTTTTGGTTTGCAAACTTCAAAAAATACATACAAAAATAACCAAAGCAAAAAAAAATTTTTAATCTGAATTTTAATGGCAGGAGTACAAAATAACAGCGCCAGGGTATCCCACAAGTTTTTAAATATATGTAACTTCTCTCCAGGAACTGCACATCGACCTATACCTTCGTATAGGAAGTGAGGAATCCTGAACAGGTTATTTGTATAGAAAATTATTTTAATTTGTTAGAACGATGGAAACCATTAAGTGCTAGTTGAAAAAACACGTGCGCGTTGCGTTACTTTTTTAAAGGAAGAAACTCTGCTCGCACACAGATGTTCCTACTTCGAGATAAAGTAGCAAACTCGGCAATAAATTTCTAAATATTTTTTAAATATTTTTAAATTTAATTTTGGTATTATAACCAAATTTATAATTTTAAATCAGCTTATGTTCACATATTAAAAAAATTAAATTAATTAAGTTCTCGTCCAGACATGTAATGCAGTTTTTCTAAATTCACTTTTGAAATTGCATTCGTGTCCACACATTCAAATTTTGTTTATTCAATTTCGGTCTTGACTGCTTAGATTTTTCCTTTTTTGTATAAACTATGAATGACAAAACAAAAGAGAATTGCGAGCACATAACACAGTGTAACCGTTTCTATTCATCTGCATCAAACAAGAGTTACGCGACGAAAATTGCAAAGTGTGGACGGGGTTTAAGAAAGAAAAATTATATAAAAATTGTCGTCTTCATTTTTATGACAAAAGTAACAAGTATGAAATTAAATAAACATAAAGTTGCATTTGTTGCTGAACAAACGGTTAGCAGAAAGCAAGAATAAAATTTCGTTTGTGTTTGAACTTTATTTTAACAAATAAATATTGATTGTCCTTCGTTAAATAGATGATGTAAACAACGTACATAACCTGCTTTTCTCTTAACCTCTTAACGTATGTAGCGAACCGGAAAATGCTGCAGTGCTGTATTTTCTTTAAAAATGACCTTAAAAGCTTGTAAATAATTTTTCTTTCTTAATTTTGAAATAAGAATAAACGTAATCTGAAACTAAATTAAAATAATTTACTTGGATTTTTTTTTATAATTTTTAGGCTTAAGTAAAAGCAAGCAAGAGGACTATGTTCGGCTATGCCGAATCTTATAAACCCTTTACCATATGTCTAAGTCTAGTTTAGTGAAATAACTCCATTAAAAAAAAAAAAAAAACAAATATTGCGGTGACAAAGAATTAACAATAAGAAAAAAATTTAGTACTATATATAACTCTACATGTCATCGGTTCTTAATGGGTTAAACATTTTAAGAAAATTTTAGTATACCCATAATGATATCTTAAAAAGTGTAATTTTCTATGAAAAGTTCTCAGGCCCAAATCTAGAAAAAATGGACAAAAGTCAATTTGTTCACTTCATACCTTTTTCAGATTGGCGTTACTCTCTTGCTCCAAATGATATGAAAAAATTAGAGGCAGGCATGGTGTTTTGCTTATTGACTCGAAGGACATGAACCAATCTTGCTGATTTTCAATAGTAAAGTTTTCGAAATTATGTTCTGATCGATTGGCATATTTAAATTTTCTCTAGCTCGTCTAGTGCCTTGACAAAGTTGGTTTTAACATAAACACGAACGAATAGAGAGACAATGCTTAAGAAGTCAGAATATATTTAAGTTATAGGGTCGGAAATGGATACTGTAAAAATTATAGACCAAATGATAAACTTAAATATACCCCTTTTGCACGTGTGGTGAAGGGTATAATTGAGCCGTTTAATTTGAAAAGTGACATAAGTCACTTTGTTTTTAAGCTGATGCACATATTTAAAGGATTGTATTTCAAAGGATTTAAAAGTATTAAGGCTAAGTCTCGAGAAGACAAACTTACATTTATTGTCTCAGGATTCTTATTTTTCCACAAAGTAATCATGGGTCAACCAAAAACCGTAGCAGCTCTTAAAATTTATTTTTTTTTAAAGGGACTTATGTTACTTTCAAAATAAACGGCTCAATTAATTAATACAAAAGAATATTATAACATACGTCAAATTATGTTATGCTTATGCTAATAACTTTAGCAAGTTATTGGCTGCCAAAATTAAATAAAGGGGTTTTAGTGTTTCAGGAACTAAAGCATCTTGAATATTTAAATTATATTTACATTCTTGCTATACCCAGTGCCCTTCGCTACTCCAACAATTTTGTACTTTGTATAGGAGTTAATACACACAATCTCTTAATCTAGCCAGTGATTTGCTGAACAATGCATATAAATACGAGAAACATATGTTTGATATGTGTAACAGTTATCAGAATTTGTACGGACGATACCACGTACACGCGCCATATTGATAGTGGAGTTACTCTGACAAAATTATACCAATTATAATTTAAAATTTTTTACTTTGTAAGGGAGGTACCGTGCCCAATGTTCCAATCCAGCCTATTTTCTGCTATGCTCTGCTCGTTAATAAGAAGGTTACTTGCACAAAACTGATTATACTTAAATACAGTTCAGAAGTAAAACGACGAGAAATATTTATTTTGTATAGGAAGTGCCACAAACCTCCTGCGGTTTCAAGAAAACATATACCCTATTTTATTATATAAATAGTTAATAGTTATCAAAGTATGAAAACTTCAGGAGGCACGAAACACTAGCGTAAGCAGCTATAGCTTTTCGACAAACAAAGAAGCAAACACACACACAAACACACATGAATAAATACATATACAGAAAATGTGTTGCATGTATATAAAATATATAACAGACTAATTATTCACCAACAAGTCTCAATAAAAATGTCAACTTGGTTTAATTCTATAAAAATTTAAAATTTTTAAAAAATTTTTGTGGGCAAATAAAATCATTTTGAATTTTCATTTCTAACTCAAGCAATTTGTACCAAACTTAAGCACAGGAAGATAAAGCTTCTAAACACACAAATTTTAAGTAATTCCTTTTGCCTGTTACTGCTGCTGCTGCAAGTGTTAATTATGTGTGTTGAAAGTGATTTACGCTCGTAAAAAGGACACATCTTTGTTAGAAAATTATTACTCCTTATGTATTTGGTTTAATATGTGGTATTAAAGTGTTGTGTTTTAATAAAATTTATTGCCAACGGATGTGAATAATTGACTTAAATAATTGACTTTAAAGGCTGCTTTTGAAAATTAAAAAAAAAAACAATTTGAAAAACTATCTTCTGCTGTAGAAATAAATGAATTTAAAGGAATAATTTTTGCTATTAAAAACTAGATGATGCAAACATATTTTTAGAGCATTAAAAACTACTTAAATATTTAATTAGGATCTAAGCCTCTATCAAATGCTTGTGAAATATTGTGTCCGAAAGTACAAAAATTTAAATAAAAAAAAAAAAAAATAAAAAAATCAAATTCTATGGGCTTAAAACCAAATATCATGTGGCTATAATTAACTGGTGTATGCGTGTGTGTTCTCAGAACTCTGTCTATTAGTTGTTCGAAAAATCTAAACATACATTTCTCTATTTCTCTATTTATTACTTTGAAAAATTTATTCTTTCTGGATTTATTTGGTGTTCAATTTCTTTCATTTTTAATACCATTCACTAGTCATTTGAAAAGTTGATAAGTTGCTCAAACTTTTAGTTGTTTTATAAAGGGTGTGTCGAATTAATTGGAATATTCGGCAGTAAATTTTTGGCAACCCTGAAAAGATATCACTTTGACAGCTAAGAATTTAGGGCTAAGTCTAATGATCATGAATAGCGAAAAATTTGATGGAATGTTTTATTGAACATCAACAAGTGGATGCTGATTTTTTGAGCAAAATTTTTCTAAGCTCATTTTCACCTTGAAAGCTTCTTTAATAGCCGAAATTACCTTGTTGGGGTGTTGAAGAACCCACAAGTTGTTGACGAACAATAAATACATTCGCAGCGTGTCACTGGTGGATCCATCGTTGGAATGTAATTTTTAAAAAAATGTAGTTGAAAAAGCTGTTACCATTGTACCCCCTGGGGCCCCCCGGGGGTACTACAAGAAGTCTGTGCTGATTCTAACCTAGGCACAGACATAGTACACTCGGGGTATAGGGGGAACCAGTCCCCCGGTGTGCAGGCACTGAATCTGGATAGACAAGACGTGGGTCATTGTCGAAGGTCTTACCAGTGTCCTTAAAATACTGGCACCACGGGAACCGGTAGCCCATACAGAGAGCCGCCCATCTCTGTAGCCGGTTATTGGTGAGGTCCCTACGGGGTACACGTGGTGGCTGTCGGTTAAAGTTTAGTGTCCGCGGGGAGGGCGCGGTGCTAAACGAATGTGCTGTTGCATATTCAACAGAGGGGTTGGAAAGTCTCCAACCCTCAAGCAAGGGGAAGGACATGGTCCTGCAAGCCATGTTCTTGAAATTGCAACCCTGTTGGCTACGCCTAGCAGGGGGCGCTAGTCGACGCTTTGTATTTCACTCGGTGGTAAGACCACAGTCGGGTTAGGGCCCACACGGCCAGGTACCGACTCAAATCTTGATCACGTAATGTACCCCCTGGGGGTACTAAAAATCTGTCTGAGATAACATAGTTTCAGATGAAGTGCTCTCGGGGTATAGAGGGCACCAGTCCCCCGGTGTGTAGGAACCAAACCTGGTTAGACAAGTTGAATACTTGTCGAAGGACTGACCAGTGTCCTTAAAATACTGGCACCACGGGAACCTGTAGCCCATACAGAGAGCCGTCCATATCTGCGCCACTTATTGGTGAGGTTTATTCGGCGTACTCGTGGTGGCTGTGGTTAAAGTCTTTATCTGCAGGGAAGACAGGGTTGAAGACTATTAAAGTAAGGGGTTGTTCATGGTCTTGACAGCTATGTGCTTAGAATTGCATCTCTGTATGATAGGCCCGTAGAGGACGCTAGTCGATGCTTTGTATTTCACTCAAAGGTAAGACCACCGTCAGTTTATCACTTTTACTGGTGTTCGACATCGCAAAAAGATACTATTATTTTATCTGCCGAAATAAGATGCTAATAATGTAGCCAATAAAAGATCCCAACAAGATGGAACGACATACCATACATCAAGTGAAATAATTCAATTACCAAATGTGATCAGAATCGGCTCTGCATTGTGTGAATTAATAACACTAGATTTTTTGTTATCTTTATATTTAAAATCCTGAGTTAATTTAGGTCACCCTTTACTAAGTTCTTAACCCAATTAACTTTCAACTTTCATTTCTACCAATAACTGTTTTAATATATTTCTAACTAAAAAGCTTTTCTTTTAACAAAATATCGTTTTAAGATGCAACTGTTTATTTTAGTGTTGCCTGTTTAATTTGTGCAAGTATGTCGTCATGTGTTCTTCTCATTATAACAAAAAATTTGATGGGCATTAACGGCTGCTGCTTTTAAATTAATTCTTGTTGTTTTTATTATTGCAATTTTTTATTTAAATAGCAGAAAAAAACATTTTTTTTTCGTTTATTATTGTGACAACTTCTCTCATTGTTGATCAAGAAAAAGAAAATTGTGTTTTTGTATTTTAAAAATAATTATATGGTCACACAAGGGAATATGAAAAAAGTTTTTTTATAAATATAGATTTTAAGCAAAATAGAGGAAAACAAATAAATACATTCATTTAGTTAATGTTAATTTTATGTCGATCACTCTAGACGATAAAATAAAGAAATAAAAAGAAAGAAAATCTGCTTGAAGAAAAAACTCATTATAGATGGGACGACACTGTAAAGAAAACACTTTTAGCTTTTTGTCGTATTAATTAAGTTTTATTTTTTTTCAATTTTTGTTATACATGTTATAACATTAAACACCCTACATAACGAAAATTTTTCAAATTAAAATGCTTCACTGAGGCATTTTATGGGAGACATTTTTTGTAATTTTTTAAAGACCCTGTTTTTGAATGAAAATAAATATATATGAAAATCAATTATCATATTCGAAACATTATGATTTTGCAAATTTGTATTATTTATTGGAGAATAAAGCCCGATATTTTTCAAAATAAGAGGCAGAGTTTTTAATTTTCAAAAAATTTTTTAGCTATTTTTTTGTTGTTATTTTTTAAAATTATTTTAGACTATTTCTTTAATGTTAAAATTTATTTATTTATTTTGAATATATATATATATATATATATATATATATATATATATATATATATATATAGTCGAAAATTCGAAATTAAGTTTGAAGTTTCTAATTTTCTATTAGATTATAAATAAAGGGTCATCCAAAAAACGCGCCTACATGTTTCTTTGAAAAAAACACAAACTATTTGAAATTTTTCAAGCTGTATTTTTATTAAAAGTATGATCAATTGCAATTATAAGTGGAATAGAATATCATTCAAATGTCCACCATGACTGCGTCTGCAGACATCAATCCGAATATCGAAGTTTTCAATGACTTTCTGACATGTTGCTGGTGTTATTTCACGAATTGCAACTTGAATGTTGTTCTTTAGATCATCAATTGTTTGTGGCTTGTTAGCATACACACGACATTTCAAAAACCCCCAAAAAAAATCTAATGGTGTTAGATCATCGCATGAATTTGAAGGCCAGTTGAAATCTGCATTTCGTGAAATTACACGTTGAGGAAATTTTGATCGCAAAAGCGTAATGTTTTCTCGAGTTGTGTGACATGCAGCACCGTTTTGCTGGAAATAGACGTCAGACACATCAATATGCTTCAACTGTGTCCATAAAAAGTCTCTCAACATTGATTGGTATCGCTCAGCATTCACAGTAACAGCATTTCCAGCATCATCTTCTAAGAAAAATGGCCCAATGATTCCATTTGCCTAAAATGCACACCAAACAGTAACTTTTTGTGGGTGTAGAGATTTTTCATGAATAACACGAGGATTTTCATCACCCCATATACGACAATTTTGCTTATTGACGAATCCATCCATTCTGAAATGAGCTTCGTCACTGGGTATTTTTTAAAGAACGCCCATTTTCATAATAACTTTGAATGATGTAAACGCGTTGTTGCAATGTGTACCTGTCCATGGTTAAAACTGTACTACCTTCTAATAAAACAAAATGGCTTATGTCATTTGAAAAGATGTCACGTGTAAAAATTATATAGTGCTGACATCTAAGCGTCGCATTTGGATGACGCTTTATTTAAAATAATAAACAAAATAAGTAAAAATGCAAATATTGGATGTAGCGATTGAAAAAATGTTACATTGCATTCACCTGTTATCTAATAATTTCTGTTTGCTTTCGAAAATAACAAAGAATTTTTTTTTTTTAAATTATTCTTTCTTGATATAATAAAAAAGTATACATGAACTTAAGCCTGATTAAATTTATTCACTCATATAATATTTATTTTCGACAAGACATAAATTTTAAAAGAAAAGAATTACGAGGGCTGCTCTATATATTTCTGGCCTAGTATTGAAAATGCAAATATTTATAATCAAAAATGGTTATTTTGTTTTTCAAAGTATTCTTGATTTATACACTTTAGCATGCGCTAAAACCAGTTGTCGAAACACTTTTTCCACTCCGATTGAGACACCTCTAAAACATGGTTTTTTGAACACTTCAACAGCTTCTTCTGGCGACGAAAATCGTTGACCACGCATTTTTTTCTTGATGTGCGGAAACAAGAAGAAGTCATTAGGTGCCAAGTCAGGGCTGTACGGCGGATGACCCATTAATTCGACGTTTTGGCCGGTCAAAAACGCTCTGGTTTGAGCCGATGTGTGAGAGCTCGCATTGTCATGGTGAACAATGATTCGTCTCCTCTTGTTGGTTTTTCGAATTTCTCCGATGACTTTAGGCAAACAAATTGTAGTGTACCACTCAGAAGTGACCGGCCTACGTTGCTCAAGCGGAACAGTCGCCACATGACCAGTTTTGCCGAAGAAGCAGGCGACCATTTGCTTCGAAGTGCTTCCTCCACGAACAACTTTCGTTGGATTTTGCTCGTCTTTGAAGACCCACACGGTCGATTGTTGTTTCGTTTCGAGCTCATACGCATAGATCCATGATTCCTCACCTGTAACGATCTTATAAACGTCTTTTGAAGCACCGCAATCGTATTTTTGCAACATTTCTTTGCACCAATCGACACGAGCCTTTTTTTGAGCGACTTTCAAATTGTGCGGGATCCAACGAGAAGAAACCTTTTTTAACGGCCAGGTGTTCATGCAGTATCGAATGTATGCTGGTGGAAGAAATGTCCAAGGATGTCTCTATCTCTCGGTATGTCGCATGTTGATCTTGCATTATGAGTTCACGCACGGCATCAATGTTCTCTGGCACAACAGCCGTTTTTGGACGACCTTCACGGAATTCGTCTTTGAGCGAGCTTCGGTCACGATTAAATTCATTATACCAATTTTTCACAGTGCTTTAGGATGGTGCTTCATCGCCATACAAAGATTTAAGTTCATCAATGCCCTCTTGTCGTGATAATCAACGTCGAAATTTGTAAAAAGTGATGGCACGAAAATTTTCACGAGTAAATTTTTTTTTTTTTCTATATTAATTTTTTCAAGTCACTGTTAACAACACAAATAATGGTCGTACGTCAAAACGTTTTGAGTACGATTATGCTTAAAAATGACAAACTTTCCAATGGAAATGTCAGATTGCACTTGGCAGCACTCAGTGTTGTCAGGCCAGAAATATATATAGCAGCCCTCGTATTAATACTTTTTTTAAATAAAACAAAAATCCTCGATAAAAGTTATAAAATTAAAAAGTTGCCTAAAAATTACAGAGATTCTATTAAAAAATCATCACCGTATTTTTTTAACATTTTACATAAAATTTTTTTAATAAAATATACTTTTACAAATTAAAAGAAAAACTTCAAGTGTACGGCATTTTAAGGTCACTACAGCCAAGGGAAAGACTTTTTTAAAAGTATTATTTATATTTTTAATTTTGTATGTTTCGGCTAAAGTCAACTGCGCGTCATTGGTTTGGTTTTAGAAGGCAGACTTTGTGCAAGAGGTTAACATATACATATGTATGTCTATGTGTGTGATTAAGTGTTTGTTAAATGTGTTGTTTTAGAAAAAAAGAAAATGAATAAGAGATTATATAAATGCAGAAAGATACAAAATTATTTAACTGCAGAATTTTAAGAAAATCAAATTAAAGCACAAAAGACATACATGTGAATATATTCAAATGCACATATAATTATGTATTAATTTCTACACCCAGCAAACACAAAATCAAAAGTTTTAAATATAATGTTTACTTTTTCATGCACTTTCTTCGAAATTATTTTAAGATGGTCAAAGTTTTACAGAAACTCCGAAGTGGTAATTCTTATATTTGATAAAAGAAAAATTTAATAATAGGAACAAAATAAACTCGAGGGTAAAACTTAATACACTCAATCCTAAACCTCTGCAGAGTCAATTATTTTAAGCGATGAAAGAATAGATCTATGCGAAGAATGCTGATAAAGGATGTGGCGCTCCAGAAAATTCTGCATTTCATTCTGCTGGCGTCCAATTTTCCCTGTTTTCTTTGGAAAACGTCCGTATACATTTGAAATATAATTTTTCTTTCTAAAAATTCTTAAAAATAAAATTAAAAAATGCATCTTAAGCCGAAAAAGTAAATTTAAATTCATGAAAAAATTATCATAAAAAAAATTTATGGGTGAAATTACTTCAAACAAACTGTTTAGTTTGATATCAGACCCAAGTCTTCTGAACTTTATGGATAGTAGTTTAGATACAAGGCTTGGAATAGGTATTCCCATTACTTTGAGTCATTTGCCCATCAACACCTTGAACGGTAATTGGAGAAATATATTTGGAAAATTCTTATAAAATAAACAGTTCACGGACAGTTTTTGTTTTGTTACATTATATTTGATATTAATTTTTCTTCAAATGACCCTGAATGTCGAGAATTTTATTTACTTTTCTTTAAATATTTTTAACGGTATAATTAATAAAAAAAATTTTAAGTGCAGCCCATTCCAATTTGAGTTTACTTTTTCTGGTTGATTGATTCTGTAATAAATTGTTTGTTTTATTTGTAATTGACAGTAACAACAGGAGAATTTACACGATGATTTTTAAAAAGTGTCTTTTTTTAAATTCCCTTCGAGGATCTTTTGCTTGTTTGGCTCTTCCCTTTGTTTCTATAATAAAGAACGAATACTGAGGGGACGGGCATGTCTGCGCCGGCTTTAACTATTTCTCTGCTTGAAAAACATATTTAAGAATAATTTGAGGAGAAACTACATTTCTTTTATTAAAAAAGGCAATTATTTTTAAATTATTTAAAATCCATTTGAAAAATTTATAACCTGAGATAGAATTTTATTCAACATTATTAATTTGAGTTCAAACTCATTTGCTTGCTGGGTTGTGTATTATTTTGTATTTGTGTGATTATTAACAACTTCTGCGCATTTTCTTAAATTTCTTTTCAAACTGCAGTCAGTCTTCGTCTATACATTTTTTGTCGCTTTTTTGCTATTTTTTACTTTTCTTCGATTGCCTTGTATATTTTTTCTTTCTGATTGCTGTTGACTTATTTCTCACAAGATCACTTTGTTGGCATTTGTTGTTGTTTTTTTTTTTAATTTAGTACTTTTGACAATCAATGCTTCTGTTTGTATCTCCTAATGTATGAGTATCTTAAGTGTTGTGTTTTATGTCATCTCTTTTCAAGAAAACTTCTTTTAGTTGTCAATTATTTAATTTATTTTTTAATTTTTCTTTTTGTGGAGTGGTCTCAAAGTGAATGAATAGGTGACATGTGTATATTTAAATATATAAACTTTACGACCAGCACAAAAATTGGTTTGATGAAGAAAAAGTCGTTTTTAGGTTGGACTTCCCATTTGTAGCTTTCATTTTAGCAATAGAGTGGAAAACGAGTTACTGTGTGATGGTTTCAAAGCTGCACAGACTTAAAATTATCTCCAAAACTCATGTACAAGACAACTGCATCAAGCATTTAAGCGTCGGGACAATTCTTGATATGGCGATCATCGTGATTAATGCTGATTTTAGGATTAATTGCCCCACAAATTTCCTTTAGCGGTTCTTAAGCTCAAGAAGAACCCCATGGTCACACGGAATTTAATAAAAAAAATTTAAGATTCATTTATAAATTTTGTGTCACATGTTGTTTATATGACATCCAATGTTTAAATCTATAATTTTTAACTTTATTTAAAAATACAATTGCTCAAATAATTTTTTGCTTGAAATTTATATTTTGCGATTTAATACAAAACTTCTTAATTTTTTTTTATCTCTTAACATTACTTTTTTACAATTCGGTTTTTCTTCACTTAGAAAATTTATAAAAATTATTTTCTCCTTTAAAAGTTCACATGAAAGTAGAATCTGCATAAATTTCATTTCCTGCTTCTTAGAAGCTGTGCACCTGTTGTCATTTTTCAAGAAATCAAGAAGAAGAAAAAATTATTTTTACTCCAGGGTAAATATCGTCCGATCAATTTTCAACTTTATATAAAAAAAAAAAAATTAAAAAGCAACTAAAAGCAACAAACACAAGCTAAAAATAAATTTGTGTTTTTGTTGAAAATTTCAAGTGAAAATTTATATAAAAACTACTTTAAAAATAAATTTCTTTGTCATTTCTTTTTTAATATAAACAGACGGTGTACTTTTATGCACATGAAAATCGTTTTATAGTCAGAGATGGAAATTATGTTGCATTTAATTTTTCGCCTGTCGAGTAAATAATTACTCGATTTTGTTCTTTTTAACTTTTTAAAGAATTAAATAATGAAAACCTGCCACGTTTTCTAGAAAATAGTTCTTCCATTCCAATTGATTCTGACAATCACAAATTCACATTCCTAAATAAAAAAAAGGTGTATTGATCAGCTCTGGTTTTTAATTTTAATTTATTCATATATTTTTAATAGAAAAAATACACGTTCATAAAAAATGTGCATCTGTTTTATCATATTTCTTTCATGTGCAGATATTTTCAACAACCAAAAAATATAAAATTTTTTTGTTTTTTGCAATTAAAAATTATCACTCACTATACAGTCATGATTAAAATAATAGCATGCCAACAAATATCAATATCAAATGTTAAAAATTTCATCTTGTTTTAATATCTTTACGATTTCCATTTAAACAAACTGTTTTTTTCTAAGGTTGTTGATTAAGTCCGTTTTTGTCTTCTTAAATTGTGCATGGCCATCGTGCCGCCCTTAAGAAAGTCCAGTAATACTAAGAAGGATCATTGTTTCTAATTTATTGCGAGTTATTGATTTATCTTCATGAGTGAGCCGCTTCCAACGCTTCTGCTTCTAAAAACTTTCTCTATCTATTTGCATGTGTGCCTCGTCTAAAATTACCTTGGGGGTTCCAATCAAGGGCTGAAGCTTTCTTAGTACGTGTACGATCCACTTTAATTTGCGACGCCAGATCTGTAAGCTCATTAGTTTCTGTTCTGTTATGAAATAAAGTGCGGTCGTTGACATTGACCGTTAACAAAGATTTGCAGGTATCGTTCTTTTTTGTAGCCGCGTTTCAAGTTGAACTGTAAAGGGGAGCGAGCTATGTAGATCCAACTTAAATCCAACAGCAAGTGGAATTTCAACAAAAATAAGTACCAAGTTTATTAAGCAATTATTACAATTAGTGGAAAAAATATGCCACATATATCCAAGATATTCCAGTTGTTCATTGGGAGGACAAAAAATAACAAAACGAGAAAAAATCTATACATGTAGTAAAACTGTAACGTGCTGATTTTTGTACATGAAGTATTTTTGGAAATTTTGTTGTTGGTTTAAATAGTAATCTGTATAGAAAACAAAACACCAATTTTTGGAATTTTTGTCTGTTTGTTTGTGTTCGTATCACGTAAAAGCTGGTAGATGGATGTGAATAAAATTTTGTAAGGACATCCCTAAGAATCTTGGTTCAAATATTAAGTACTTTTTTTTTGTAAAAATATTTCATTTCGCATAGAAAATAGAGATACAAATGTGAAGTTACTCAATTTTATCGGTATAATGGTATTTAAACAGTTATCAGAACATACTTTTTTTGCAGATGGAAATTTCTTAACACTGTTTACAGAACTTTTCCATAAATATTTTAAAATATTTAAATTTGAATTTTAAGACTATTAGAAATGTTATGCGGACGAAGTCGTGGGCAGTGCTAGTTAAAAAATAAATATTTTGAACCTGTTTGAATGCTGCTTTAGGAATATGAAACATTAACTTTTAGTGGCAGTGACAAATTTGCTAGGCTCACAATTTAAACGAAACGAAATGTCTGAAATTACTTATTTAAATGTCAGAACTAAAATGGGACTACATGTTTTCATTGTTCTTAAATTAAATTTAATGGCCCACAAATAAGAGTTTTCAAATTTTGCTCTAAAACTAAATTTAAAAAAAATGTTTTATAAAACCCCCTAAATATTTTATGTTACCTTCTTTTTATACCCTTTATCACTTCGACCCAATATGGTAAAGTTTCGAAAAATTAGCTATTAAAATCAGCAAGATCTGAGCATGTACTTTGAGACAGCGGGCAATTTGAAACAATCCTAGGAATTAACTAAAAAAAAAACAAATATATGGGGCGATAGAAAATTAAAAACTAAGAACAAAAATATCTAGTAAAAAAATTGGCATTCGCTTATATTTTCTGTGTTGTGGGCTTCTGAACTTTTCATAGAAAAATACGATTTTGCGCCATATTTTTTGAGATATCAATATGGGAAATGCTAAGATTTTTTAAAAATGTAAAGTTTTATTAAGCACTTAATTTGTTTTTTTTTATTTCTAAATTCTCGGCCGCACCAATATTTGTTTTATTATTTTTTATTATTGGATTTATTTTATTAAACTAGATTTACATACCTGGTGAAGGGTATATAAGATCCGGCATAGCCAAATATAGCACTTTCACTTGTTTAAATGTTATTTTATTTAAACTATTTTTTACAAACAAATGTCTATTTTTCAGTTGGGCCTAAGTTTGTTACTAATTGTGATTATTTGCAAAAAAAAAAAAAAAATAAATAAAGTTTTGATAGCAGCAGATGATAATGCCATATCTGATGCGCTACAACCTTCATAATCCCTTTTTCATATCTATCAGCTATTTTGTTCTTTTTAGTATTGATAGCAAACTTAAGCCGAATTAAAAAATATTGAATTAAACATTCATTGAATTAAATTAAATATTAATAATAATAAGCTTTTGACGAGACAAATAATTTTGAGGTTTTTTAATTTTTTCTTTTTCTATCATTTAAAATGCATAAATACATTTAAACTGTGATCATACATTTTCGGGTTTAAGGCTCTAGGACTTATAGTTTACGAGATAATTGAGTTTTGAAGTTTTCACTAATAAAAATTGGTTTTTGGGGTCGAAAAATAATTTTTTTTGATAAAAAAAATTTTAGTCTCCTTTGTTAACTAAATAATTTCTTGGTTTAATCATATGATTCGCTTTCAAAGGCAGCTAGAAGACTTTAAGCAAAACTGGCTTCTCAAGGACAGTTTTTTCAGTGTTCGGGAATAGCAGAGGCAAGAAAAAACAAATAGCACTCATTTAAGAATTAAAACCTTCTGTATGTTTTTTCTTCTGTGGCCTGAGACATCTTTAAATCATATTCCAAATCGACATTTGATTTTGAAAGTTAAATTTTTCATTTATTAACTGTGTTTGAATCATTTTAATGATGCAGTTCTAGTTTAACAATTGTTTTTAAAGACTTATGTATATCTATGGGGTCAAATCATTTGTGAGACATTTCATTTTTCGATACAAACAAAGGCAATTAAGGGTGTTTTGGTTATGTTGTTTTATCACACACTTTGAACATAAGACCCTGACAGTTTAAGATGGGGAAATAATAAACCTTTTTGTTTAAAAAGCTGTTTTACTCAGAGCACTAAGAGGATTAGAGGACTTTTTCAAATTTGAAGGTTAAGTTTGAGTCATTTGATTCAGTGAACTACAATGAACAGCCAATTTTATTGCATAATTTCTTTGTGTGTATGACAATCTCGGTCAGAGCAGAATCTTTTGAAGAGATGAATATTCTAATGTAAGGAAATTATCCCGCAAAATGCTGCCTTATGCAAACCAGCTTTTATCACAATGATCATTTTTGTTTTCTGCCAATTTCTAGTGGAATTTTAAAAAGAATCCCAAGGTAAAAATGAATGCTTTTATTGCTATTTTTTGATTTGCTCTTGACTGTATATTAGTTACGTATCACATATTGTTCCACTTTATCTGCTTGAAAGGAAGGAAACGTGTACATATTTACCATTTGCGTAAGTTCCTCAATTACAATTCTGAATGTATGTCATCAATAAAAAGCTAACATCATCAAGTCTTTAATTCTTTTTATTTTCTGTGTTGAGTTCATTCGAAACCACTTAAGAAAATAAAAATTATTAAAAAAAAAGAACGGCAAAAAAGCTTTTTGCTGCAGTTTTAAGTTTTTGCAAAACAATATTTTTTTAAATGATTTTTCCTTTATAAACTGACACTTTAAATTCTTTGTCTGCTTTTGAAATCAATACAATTTTAGTTATAATTTATTGTTTTTTTTTCTGCTTTTTATTTATAAAGTGATTAACATACAAAAGGCATTAAATACTGCATTAGTAAATCATTAAATCATATTTTTATTCAAAGGGAAAATAAAACAAAGCAGTTAAAAAAATCACAAAGTCTTCTTTGGTGCTCAAGTTTAAATAAATTTTCAACAGAGAAAATAAATTTTATAAAGAAAAAGAAGAGTGAAAAAAATAATAAAAGAAAATTATGTTTATTACACGCCACGATAATTGCAATGGACATTTGTTTTATGGCCTGCAAAAATAAATTTAAGTTTGTTTGGGGCGATTTGTGACGCCTAAAAAGTTTTACAGGAAACAGAAAAAAATTATAATTTGAAAACAATAATTATTTGAAGCTGCAACGAATCCTAAGCACTCTGTGCAACAAAGAAAAATTATCATAAATAAATACGGTTTAGGATACTGAATTTTAAACTTAAGCTGAATGTTAAAAACACAAAAAATTAAAAAACAAAATAACTCTTTAAATCCTTAGTATGTTCGTTTAGATTCCCTTTATCAATTGTGGTAAAGGAGTGGGCTCACAAATTGTATAATTCATATCATTTGCAAAATATGTGGCAAAACAGATTACAAGAACAATACTGGTCACTGTAAAAAAATGCAACTGCTCTAGTTAATCGCTTTAATTATATAAAATTACGGACAAATGATCAATTTTATTAAGAAAGAAATATTTTCTAAGGATGTGTTAATTTTTATTTTTTTCAAAGAAACCGGGGATATAGAGATGCCAGTAGAGCTGATGACGGATGTAGCGAGCCATGAAATGTATTATTATTTGCTAATATAATTTTTCTTGCTAGCTCTTAAAAAACAAGTCTTTAAAAAAAAATAAATAAAAAGTGTTTTTTAAGCCCGATAGAACTGAAGCTAGAAAAAAATAACACACATATGCAAATTTTATTAAAACTAATTTTTTTAATCGAAATATCAATATGTGGCATTAAAATTTAAAAATTATTTGGGAATGTGCCACCGCGGCTGTTCTTGATGTATCGAATTTCCGAGTGCAATTTGGGCAACTTTATTGCTGGCCATATGTCAAGAATAACCTGAACAATGTTGGCCTTAAAGCCGTCAATTATTGTAGATTTATTAGTTTAAGCAAGAGAATTTACATGGCTCCAGAGAAAATAATTGAGATACATAATTCAATGACTTTATGGGCCCGTAAAAGGTAATTGAGAGACATCAAATCGCACGATTTTAGAAGCCAACTTAAAAAAAAAATTTGATTTCACTAGATTTATAGTTGCGGACGCCGCATATTACGTAATGTTATTCTATTAAAACCTCATCTCGCCCAAGTTAATGCCAATTATATTTTGAAGCAAAAAATCATTAAATTAGTTAAACAGTTATAAGATGATTAAAAATAAAATATCACAACAACACTACGGCAATCTATTTTTGTTTTATGCACAGGCACTCGCAAATTATTATTTTTTTTAATCATTAATCATGGCGTGTTAATGATTTCCATCGACCATAACGCAAGTTGCGGCTTCATTTCTAAAGTCATGAGGTCCAACGATACCACCAGCGTTTAAACCACATCAAACAGTAGATTTTATAAATGTTGGGTAGCGAGAGGTTGAAAATCATTAGCTTTTAAAAATACACTGTTGTTCAAATATTTTGCTTGTGATATTTGAAAATTTTCAAATATTTAGGTTTTATTTAATTTGAATTCTACTACGTCTATACATCTGTACATGAAATATATTTTTTTTTAATTTTGATGTTGCTGTAGATATTAATCAATATGGAGTACAAAAAACCCTTAGAACTTTTGTCTGTTTGTCTGTATTCCCATCACGTTAAAACTGCTAGACGGATTTGAATAAAATTTTGTGTGGAGGTCCTTTAAATCTTTGTTCAAATATAGAAAACTTTTATTTCTTAAAAATATATCATTTTGTAGAAAAACCAGAGATACAATGTGAAGTCACCCAATTTTATTGGTATAATGGTACTTGACCTGTTGTCAGTACATTTTATTTTTGTAGATGGAAAACTTTTAACACTGTTTACAGAAGACTAGAAAAAATATTTAAAAACACATTTGTCTAAATTTTAATTTTAAAATAAATAGAAATGATACCCGGACGAAGTCGTGGATACTATGAATTTGTTAATATTATTTCATTAAAAAAAATTGTTTTTTTAAGAATTTATTTTTTTCCCCGGAAATACCTAGAAATTTTTGGAATGCGATTATATTTTTCCTGAGAAATACAAAATTCCAGGAATTCCCAAACCCTACTCACAAGCCAAAAATTAGCCTCATCGCTAAATATAATTTTGCTATTAAATATCGAATTTTAAATAGTAAATGAATTTTAAAGTAAATTTATGTAATTTCGTTGCGCTGTTCTAGATTTAATCATGATGATTTGCTATAAACAGCAAATATAAACAGCAAAAACTGAGGGCAGTGCGATAGTTCGTTTGATGGTTAACTCTTTGGAATGTTCCACCTGGCTTAAAAAATACCCATTATGGATAACTATTTATTGATGCAAGTTAAGAAATTAAGAAAGCCCTTGTGATAGTTAATAATTTTATATTTATTAGTTAAATTAAAAAAAAAATATTTCATAATTTTATTGCGTGGCTGAACTTTTATTTTTACCGCTTGGAAACTAAAAAGTGAAAAAACTTTGACTCGTTATTAATTTAGATTAAAAATTATAATTTCTGAAAGATCACCTCAGAGAAATAACACCAGGGCTTGTTCGGAAATGTATCACTCATTAAATAATTGTACAAGCGCTTTAAAATTGCATAAAAAATTCATTTTTATGTTTAATCAACTTTCAATAAAAAATTTATAGATACAAATTATTGCATCTAAATGACAATTTTTTTTTAATTTCTAACCAAAGTAGAGTGCAACAAAATAAATAAACAAACTCACATACAGACACAAATACACAAAGCCCAGAATATGGTAGTGATTTAGATTATTTGCATTTTTTAGCCGTTAAATAAAATAAATGTTTAAAAGGAAAAACTGTAAAAATATTGTGGGTGATGAAATGAAAACAAACAAATTATAAAGGAGATGAAAGACTACGTTTACTGACTTAATTTTTAACTTAAATTTTTTTTTTAAATCAATTTAGAAAAGAAGTGTTTCTTAGATAAAATCTTAATTTAATTAGTTAATAATTTAATGCATTTTAATGTTCTTATTAGTTATAAAACATCAGTTCTAAGTTGCATCAGTTCTTAGTAGCATTTTTTATGTCATTTTAATAGAGTAAGTTTCGATTTCATGTGATATGTTTTTAAGTCACTATGTGATCCCTGCTCAATTACATATGAAAACAAAACAAACGTCCCTAAATCACTTAACATACTGTGTATTAGGGGTGAGCAATTGATTGATTTTTGAGAAACGTCCCGTCGCACATTGGGTAAAGAGTAGCTAAAATTAGTTTTTTCCATGTTCATCGATTTATATAATTTGTGTTTTGTTGCCAGATATCTGAATATTATGATTCCGTAATATAAGGCTGATATATCTATTATTTGTTTGGACAGACATGCTGGAAGTTCAAATGTCACTCATTTACTAGAACAACGTCATAACTCAAAAAAGTTGATTTCGAGAATAACGAGTTCAAAGTTTTTAACTCGTATGTAGGTCCTTTGCACGACATGGTAGTATTTTTGTTCGTATGTGGAGATTATAAGAGATATTAATCTAAATTTTTTTACATAAATATTTTTTGAGTTATGACGTTGTTCTAGTAAAGGTTTTAAACAAAAGATAACATGTAATTTTTTGTTTAAAAGAAATCGATTTTTTTTTCTTTAAATGTAATTTAAAATAACACAATTATCTAGAGTTAAGTCCTAGATGTGTAAAGAAAGAATAAAGTTTTGAAAATATTTACCGGCCATAATTTGTTTCCTAAAAAATCTAATTTAGAAGTTAAAAAATTATTTTAAATGAAATATTATGTTGACATTTTTTATCTCAGTTATGGAAAAGACTGACTTAAAGCTTCTAGTTTATAAACTCCATAGATGTTATTAATCGCCATTACGATTAAAATAACCATTTTGTGTTATCCATATTTATTAAAAATTAAAATTATTACTCTCACTGCGCACTGGGTAATTTGAGCTGCTTTTTTTAGAACAAAATTTATTTAAGTTAAAGTTTTTTTTTTTTAATAGGACCAGCACTCAGGGGATGACCCCTACTTATGCAATGCATTGCGCCAGAACTAGGAAATTAGGTTGTGGGATGGGGGATAGAGAGAGTAGTGCTTGTGAACATTTGATTTGAATCTTTGCACATTGAAAGTGGCAGATAAGACCTCTGCAGGGAGTTTATTCCACATACGAACTGTTCGGCTAAAAAAACGAATTTTTTCTGTAATGCGTTGTGCGATTCACTGGCCAATTGACCACAAAGGAATGCGCTCCTGATGCAGATCGCGTTGCGCGTATGTATTTACGGTTTTCATGAACGAGTGTCCTGATTTTATAAGAGCACATTTCGTTGTTGTATGATAAAACAGTAAAACACACCCCACATTGCGTCGATGCTCCAGTGAGTCAATAAAGCTGGATACCCTACTGTCACCGATGAATTTCTTTGCTCTCTGCTGTACACGATCGAGTAACTCCAAAATAGTCTTTGAAGTACGGCCCATACATGAGAGTTGTATTCCATTTTCGGTCTGATAAAGGTGACATAGATAGTAAGGAGATCAGATGGAGTGAAGTATTTCTTAAACCGTTTCAGAAAACCTAGGCACTTGAATGCTTTTTTTGCAACATGAAAAATGTGCTTGTTCCAACGAACATCGCATTGAATTTTTATGCCAAAAACATCGAGAGCTTCTGATTCCTTAATATATATATCACCCATAATTACAGATGACGTAGCATGTTTAGCAGTACGCCTGTGCGAAAGCACACAGCATTGGGTTTTATAAGCGTTAAACTGAACCTTGTTCGCCTGGCCCCATTCGGAAATTATCAAAAGTTCGCGATTAAGGGTATCGTCCATGTGTTTTCTCATAGCCTCAATTTCCCGTGGGCTATGCATATGCTACTATCATCTGCAAAAGAATAGATAGGGTTGGAAGTCTGGCGTAGAAGGTCATTAAGAAAAATAAGAAATAGGGTAGGGGAAAGGACGGAACCTTGCGGTACCCCTGAATTTACCTTGAACTCGTTTGATGAGATCCCATCTATAACAACTCGTATAGTGCGATCCCTGAGAAAGCTCGATATAAGTCGAGTGAAGCTATTACCGACACCAAAGCAATTAGTTTTGATATGGTAAATGGATTGACACAATTTTTCCGAAAGGAAGGCCAATAAGTCACCCGTAGAGCGTGCCCTACGGAAGCCGTACTGCCGGTCACTAAGTAAGCTGTTGGACTCCAGATATTTCACAAGATGAAAATTAAGCATACATTCCATTAGTTTTGAAAGTGCAGAACAAATTGCGACTTGCCGGTAATTTTAATGGTTGCTAGCCTCACCCTTTTTAGGGATTGGTGTTAAATTAGCAACCTTCCAACATGGTGGGAACTCACCAACATGGAACAAAATGTTGAAAAGTTTTGCTAATGGATACGCTAACGTCGAAGAGCACTGCTTCAAGACCAGTGCTGGAATTCCATCCGGATCATGGGACTTATATATGTTAAGATCCGCTTTAACCTTTTTAACTACACGTGCTCGAAAGAATGTATCTTGCATAGTTACTGATACTCTTTCCAAAGCGGGTAGTGGTTGATTGTTTTCCGGCAAGTAGGAGTTACTTGTAAAAATTCCGGCCTAGATGTTAGCTTTATCAACCGGGGCGTTAATTATTTAATCATCCTCTTAAAGAGGCGATATGGTTGAAATTTGGAAATAAAAAGTGTCTCATAATCACGCACAGCTCAATGTTTTGATTTTTGTAACAGTATAAATATAAAGGGTTGCCGTGACATGAAAAATAGTTGAAAAATTAATTATCTCGAAAACAAAAGAATACAATTTTTTTATAAAATATAGACAGGTAATAGCCAATCAAGGTTTTTCTTGGAAAAGTCGTTAATTTTTCCGTGGGCCTTGTGACATCTTAAAGTACGATAACGATAAATTTTTACAAACAGTTCAATAGACTTGTGCCATATAGTTCAATTTAGTGATCGCTCTTTTAATTTAAAAGTTTGAAAATGAATTACTTCAAAATTTATTTCAAAAGCTCTCTTTGTTTCAAAATCTCTCTTAGTTCAAATGTTCTGTTGACGAATTTTACGTACTTTCAACGTGCTTTCAACTTTTGGTTCTAACTCTTTCTTTAGTTCAAAAGCTCTTTTAGTTCAAATGTTCTTTTAAAAAAATGATGGCACCAACATCGTAGCATTGCCATAACGAATGTTAAATAAAATGCGTGGCAGCACTAATTTCATGTCGGAAATAGTCAACACGAAAACAAAGATATGGATTCTAGTTTATCTGGTCTGGTAGTTCAAATGCAAAGTATAGTTCACAACTGACCTAGATGTACTTAAGAGTATGAATAAATTCACTTAGTTCAATCGATGGAATCTTTTAAATGAACTTGTTTGTTCATGAACTACACAAGTCTACAGTCTAAGCCTTTTGCTTCGAAAAAGGGAAATTATGTTTTAAAATATTATTTAATCGCGACCTTTTGGTAATTTCCGAATGGGGCCTGGGGAACAGGGTTCAGTTTAACGCTTATAAAACCCAATGCTGTGTGCTTTCGCACAGACGTACTGCTGAACATGATATTTCATCTGTATTTATGGGTGATACATTTATTAAGGAATCAGAAGCTCTTGATGTTCTTTGCATGAAAATTCAATGCGATGTTCGTTGGAACAAGCACATTTTTATGTTGCAAAAGAAGCATTCAAGTGCCTAGGTTTTCTGAAACGATGTACGAAATACTACACTCTGTCTGATCTCCTCATTATTTATGCCATCTTTATCAGACCGAAAATGGAATACAACTCTCATGTATGGGCCGGTGCTTCAAAGTCTATTTTGGAGTTACTCGATCGCGTACAGGAGAGGGCGAAGAAACTCATCGGTGACAGTAGGGTATCCAGCTCTATTGACGCAATGTGGGGTGTGTTTCACTGTTTTATCGTTACTACAACGGAATGTGTTCTTATGAAATCAGGCAACTCGTTCCTGAAAACCGTAAATTCATACGGGCAAAGCGCTCTATATCAAGAGCGCATTCCTTTGTGGTCGATTGGCCAGTGAATCGCACAACGCATTACAGAAAAAATTCGTTTTTTAGCCGAACAGTTCGTATGTGGAATAAACTCCCTGCAGAGGTCTTTTCTGCCACTTTCAATGTGCAAAGATTCAAATCAAATGTCCACAAGCACTACTCCCTCTATCCCCCATCCCAAAACCTAATTTCCTAGTTCTGGCACAATGCATTGCATAAGTAGGGGTCATCCCCTGAATGCTGGTCCTAATTAAAAAAAAAATGTAAACCAATTTTACGGATTTCATTGCGCTAATGTTTGATTAAAAATGTTAATTTCGTTTCAAGCTGAGGTTGTCTGAAAAGAAAATTATATAAATAGACAACTTAAAAAAAATTAATTTAAAATTTTGTTCTTAATATTTTTCATCAAGAATTAATAGGGTCCTCCGCCAACATTATCAAACTTTTATGCAGAGTTTATATTTGTAGAAAAAATTTATTTATTTGAAGAGAGTTTAGAAATACACATTTTGTTAACAAAAGCAATAACGTACCCCGAAATTTTTAGGTTTTTTTATTACTATAAATCTCCTCTCTTCACCATGCAATGCACGATTTCCTTTTTTTTGTTGTTTTATAAATGATAAAAAACCAGCTCAAATATATTTTTTACAAAAACCACATACCCAGTTGTTTGCTTTGATATATTCTTAATCGAACGAACATTATTATCGTTAGTGCAAAAAAAAATTTTTGGCCAGGATTTTGGGTTAAATTACCTACCGTGCACTGCTGTAAAGTCAGGATATAGAAAGCTTATGACATTGTTTTTGTTATATGAACCCTCAGCCAAACTAATTAGTCTTAACAAAACATATCCAAAAGCATAAGCGAAGACAAGAGATCAAAAACCAAAAATTATATTTCTATAATCATAAAATATCCCTTGAGCGTATGATTATTTTTAATTTGCAACATTGAAATAATTCACATCACTCATACTCCATGGAGTCCTTTAAAAAATTTCTTGCCGAAGATGTTTTTTATAAAGTGCAAAGCGAATGTGAAAAAAGCAGGACTACAAAATTGAAGATTATGCCGCATTAAAAATCTGCAATTTAAAGCGTCTAAATGTCTGCTGCATTGTTTGCAACACAAGATGTTAAAATGAAAAATATCGCCAACACATAACAATTTTCTTTTGCTGTTTGCTGTTTTTTTTTCTTATTACAAATTTCAGTTTTTTTCTTTCTTTTTAACGTTCACAACAGCGCGAAGGCTTGCAACATCAAATGTAGAAAAAGAATTTTAGAAGAGATGAGCACAGATAGATGTTAAGTGTAGCTTAATGTTTGTTTGGTATTTAGCCAAAATAAAATGTTATAAATTAAATAAACAAATAAACATTTAAGATTGCTATTCCTTTACAGAAACAAAGGATTTAGGATATTTTTTTTTGGCTGCTATAATTGTAATTTTATGGAAATGGTTTAAATGGTTTATGACTTGAAATTTTAAATATTTGTTAAAAAGAGTTTTCTGGGTTCATTTCTCGTTTAAATTCTTTTTTAATAATTGTTGTTATTTTTAGTATTAATTTCATGTGGCTGCATGCCATACACTGACCTGGTCGTACTCGTGTGCCGTTGTAGCCAGCCAAAAAAAATGTTCTTCTTTTCCTGGCAATCAAACTTATGATTTTGTTTGTTGTAGTTTTTGTTTTCTTTTCTACTTAATTGTTGACGCACAATTTTGATGAGTTGCCCAGACTTTAACTGCTGTCTTTGTTGTTGCAATTGTATAATATTCTTGGCATAATCTGTTGCGCCCACTATTTGTAAATGTCTTGAAAAAATTCTTGTTCTCGTATTGGCTCATCAAAAATGTTTTTTTTTTCTTTCTTTTTTTGGCCAGCATTCTAGGGTATTTCCTATTTGGCTCTTGAATGGACATTTTTCCTCTTGTTCTTCAAAAATTTCTTTCATTCATAATAATGTACCCTGTTTAGTGATGACTAACTGAACAGGTGGTTGCTTGATTCTTAGTTGACATTCCGTGTTCTTAAATGTATATTTTTCTTTTTGATTTCGAAATTATTGTTTTATAATTTCAAGTTTGATTAGTTTGGCAAGTTTATCATGTGAATTCTTTGGTAAGAGTTCAATAAACTTTTGATGTCTATGTTGGCACTTAATAAATATTTTTTTGTTGGAGGGGTATTTCAATAGTGGGCTTGTTTACATTTTTACTCAAAATTATTGGCTGCCATTTAGTGCAAAAATAAATTTGAAAAAAAAAATTATAAAATTTATTGTGTTTTTGTATTCGATTTGATGTTGGCGTTAGTTATTATTTTTATATGTTTTAATCTTTGCCAGAAATTTCTCTTTTATTTCAAGCTTGTTTGTCTGTAAATAATTATTGTTAGATTTAACAATTGTTTGATGGTCATTTTACTTTTTTCTTAGAATAAAAGTGAAAGTAATATTATGCCTTTTGGCATAAAGGTGAGAAAATTTATACAAGAATTAGAAAGTTTAGTATTGTAGTTCAGGATAGTATTTTTGTCCACTAGTTTCTGAATAATTCAAAAGCATATAAAAAATTGTGATCCCAACTTCTGGTGTTATTTGTTTATTTGAACCGTATAAACCATTCTCGGAAAATAGTAAGCTAATGGGGCCCCTTAAAATTTTCCATGCCCCGTGCAAAATCGGTACGTGAGAGTAAAAAAGCTTGTTATGTTTTAATTGAGGAATTTTTATTAACTGAAAAACTGTTTTACGTAAGTATTTCGATATATGAGGGCTAATATGCTTTTGTATTCACCTCAAAAACTACACCTAAAATGTACCTTCTGAAAGTGTTTAGCAATGTCCTTTACATGCCACGTTTAGTAACTTTATTAAGGAATTTTGAACGAGGAAAATTTTAAAAGAAACATTTTTTAAGAATTACTAAATTTTCCCTAGACTTATTTTGTTAAGAGTTACTTCACACAAGTTCATTTTGTTAAAAAAATATCTGCTGAATAAAGTTAGTTCAGGTGCAATATTTTTACAAGAATCTTTTGTTTTAAGCTTTTTTTTTTGTTCCAATGTACTTTTTTTTGTTAAAGTATATTTTTTAAAAAGTACCTTTTAATAAAAAGTACCTTTCGTTAAAAAGTACCTTTTGTTAAAAAGTACCTTTTGTTAAAAAGTACCTTTTGTTAAAAAGTACCTTTTGTTAAAAGGTACTTTATGTTAAAAAGTACCTTTTGTTAAATGCACCTTTGGTTAAAAAGTGCTTTTTAAGAACAACCTTTTGTAAAAATGGTCAATTGTAAAAAAGTACCTTTTGTGAAAAAGTACCTTTTGTTTAAAAGAACGTTTAAAAAAAACACCTATTGTAATTTTCTTTAAAACAGGTATTATTTTTTTTTAAGTAAAAGTACTTTATGTAAAATAGTACTTTTTTTAAAAAGTACAACGAAATTTTTTTACGAACCACGTTTTATTGAATGATATTTTTATAGCTTAAAATTTTCATATAAAGTACTTTGTGTTAAAAAGTTTTTTTCCGACGTTTTTTGTAAAAAAATGAATTGCAAAAAGTTTTTTGAAAAAAATTATTTTATTCGAAATTTAACTTTTCTAACAGAAAACATTTATTTTATGTAAAAACGTACTTTTTGTAAAAACTACAATGAAAATTTTTCAGAACCACGTTTTATTAAAAGAAATTTTTTGTTAGTTTAAATTTTCGTGTAAATTCTCTCTGTTAAGAAGTTATTTTTTGGGAAGTTTTTTGTGAAAAAAGGAATTTCAAAAAGTTTTTTGGAAAAAAAATCCTTTTATTTAAAATTTAACTTTTACTTTATGTTAAAAAGTACCTTTTGAAAAAAGTACAGTGAAATTTTTTTAGGAACCACGTTTTATTAGAAGATACTTTTTACAGTTTAAATTTTCATGTAAAGTACTCTTTGTTAAGAAGTTTTTTTTCGGACGTTTTTGGTAAAAAAAAGGAATTTTAAAAAGTTTTTTAGGAAATTTCCTTTTATTTTAAATTTAACTATTTTAAAGAAAACTTTTCAGCAAAAATAAATTACGGGCAAAGAACTAATTATCCTTCTCGGCAGATGGAAAAGTGAACTCTTAGATAATCTTTCGTGTATAAATAGAAATTTTAATTTTTTAACAGTGTTTTTTATAACTGCGTTCGACTGTATAAATAAAATAAAATTAAATTATTAAATAAAATTATCCACTGAAAACACAAAAATCGAAATATATAAAAAATTCGATAAGAAAGTTATACAAAAAGTAAAAGTTTGCCAAATAATCACAAAACTAAAAAGGTATTGGTTACCAATGAAATATTTTTTTATCGCACTTGCAAAACTCAAGATTAAAAGGAACCATTATAGTATATCGTATGTTAAAATCAACATGACCAAAAAAAGCATGTTAAAGAATTTCAATTAAAAGTTGTTTCAAACACTTAACGACATCAATGTTAAGTTACATTTGCTCTTCAACTGTTGGTCTTATTTTAAATAAAATGTAAATAGAAAAACCCATCAATCTTGAAATGCTGTTATTTTAAAACATGCAATATCTTCAATAAAATTTATTATATTAATTGTCACATACACAACAAACTAAGATTTTCATTTCATTTCTGCAATTAAATACTTCCTTCCTTAAAAAAAATTAAATGTATTAAAATTTTTACAAAATTTATTTCTAAATCTATAACATCAATAAAATTTTGCAACTGTAAAAAGAAAACAATAAAGACAAGGACAAAAAGAAATTGCAAAAAGGAAAAAACTTTGAATGTTGGGAAGTCATAAATCTTTTAAACAAAAATATAAACGACATTTGAACAAACAGCGAGAAAAAAATAAAGAATAAAAATTTAGTGGAAATGATAAAAAACTAGTGAGAACAAAATAATTTTAAGCTTCATTTTGTTGCCTCAAACAACTGACCAGCATTTCCTGTGACCAGTGAAAAAAATAAAACAGAATATAATAACAAAAGGGCATGCATATGCAAGCATTCAAGAGAAAATAATTGCCAAATAGAAAAAAAAAACGAGAACAAAAAGAAAAAGAATTGACTTTAACAATAAGATATTTGCCAATTTCCTTTAGTAAATTCTTGTGAAAAAGGCCGAAATATTTCCATGGATTTATTTGTTCCCTTAAAAAAAAGTTACATTTTTTTTTTTAAATGTCCAAAACATTATTGTTTGTGTCACAAGTATTTAAATATTTAAGTTTTTTTTTTTGATTGTAGCTTTATTTTTGCCAAAAAAAATTCCTGTTCATTAGAAATAAATTTCATTTCGAAAACGTGAAAAAATCGCAGTGTTCTGTTTAACATGCAAAAATCGCTTTTGTGCAGTTTGCTTCATATTTAAAGCAAAAAAGAGGAAAAAGAGAACAAGACAACAAAATATCATTCACTTTTCGCGCCCCATTAAATCTTCTGTTGTAATGACTTTTAGGTAATTTGTCTTATTACTTTAGCAGCCGTAACAAAAGAGTCCTTTTTATTTGTTATTTTTTTTTTCTCTGCTACAACATGCAAAAGAAAAGGATGCTAATTTTTTGTTTGTTAATTAGTTCATTTATTTCTTGTTTTCTGCTTTCTAAATATAGTTTGAGAGACTTTTATTTTGTATTCGAATTGTTAATTGTTTTAATGGCGGTTATAAATTTAACTTTTCGTGGCATGTTTTTGTTAGAATTAAATCAGTTTTATTTATTCATTTCATGTAATTTTAATAAAGCTAATGAATATAATTTAATATTTGTTACTTTCACAAGCCATTATGTTAATTAAATTGCAAATTAATAAAAAGTCATTTACATAAAAAGATTACAAAACTTTGATAATAAAACTTTTTCCGAAAATATGTCTTTTAGAATGGTTATATTTTAAAAAAATTGCCTTTTAAATTAAGTACCTTTAAAAGAAATACCCTGTTTAAAGTACTTTTTAAAAAAATGCTTTAAAAAAGTACCTTTAAAAAAAGTAACTTAAAAAAAAGCCTTTTGAATTAAGTACCTTTTAAAAAAATACCTTGTTTAAAGTACTTTAAAAAAAAAGTACCTTTTAAAAAAGTACCTGTTACAAACAACAAATAAATGCCTATTTTAAGGGATTAGCTACAGGAAAACACTTTCTAATAAAAAGTACTTTTTATGACAAGTACCTAAAACATTTTTTAAACAAGTAAAGTTTTTAAAAACAGGTCTTTTAAATTATTTTTTTAAGTAATTTTAATAAAGCCAATGAATATAATTTAATATTTGTTACTTTTACAAGTCACTATGTTAATTAAATTGCAAATTAATAAAAGGTCATTTGCATTAAGAGATTACAAAATTTGATAATAAAACCTTTTTCGAAAATATGTCTTTAAAAAAAATTCTTTTTAAAAAAGTACCTTTTAAAAAAGTAACTTTAAAAAAATGCCTTTTAAATTATGTACCTATTTTTAAGTACTTTAAAAAAAGTACATTTTTAAAAAGTACCTGTTAAAACAACAAATAAATGCCTATTTAAAGGGATTATCTACTGGAAGAAACTTTCTAATAAAAAGTACTTTTTATGACAAGTACCTAAAACATTTTTTAAACAAGTAAAGTTTTTTAAAACAGGTCTTTTAAATTATTTTTTTAAGTAATTTTAATAAAGCCAATGAATATAATTTAATATTTGTTACTTTTACAAGTCACTATGTTAATTAAATTGCAAATTAATAAAAAGTCATTTGCATTAAGAGATTACAAAATTTGATAATAAAACCTTTTTCGAAAATATGTCTTTAAAAAAAATTCTTTTTAAAAAAGTACCTTTTAAAAAAGTAACTTTAAAAAAATGCCTTTTAAATTATGTACCTATTTTTAAGTACTTTAAAAAAAGTACATTTTTAAAAAGTACCTGTTAAAACAACAAATAAATGCCTATTTAAAGGGATTATCTACTGGAAGAAACTTTCTAATAAAAAGTACTTTTTATGACAAGTACCTAAAACATTTTTTAAACAAGTAAAGTTTTTTAAAACAGGTCTTTTAAATTATTTTTTTAAGTAATTTTAATAAAGCCAATGAATATAATTTAATATTTGTTACTTTTACAAGTCACTATGTTAATTAAATTGCAAATTAATAAAAAGTCATTTGCATTAAGAGATTACAAAATTTGATAATAAAACCTTTTTCGAAAATATGTCTTTAAAAAAAAAATCTTTTTAAAAAAGTAACTAAAAAATGACTTTTGAATTAAGTACCTTTTTTAAGTACTTTAAAAAAAAGTAAATTTTTAAAAAAGTACCTGTTATAAACAACAAATAAATGCCTGTTTTAAGCGATTAGCTACTGGCAAAAACTTTCTAATAAAAAGTACTTTTTATAAAAAGTACCTAGAGCAATAAAAAAAGTACATTTTATACAATAAGAAAATTTTTAAACAAGTAAAGTTTTTAAAAACATTTCTTTTAAATAATTTTTTTTATTATATTTAACTTAAAAAAATAAAATAAAAATATTCATTAAAGTAGACAAGTGATAGTAAAACTAAATTTTCGGGTCATGCGTGGGCCCCTCTGAGATTTATAATTTTGTGTTTTTATTATTTTATTTGTTATGTTTTATTATTTACATTGTGAAGAGCACACAAGATAAGAGAATATTCGTTGGAATCATTTTTTGTATGGATACGCCCTTTAAAGCGTACCCACAAATTTTTAAGTGCCGTACTCAAAAGGAAAAAAACTTAACCAAATTTTTTTCTTCACAATCTATATATAGAGTGTTTTAAAAGTTATGTAATATTCATAATAATATTTTTATTTTTTAACTTTTATAGGCAGACGCGTAAAATTTTGCACCAAGTAATACCAACCTTTAGTTAAGGCGCGTCGCAATAGTGGCATACTTTTCACGTAATTGGCCTTATTTTCGGACAACAATTGGCAAATAAATAAATAAATATTCAACAACATGTAATAATAACATAAAAACGGTATTGACCCATATGAGTTCAGCTTGAAGGCTTGTTATAACGTATCCTGTTTCTATTTCATATATCTACATATAAAGACTCAAAAATCAATAATCTACTATAAGAACAGATTTTATTTTACTTGTAATTCTGGTAAAAATGTAGATTGTATGGAGAAGCCTTGAATTTTTATTTTCTATTTTTATTACTGTCCATATAGTGGACATAGAAGCCTATTACGGTTTAAAATACAAGACCATATGATTTAAGATCACATCTCAAAGGGTACGCCCGCTTATGTGCTACTACATATTATTATATTTTCATGAAGTGCCCAAAATACTATACCTTCTGGAAAAAATTCAAGAAAAAGAGGCCTCTGACATATTTCGACGCATTGTCTTTACTTTTAATATAAAATGTAATTTTTAAAAAAATTTATATTTTTTTTTTTTGTTTAAAGATCATAAAAAAAAATTAGTTTTAAAAAAAGTGTTTTGTAAAGAATGGTTTCTTTTCTTAAATTAATTTTTAATATTTTTCTAAAGTTTTTTTAATTTTTTTTAAATAAATTTATTTTGCTTAAAAATCTAAAAAAAAAATTAATTTAAAACTCATTTAATTCATTTCTCAACCGACTTAAAAAAAGGAGGTTATCAATCCGACTGAATATTATGTTTTACACCCATGACTCAGTCATTTCTAGATCGATTTTGAATCTTTTTTTTTATTTGAGAGGTGAAGCTTACATATTGTTTTTAGTTTAAAAACAATTCCTAATCCTGATTTAAAGGGTGCTTCTACACAACAACACTTTTAAATTAAAAAAAAACTGCAAAAAGTAATACAAAAATAAATCTAAAAATTAACGGGCGTCCCCATAGGTGACGTGGACCTACCTTTTAAACCATTTTAGACCAACGCTTGAAAATTGGACAAAATGTCGATTGCTATGACCGTTACAGTAACAAGCATTTATATTTAAAATCATAAATTAAAGGGTGTGCCAATAGTTCATTCAATTTGATGTATATTCCTATACTTTTAAACAATTGTAGACAGACGCTTAAAATTTACAGCGATCCTGTATTGTTAACTCCGCTATAAAAACAAGTATAAAATTTAGATTTGGAAACTAAAGGGTGTTGCAGTAATTGATGTCATTTGATATATTTGGTCGAACTTTTAAGCTGTTTTAGACCGAACGTTGAAATTTGAAAGGTTATAACAAGAAGTTTATAATTTTAATTAAGAAATTGAAGGGTGTTCCCAAAATTAATGTAATTTAATCTATATGGCCGTATCTTTTTAGCCGTTATATACAAACACTTAAAAGTTAGAGAGAATGTCCGCAATTTTGCTTGGTATAAGAAAAAGTATAAAATTCTAAGATTACTAATTAAAGGGTTTTACAATAGTTGATGTAATCTGATTTAGATGTATGGCCAAACTCTAGAATCTGATATAAAGTCGGTGGTTTTTGCAAGAACTATTTTAATTAATTTTTATTTAAAGTGTTTTGTAAGAAAAGTAACTTTTTAAATAAGAAATTAAAAAAAAAAACTTTATTAATACCCTTAAAAACAAAAGTAGGAAGAAAATAAATAAATAAATTTCATTTAAAAAATATCTTGTAAAAAGGGTTTTCCAAAAAAGTACATTTAATTAATTATTTAAAAAGACAGGAAATTACGTTTTTAAAAGCGTTATATTTTACAGGTGCCATTTAATAAAACGACATATTTAAAACACGTAAGAGTAATTTTAAGACAAGCTTATGATCGGAGAGAGAATGCCTTAATTCAGATACTAAAAAATATAATACATTTTCGTGACCAATTTGCAGTTTTTCAGCATCCTTTGTATCTGTTCATATAATAGCGATCATTTAAAAATTTCTTATTTTTTTATTATTTAAAATTATTAGAAAAATAAAAAATGTAAATTTCCAATTTTGAGTAAATAATCATCAAAAAAAAAAAAACAAATTTGTCTATTCTTAATATTTATTTTATTTTTTTAATTAAATTTTAAAATTTGCTTAGCAATGGCAACTTTTTATTTTATGCTTTTCTTAATATTAAAAAATAAAAAATAAAAAAATATTCAGCGTGTGTAATATTTAGGTTAAGTTGTTAAAAATATATAAAACAACAAAAACAAACCCTAAAACTGAAAATAATTTAAAATTTCCGAACATAAACTAATTTTCCATCACAATAAAACAAATTTACAAATTAAAATTCGTTGCTGACGACTACAAGTATAAATAAAAAGACAAAACTGGCAGACATGATTCTCCACGAAAGTGTGTGTTTTTTTGGTTACAAAATTTTTTTAAATAAAAAATAAAAAGAAATATATTTTTAAGAATTGACCTTAAAATAATCATTTATTACGCATTATTTTTTACTTTAACAAACAATTTTTAAAAATTTTTCTTGATTAGCGTAAAAAAATACCAAATTATTTTTATTCATATAATAAAATTTTAACAGGGTAATTTCTGAACATGAAATATTTTTTAAAAATTTTCTTTTTGGTGGAGATGGTAATCATTTGTGGAATACAAACACCCCTGTTTATCTGCTTGTTTGTGTTCGTTTCACGTTAAAACTACTTCATGGATTTGAATAAAACCTTGTGAAGAGGTCGCTTAGAATCTTGTTTCAAATATAGAATACTTTATTGTCGTAAAACTTAATCAATTCGTAGGGAAAATAGAAATAGCGGTATAATGTTACTTAAACAACTGTCAGCACATTTTATTTTTGTAAATGAAAAATTTTTCTACTTTCTACAGAATTGTGGAATAAATAGTTAAAAACATATTTTTATACTTTTGAGTTTTAAGAAAATTAGAAATAATACGCTGACGAGGTCTTGGCCACTTTTAATAAATAACAATATCACAAAAGGATGTTTTCACAATTACACTTTCACAGAATTTACAAAAAATGCGCGTTATTGTATTGCCCTTTAATTACAGTTTTGTACGAATATGCAGCTCTGTAAGAATTAACAGAATTATTAGTTTCGTTTTTCTTATTCGGTATTCATACTAAGCGGTGGAAGTTGCAAAAAAAAAAATTAGAAATTTTTTGTAATATTTAAACCGATTAACATCGCACACCGATCACTCTAGTAATACAGGCAGTGCTTTTATATATATATGCACACTAATAAGGATGTTATTCCGTTGTAATTTCTACAATATCCAAATCCGATTTCATAAACTCTATATATTCTGAATACTGTCCGTCCGTATTGTGTTGAAATCAACTTTGCCACGGCCGGAGATGAGCTAGAGAAAATTTAAATACGCCAATTGATCAGACATAGTTGCATGTCCTTCGGGGCAGCAGGAAAACACCACGCCTGCCTCTAATTTTCTCATATTATTTTGAACAAATCAAAGTTAGTGAAGGAAATCCAATAAAAAAAAAACAAATGTATTGAGCGATAGGGAATGAAAAAATACGAAAAAACCCATCAAGTGAAAATTTAGGCGCTCGCCTCTATTTTCCGAGTTATGGGCCCTGAACTTTTTACAGAAATGCACGATTGCGCATCATATTTTTCAAGATATTAGTTCAAAAGCTTTTGAAAAAGTCTTTTAGAAAATCGTATTTTTTTTTAAATGCTTATTCCATTAAAAGCCACTGTTATTTATGTAAAATTTTATTTAGTACTTATTTTTTTTCTAATTTTTCTCTGTCACCCTAATATTTGTTTTTTGTTTTTTTTTTTATTGGTAAATGGTGTATAAGAATCGGTATGGGCGGCATTCTGACTTTTTTTTTATTTTATTCTGCAAAAATAATTTTTTAAGAACTGTAACCTATTCAGGCACAATCATCTTAGTCACATGCTGGTGTAAGACGAAACAAGGCCTAAAAAATCTCTTAACACCACATCTGGCAGACGACTCCGAGAAAGCACTAGAAATATTTAGTGTACTACAAAAGAAAAAAATTAGTTGAGACTCATTTTAAAATTAGCCTACAGAGAAGTAGCTGAGAAGGCAGTTAACTGGCAGTCAAGTTTTTAAAACATAGAAGATCAATTACGGAGCAAAGTTAATCCGTTAAGAGATAATGGAGATATGCCAACACAATACGGATCTTAAAATGAAACTTTTTCCTAACGACTTTCTATATTAAACTTCCAACACCATTAAATCTCTCGCAGATGACAGTGACATAGGCCAATCATATTCATTTCGCAGCCAGCCCATCTTTCTGAAAATTGGGGGTATGCAAAAACACGTGGATGATACTCTTCATCGTTATCTTTTAGTAGTCTCCGAAAGAGATCTTGCTAACAGTGTTTAATTTAACGCAAAAAAATACAGCGGTGTGTTCTTTCGACCAGGCATACAGCTAATTGTGCTACCTCATCTGTAATTAGTGAAGATGTAAGATATTAAAGAACCAGAAGCTTCCGGTGTTCTCGGCATGAAGATATAATGCGATGTTCGGTGAAACAAGCATATTTTTCAAGTCGTAAAAGAAGCTTAGGTTTTCTGAAATGGTGTAAGAAATACTTTACTTCATCAGATCTCCTCGCTATCTATGTAAACTCTATCAGACCGAAAATGAAATATAAATCTCATGCATGGGTTGGTGTTTCAAAGACTATTTTTGAGTTACTCGACTGCGTGCAGGAGAGAGCAAAGAAGCTTATCGGTTACAGGAGGGTGTCCATCGCTAATGACTCAGTGGAGCCTAAACGCCATGTGTGGTTTGTTTCACTTTTTCATTGTTGCTACTACGGAAAGTGCTCTTATGAAGTCAGGTAACCACTTCCTGAAAGCCGTAATTTCGTACGCGCAACATGTTTCTTATTAAGAGCGCATCCCTTTGTGGTCAATCGTTTTAGGTTCGTATGTAAAATAAACTTTCTACGGATGCCTTTCCTTTAAGTGTCCAAAGATTTAAACCAAATGACCGCAAGCACTACTCCCACCATCTCTCTTTCAATAAACTAATTTTCTAGTTTAAGAACAAAGAAAGCTGGTTTTAATATAAAAAAATAGAAATGTAAAAAGGCGGACAATTAAATATCGTCAGGAGTGAAGGTAATGAAATTTATGTTGGTAGTGATTTTATGTAAGCAAAATTTTTTCTCAAGATGTGCCAACTAAATATGGCCCTAACTTTAGAACTGAGGGAATTATAAAAGAGTTTTAATTCAAGCTAGCTATGTATGTGAAAAAAATTTTTTAGAATATTATCCGGAGTTCCTTAGCTTAAAGGGAAAGTGAAAGGTCACTTACTGAGATGTCATCATGTTAAGGTGAAGCATAAATGCCTACAGCGCTCGTAGGCTGTAAATGTTTAGTGCCTGGTGATATTAACTTTAGATCACAGGCAGAAGTATGCGAAATTTAATTGCCAAACGGAATCATTAAATGACATGGATCCTTTCTAGCCTGGTCTTATTGAGATAACGTAAATTAGAGTTGAATACTGACAATCGATAATGACTAAGTCACTTAGCCCGATAGCCAGCTAAAACTAATTACCCGAAAATATTTTTGGAAAGATACTCCGTATAAACCCTGATATCACATACATCTAACATTTTTAATGACACATTCTTCTTAAAAAACGATATATCTAATACATCTAATTTTACGCCATATTTTATTCACTTTTATCTTTAAATAAATATTTTTGAAAATTATTATTTAAAAATAAAACAATTGTTTTCGTTTTAAAGGTATCATTTGCCAAATAAATATTTGATGACTCTTTTGGAAAAATTTAAACGCTCGCCCTTTAAATAAATATTTATTTTCTATTCATGCGATATTAAAATTGATATCAAAGTCATATTGTATTTCTTTTCATAAATTATCGTTTCTTGAATCTTTCTTTTTGGCGTTTATGCACAAATGCATTATTTAATTTTTTACACACATTTTACTACAAATATATAAATTCTATATATGAGAACATATTCATATTTTATTGTAGTAGAAGTATTTTAAGAGTAGAAGGGATGGGATTCGCTGTTGGATGTTGCAAAATTTTTATATTTATTTCCCCAAATTCATATAAATAAATATTCATTGTAGAAATGTATCTTTTTTGTTTTACGTAAGTCGGCCTCCTTTTGTTGTTGTTTTTTAAGTTGTTGTATTCATGTTTTATTTGCTTGTATTGTGCAGTTGTTTGTTTTATTGTCATTTTGTTGAATTTTGAAAATATTTATGTGGCGCCAAATTGTCGTGACATGAGCTTAGAAATATTTATTAAGGTTTTTCTTAGGAAAAATTTAAATATATTTAAATTCGTAAAAAACCCCCTGAACTCTTTTGAAGTAGCTTAAATACTATTTATTTAGCAATTTGTACAAGGAGTCTAAAATAGGTTAAGCAATTTTAAATTTATCTTTTTTAATAGAAATAATTTTAAGGCCTACAAAGCTAAAGTGGTAGGGGTGCCGAGAGACTTCGCAAAGGTTAAATTAACTTAAGGTTGGACAAATATCGCCAAGTGTTTATATTACAGAATTTTTTTTTATTAATAATTTTTTTACTTTAGTAAAATTTACTAAAATTAATAAAGAAAAAAATATTTTTATTATTTATTTAAAATACGTTTAGTTTAAATGATAAATATTTTTTAATATATTTTATTTTTGTTGTTGTAAAAAAGACTCAAATCTCATATTATTGTTTAAATATTTATCTCGTCATTGCTGGCCCTTTAATGCTTATTTCAGCATCGTGATTGTTATTAGGAATTGTTTATCCTATTTTCCATAAGACACATAAGTTTAAAACGTATATTTTCATTCGATTCTATTTATTCTCATTTGCCCTCATTCGAACTGATTTTTAATTCAGCAACTCCTTAAAGCTTCCATCCCTGCTTCGAGCTTATAGAAAGCGTAAATAAATTGTTTTTATGTTATTAGGGGCAAGATAAGTTATCCAAAATGTTCCAAGTCGAAGAAAAATATTTAAATTTTTCTAAGCAATCATACTGTGTGTGAAACGGCCGTGCGCTAAAGATTAATATGCTGTTTCTGTATTACAATCGAGCAGCTTGACTAGAAAATTTGTATATAAAGCATTTTTTCTAGTGATTCCTATACAAATTTTTTGACGAGTCACTCGCTTGCAATTCAGAAACTGCACAAATTTAATGTATTTATTTACCACTGATTTTGATCTCAATTTTTCTGACTAATAATACGGCATAAAAGTTTCCGTTGTGGAAACATGCAATATTGGGAATAAGGTAGTGATCTTAAATCTACAGACAAGTAAATTCTTTTGACACCATATCAAGATTTAATTGAAAGGAGAGATTTACTTGCACATTTTAGTTATTCTAGTTTTCACTCTTGGAACTTTTAGCTAGATTTTCTTACAAGGATAACTAGGAGGGGGATAAAACAATTCAAATACATATGCACATACATATAAAGTGGAACACAGTTATAACGAACACCGGTTATGGCGAAAATTTTTTCACATTCTCGTTAAACCTTTTCGAAATATTAATAAAAAAATACCGCGTTTATCAGAAAAAAATGTCTTTCTTTTCATTTAGCTATGTTTTCATTTGCAATTGTTAAAAACAAAAAAAGATGAAAAATAAAAAATGTTAATTACTAAATTACAAGTGCCCGTGAAAAAAACAAAAATAAATTATCATAGTGTTTTGTGATATTTTGTTGTTGTTTTCATTTAATTTTTCAACATCTTAACATCTTTTAACTGTATAAAAGAGACGAAAAAAAGTCAGCCGTATACAGTGGATAAAGAAAAATAAAATCAATGTTGATTATTGTTGTTTTTGCTAAAACTTTGATTTTTGTCTTTACTTTATTGTTTGGACAAAAATCTTTAGTTTATTTAAAATCTAAGTGAGAAGTTTCCTGAAGAGCTATGCGAGCGGTAGCGAAATGGCCATCGAAACGTGTTTTTACCTTCAATGGTCAATATCGGTGATTTTAATAATTCGGTCGGGATAATAAGCACGATTTTTAAAGTTTAAATTAAAAAATATTCCCGTGATTTAAAAAATTTAAATTATATTATTTTAGAACTGTATTTACCATTTTACTAGACATAGTGTTGCTTTTTTCGTTAAAAAGCAACAATAGAAAAAATCCTTTTACTTCCTATTGAGGTAGGTTTTGTTGTCAACAATGCGTTATGAAGAATATCCATGTTTGTGTTTCAAATGTTAGTGATTTCGAATAACTCAAATTCATTTTTAAACAAATTAGTATCCTTTTGTTCTGTTTTATATCTTACTAGCCGTGTCCACGACTTTGTCCGGGTATCATTTCTATTTATCTTAAAATTAAAATTTAGAAAAATGGATTTTTAAAAATTTTTTGTAGTGTTCTGTAAACAGTGTTAAAAGTTTTCTATCTACAAAAATAAAATGTAATGACAACTGTTCAAGTACCATTATACCGGTAAAATTGGATGATTTCACTGGTATCACTAGTTTCTCTTCAAAACGATATATTTTTACGAAATAAAAGGTATTGTATATTTGAACAAAGATTTAAGGAACCTCCACACAAAATTTTATTCGAATCCATCCAGCAGTTTTTACGTGATGGGAACATAGACAAACAGACAAAAGTTCTATAGATGTTTTGTACTCCATATCGATTAATATCTACACCAACATCAAAGTTTTCAAAAAATATTTCATGTACAGATGTATAGACGTAGTAGAATTAACACAAAACGAAATATTTGAAAATTTTTAAATGTCACAATCAAAATATTTAAAAAACAATTAGTGTATTTTTTTTAAGTGCTAATTATTATAAACTTCCCGTTCCCCGGGAATTAAGCCAACATTTTCCCGGGAAATTGTAGATATATTTTCCCGGGAATTTCCTCCCGGGGATCCCATTTCCCAAACCCTACTTAAGATAGTCTTCAAATTTAACATATAAAAAGATTTAGTAAATAAATTATGATTCTGATATAAAAATTAAATACAATTTAGGCGATTATTTTAGCTTCCTAAAATGATGTTGATGTATAATCTAACAGAGGAAAGTGTTGACAAAAAACATATATTTTTAGATTTAGAAACAACAAGGATGTTAAAATAAAAAATGCAAAACAGTAAATTTTGCAATAAAGCTTGATTCATCGTTATTGCCTTTAGGTTCAACGGATTATGGTTATGATTGTGAAAAAGAAATTAAAATATTTCCCATGTTCGATCCAAGCAACAAATAATTTAAACACATTTAATTATGTAAATTAAATTATAAAAATCAATTTATGAAATATTTTTATTATTGAAATTAAATACAATAAAAATAAAAGTAAAAGTAAAGTTATGTTTATGCTTTAATATGTTTAAGTTATAATTTAGAAAAAATATCTCTTATTTTTAGAGGAAATATATGTTACCGGTCAAAGTTCTTCAATACTTTTTAGGAGGACGAGTTGTTAATATAACATAGCATTAGATAGACTTTGACATATCTGAGATATATCTTTAACGAAGGATTTTAGGTGGCATTTACCGAAAGTAAGAGAAATTCTTTTACGAAAAGCAGAAAAGCTCGATTGCTGCTCGAGCAGCCCTATAGCAGGAAGCCGAATCCCCCTTTAAACAATCACCTTAATGATAAGAAAGATATAATCTGGATATGAGAAATTTTCAAAAAGATGACATTTTTAGGATGTGGATGTATTTTGAGCCTGGGCACGTTGTGTTCTTATGTCTAACATAAGACAGCAATAAAACGTGGAATATGAGCAGCTTATGTTGGATTATAATGCTACGAATCACTTGATTTTCAAGCAAATGCTAGCAGTTGTATGGAACTCTGCAGAAATAAATAAAAAAAAACTTTTCCGGAGTAAGAGAGTTGATATTCTTGATTGAACTTTTTTGCTTATTACTGGGGAATGAAAGGAGGTTTAAAAAAGGACAAAAATATTTGCTTAACTATCTCTTCTCAATAATTTATTTTTAATTTAAACAAGATCATTTTAATAAAAATTAAGAATTTCTATAAAAATGTTTTGTTGCTGTGAAAAGTACATTAATCAAATATTTTGATAATTTGTAGCTGCTTTCAAACAAATTTTAACTTTGTAACACTTCCATGCTCACAAGTCAAAGAAAGAGCTCTCTAAGAAAATTTAAAAAATTCGTTTGTGACAGGCAATAAACACATGGACCAAGAATTAAACAAGTATGAGTGCTATATTCGGCTATGCCGAATCTTATATCCCCATGCATGTAAATCTACGAGGAGAATTAAAAAATTAAAAAAAATTAATTACGATACATAATTTAACATCAAAATGTCATCGGTTCCTTATGGGTTAAGCTTTTTTTAAAAAATTTTTGTATTTCGTGAAAGATCTCTTCAAAGGCTTTTAAATGTTACTAATATTGACCATTTGAACAATGGAATTTTTTTTATGAAAATTTCGGAGGTGGCCCCTAATTCGAAGAATAAGAGCGAGCACCAATTTTTTGCTGGATGTTTTTTTCTTATTTTTTAATTCTCTATTGTTCCATATTGTCAGTTTTTTGATTGGAGTTACTTCATTTTTCCAAATAAAATGGACAAATTAGAGGCAGGCGTGATGTTAAGCCCACTGCCTCGACGGACATGGACTGATCTTGCTGACTTTCAAAAGCATCCCATTTGACACTATATCTCATCGATTAGCGTATTTAAATTTTTTCTAGCTCATCTACTGCCCTGGCAAAGTTGATTTCAACACTTACACGAACAGATAGACGGACATTGCTCAATCGACGTCGCTATGCATAAGAAGTCAGAATATATTATTCTTTATGGGATTGGAAATAGATATTGTAGAAATTACAAAAAGAATGACAAACTGAGATATACACTTTTTTCACTTTTTTGGTGAAGGTTATAAAAAAAACCGATATTTTTATTGACAGATTGGAACTTAATGTACCAAATTTAAAGAAATTATTAGTTTTTTTTTTTTTGAATCAGCTGTCTTATTGTTTAAATATCTTTATTCTTATTTTTTAATTTTTTTTATTTATTTTTTTTTCTATTACGTAGTTCTTAATTATAATTCTTCTTCTTTAAGTACTCACCAATTTTTTTCTTTTTTTTTAAATTTTTTTACAGCATAAAACTTTTTCCTTTTATTGATCGGACTGTCATTAAGATGCGATGTTATTTTCAGAATTATTTACGTGATGATAAATTTGTTTTCTTTATTTTTAAAATTGTTAATTGGGCATTAAGATGAGAGAGAGTATTTAAGTATTTTATTTGACTACAATATTCGGCCATTAGTTTTCGTTTATAATTTATGAATTTCTTATTTTTTATTTATTTATTTTTTTTGTGATTATATTCATGGAAAGAATTTATTCTAAAGAAGGGATTATTATAATTTGTGCACTTTTGATTATATCTTTTTTACTTGTAGTATTATTTTAATATTAATTATTTGAATTGAAAGAAATTTATTTTATGCAATTTTTTATTTGTTGTTTAAAATATTTTCTTTTCTTTTTTGAAGATTATTTTTATTTGTTTAGTATGTTTTAAGTATTTAATTATTTTTCTATTTCACTATTTATTTTTTTTCATTTAATTTTATTTGATCGTTCTTTTTTTATTTCTTGATTTTATTTGAATGTCACTTCACTGTTGTCTATTTTTAGGTAGAAATAAATCGCGTATAATCCCATTATTTGCGTTACAAGTTCAATAAATACCAAAATTGTGATGTTGTTCTTTAGTATTAAGTCCATTAATTGTATTTTTTTTTTATTTAACCTGATTGAAGCTGTATGATCGAGACGTATAGGACTGTGGCTAGTTGTTGGTTTATTAGCGTTGAACTTCTATTCAAATACTGGTTTATACCCGAAAATATTTTCAATAGCTGACCTTTATTTTCTTCATATTTTTATTAATTGTATGTTTGTATATGTCAGCGTATGTATGTATGTGTTTAAGTGTTTTTTCCATTATAAACGTGGTGTATCTTCTTTATGTTCATAAACGATATTTTGATTTGGCACTCCATAATATTGGCTTCTATTTGATTTGGCTAATCTCATACTTCATCGTTGGACAATGACATTTGTTTTCCAAAAACAAAAAGAAAAACCATCTTGATGTTTTAGCCAAAAACAAAGAAGAAGAAGAAAATGACAAGTTTTCATTTTTATATTAAATGATTTTTATATTTACTTCTGAAGAATCCTTTTGGTAGCTGCTTTTTTTTGGCTGGCACTTGTTCTTAAACATCTTGGACCAACACCATTATCACTTGATGATGACACGTTAAGTTGACCAGAATAAGATTTTGTGTTTTTTCCTTTTTATATTTGGCGTATGGCGATTTTCTTGGATGCGTCTCAGTCATAAAAAAGATGATGATGGTTGCCGTAGGGCACACAATTTTTCGTTGCCAGCCGCCAGTCAGTCAGCCAACAAATATTAAGTTTTCTCGTACACTCCACTCATGTTGGCTCGCGCTTTTGCTGGCTGCCTGCCTTATTGTTAGCCAACTGACTGACGACTAACGTAGCTGGCTATCAACTACATAACGGTGTGCCAGCAAAACATGCAAGCAGGCCAGCAGCAGTTAGTTTGTCTACTAGTGTCGCTAATGTTTTCATCGTCGTCGTAGTCGTAGTCGCACTCGTCATCATCATTATCAACATCAACATCAGCAACATAAACATGAACACATCCACAATATTGTTCTTATGATTTGAAAGAAGAAGAGTTAAAAATGCGTTCAAAGAGCATCGTATCTACTAAAAACACATGTGAGTAAAATTTCCAAACACACACTCACACAAACACTATATAACATTATTATTAAGCCACCTTTACCCTTGTTTCCCTAAGTTTCCTTATTTTTGCAGCAGTGTGCACATTGTGGCAAACGTTTTGCAAAATCCAACTGGCTCTGCTCCAAATGCTCTTATGTTTGTTTCTGCTGTTTTTGTTTGTTGTTTTTCTTTATTTTGTTTTTGTTCTCTAGTTGCTCTTATTTTGTCGTTTCGTTTTATAACTTTATATTGTCGTCCAAATGCACTTCGTTTATCATCTTGGGGAGAATTTCGTTTTTCGTTTGCATTCGTTTTATTCATAATTTATTTTACTTTGTCACACATGCATGTGTTAAAACAACATCAGTATCGGCTACTACAACGACTGCGAATCTTTTTATCGGTTTCTCTTTTATGAACTTGAGGCATAATTGGTTGCTTGTATTTGTTTAACACATACAAATGCTAATTTTACGTGCGTTTGTAAAGTCTATTTTTAGTGCAGTTTTTGTGACACAGTCTACAGTTCGTTCTGATTTTAAGATAAAGATTAAAACACAAGATGAGGATCTTGGCGCTCAGTTGTTTCTTAAACACTGTGCAAAATTGTTGAATAATTTTGGGAATTTAAAGCAAATATCTAAACAATCAAGATAAAAGAAACAACAGCATTCAATTCTATTCTCCGTTTAAACAGTTTAGTGGCTAATTTTCTTAATCGATCGCAAAGGCTCTGTGAATCAAATGTATCTTTAGTTTTATTTTAAATTTTGATGATTAGCTAAACTATACTTGGAGTAATTTGGGCGAATATTTGTCGTCAGAAATATCAAAGATATTAAAATATTTTTTTACGTAAAAGAACAACAAAGATTTTTGCTCTTAATTTTTATATTAAAATGTGAAGTTGTTGTTTCATTTTCTTTATCTTTTTATTATGTATAAAAAAATAATATTTTTAATAATATATTTTTCTTTCTGTGTAAAGTTTGTGAAAATGAGAGCAAGTATAATTTTCTCTCATAAATAGACAAAATTGTGTAAAGGCCGGGGCACATAGAACCCGTCATACGATGTACTGTGACAAATTCAAAGTAACGACGGATGACGTTGGCACAATGAGTACTTTGCTGACGGATATTAAATCAAGGTTTGCTCTCTATTTTTGTGCACTTCTAAATTTAATTTGCATTTTATTCACTTGCTAATTTAATTAAATTTGTATTTAATTGTTTGCCACCAAAATTGTTTTATTAAAATCACAAAACACAATTGAAACATAGCAAGAGTTAAAAGAAAACAAAGAAGAAGCAGTTGATAGTTGTCAATGTATTCAACATACGTCAAAAGTTAAAAGCTTACTAACTTTTGTACTTTGCGTTGACGGACACGTATTAGTTGTGACAACGCTCATAAGAAAACATGTATTTTAACTGACTTGTCAGTTGAATTTGTCAAAGTTTACAAAATTTAAATCTTAAACCCAAGAAAAGTCAGTGTTTTGACTATTTCAAAAAAAGAAAATCAATTTAAAAAAATAAAAAAATCAAAGAAGAACACTCGTTATAAATAAAATTCTTTTGATATGCGGAAGTGTTGTTTGACCATATATGATGGAACAATTTCATTTAAATAATTTGAAATGCTGTTCCTCCTTTGGCATTCGAAAATTTCAAAAAGATCCAACAAATGTGGTCTAGATCTGGGATGTCATCACAATCTATAGAATCACTTGAACTCTCTACTAAATCAGCAACAATATTTTTAAAATCGTCTTTAATTGCCATTACAATTTTTTTATATTAGAAGCTCTATTCTTAATGACTTTTTTTGTTTGTTTTTATTTTGTTTATGTTTTACAGCTGTTGCACAAATATAAATAACTTGCACGAAGAAAAAGTTTCGCTTGTTTCGTGCAAGAAGAAGAAAAACTTTATTCTACCAAAACCGCTCTTATTTACCCAATTTTAAAGTACGTGAACGCTTTTCATGCAAATTGGGATCCCAAAGTAAAGTAAGCACTTAGTCACTTCATTAACTGGCCCATACAACAACAACAATTTTTTTTTTATTAATGAGTTTCAGTTGTCGAATTTGGGTGAAGATATTAGGATTACAAATTCGTAGTTCTGTATTAATGTCAAAGGTGACATATCATAACGTTCATCAACGTAAAATCATAGTGTCCATTAATATTAGCAGAAAATCTTTGATAACTGAAGCTAGTTTTGGTTATACAATTGAGAAGAAAATCCTTGCTTCCGGCTGAAGGTAATCTTTGGTAAGCGAAGCCGTTGTTGTTTTAAGTGTGAACATTATGACACTTTCATAGCTGACTACACGATCTCTATGAAAATAATGTCACTTTTCCGTGGTCACAAACATTGTTAAGCGGTATCACCAATTCGTTGTTTTAGTAGTAGAAAAATGAAAGAAAAAATAAAAAGAGTTACTTAATGGTTACTGTCTTTTTGTAATAAAATTTTTGAGTTTTTTATGGCCTTTTTGCCTTATTTATTAATTTGGCTTTTGGTATAAGACTCTGAGGGTTTCCCTACAAATCCACTGATGAGCTATATGAGCAGTAGTAAAATGGTCATATGGATATACTTTCCCTGCAGTAATACATTTCATTTTTTTGTTTAAAAAATTAAATATTTCTTGAGAATATCATGAAATATTTACATATATTTGAAGGAATAAAGCACAATTAAAGTAAATTAATATAATTAAAATTTATTTTTAAATAAATTATTTTTTTATAAAGCTAAATGATCAACTTTTGTAAATTTTATTTTTTACATTTCATTTTCAATTTTTAATTCTGCTATCCATATAGCCAAAACCTCTCCGAATGTTAAAGGCTGTAGATCAGTAATTATTAATAAATTTGTTTAAAAAGCTAAATAGGTTTTGGAGAAACCTTGAAAAAAGAAAAAAGCTAGCCTCTCCAAATATTTTTTAGCCCAAATAGTGGCTTTTATTGGCAGATTTCTTTCAGACATTAAGGGGTTGGTGGGACCTCTTTTAAAGATGCTTAAGTGGCACCGATTTAAAATCATAACTTATACATACAGATTTAATTGTGTAATCTGCTTTCATGCCAGATGGTTTTTTACACATGACATTCACATTGCATCGATACCCCAGTAAGTCAATAAGGTTGGATACCGTACCGTCAACCATAAGTTCTTTTCTGAACGCGGTCAAGTAACTCTAAAGTAGTCTTGAAAGCACCAGCCCTTATATGTGAGTTGTATTCCATTTTCTGTATGATTAAGGTATCTTTTATAGTGTAACAAGATAAAATCAGGTGATTTACTTAAATATACTTCTTCTTTGATGCAAAAATAAAATTTTATTTTTTTTGCCACAGCTGTTTTTCGTAAAATATACATTTCGCCAGGGTTTATATATTTTTAAAATGAAGAAATTTAAACAAATATGTATGTTTTTGATTTTTTATGAATTAAAAAAAGATGGACTAATTAATATACAAAATTAAATTAGTATAAAAATTAAATTAGTATTTAATGATAATAATGCTAAACATTTTTTAGCATTATCACTATTTGCACTAATGTTAATGATTTTTAATGAAAAGGTTTCATTGATAATTTGTTAAGAAATAAAACCATTACCATTGACATTAAAAACAATTATAATTAAAATAAAACCATTAGCCCTAAATGATAGTTAAATTTCTTTCATTGTGATTATTTCAAAGAATGCAAATGTAATTTCAAAAGTAATGAAAAAATACCAAGTAAGAATTTTGTATAAAAAAATTTATTAATGGAATCTTTTTAACTTAATAACCTCAAAACTTTTAAAAATAAACAAAAACTGTTAAAAAAAAATGTTTAAGTGCATCATCTCTTTTTTCGCTTTACTATGTGTTATAAACTGTTAAAAATAATTTCTTTAAGTGTATTTATTCCTTTCTCTCAATATTTTTCGATTGCATTTCATCAAAAAAGGCTTAAACTTTATTTGTTTGTCTATTTATTTATTTAAAGTTTTTATTTTCTTTCAGCACTCTTGCCCATCATCAATGTGCTGCTTAGAACCTCCTTCCAATATGAACTGAAAGAAATTCTACGTGATTGGATTCCTTAAAGAACTTTTATCTAAACAATCTTTGGATTGCTACTGTTTACACTGACAATAAGTCTCCCCATATTTTTTTCTGCGTTTGTGTTTAAGACCAGCAGTTTTTCTGCATAAAATTTTCTACTTCTTAGCCTTACACTTAGTGTGTATGGGTGCAAGTGTGCGTGTGTGTGTTTGTTATTTAACCAAAGAAACAAAAAATTAGACAAGTCTTAGGGAAAATATAAATATTTATTTGGGTTTCTTTTTCTCATACTATTTTTCTTGTGTTATTTTATTTTGTATTGTTTTTACTAAAGTGGACGTCTAGTAGTTGTTGTGCCAATTGAGTCATTGGTTGTTGTTGTTACTGAACCACATCATATGTGTTTTGGTAGGGCAGTAAGGGTCGTTCGGTGGCATTTAGAAACATAAATAATAATGTGATTTTCAAATGGTTGAACTATATCCAGTGGCAAAAGGACAACATTTCCGGCTATTAACTGGAGAATGAGCAAGTTATTTTACGCTGTCGTTATGGCAAATTGTGAGGGTGAGTGTGTGCCTAATCGCTGTTTTGTGTTGTGTGGACCACGTGTTTTTGTTTACAACACGTTGCAGGCGTAAATGTTTTGATATTTTTTGTTGTTGTTGTGTTAAATTACGTACAAAACACCCACAAAACACGTGGTTTTTTGTTGTAACAAAATAAATATAGAATTTTAGTTGTTGTCTAAACAGTTTTAAATGACTCTAATTTTAAAGTTAATCAATGTAGAATATTTTTATGTGGCTTTGGTGGCTCCACCACACACTGTCAAATAAATAACGCATAATTTGTACAACAAATAATTTGTTTTGTTGTTTAGCGTTGTGTTGTACGATATGTTTTTAGTTTTCCACACATTTTACCACATGTTTTCTATAAAATGCTCATATTTAACATCTATTAAATATTTTTATGTTTTTACTAACTAATAAACTTTATTATTTTTTTATTTTTATTTTTTTTATATTTTTAATTGGAGTGATTTTTATATACTGGCGCCTTTTTTTAGCATATGTAAGTCATAAACAGAATATTTCTTTTGCCAATATTATCATAAAAATCTTTATGATATTTCTTTCTTTACAACATTTATTCTAGTGCTTGTTGTCTGTCTGTTTTATCTTTCTCTTGATACCATATTTGTGTGTGTGTAAATGTTTTTGACTAAAACGACCTGTTGACCATTTGTATTCATTTAAGATGTCTTCAAGTAATAAAATTTGTAATCATATGGAATATTTCTTTTAATAGTATTGTTGTATCTTAACTAAGCTTACGTTTAGTGTCTTCCTTTTGAAAATGTTTATTTAACAAAACAATATCAGATATGAAATAAAAAGAAATTATTCAAGGTATATTTTTTGTTACTCTTTCTTTCAGAATATTTTTAAATATTAAGTGGCTTCTTTGTCTATCAACAGTTGAAAGAACAAAATATAAAATATTATTTTTTTTCATAATATTTGAAGAAAACATACACATCTACACGCACGGACCCAGAAGGTACATTAGAAATCAGTAGCAATAATTTAAATTTATAATAAAAAAATATTAAAAAAAAATATTTTTAAATGGTTTTAAGTATTTTTATCACTTGAAATAAAATATAGTTTTTAAAGCACTTAAAAGGTACGGTCAGATTAGACAAATATTTCACCAAAAAGACATGGCCCTAAATTATGGAAAAAAGTTTGCCCATTTCAAATACTTATTTAGAAATAAAGATGAAAGGTAAGATATCAAATTAAATAAACATTTGAAAAATTATTAATAATGCTTTTTTGGTCAAATGTTTGACTAATCTGACAATACCCTAACAAGTTTGTAATAATTCTTGTTTAATATTTTAATGCAGGTAAGACATTTATTATTGGTTGCCATTTCATCTAAATCTTCTATTAATCTAATAAAATGAAATATTTTTTTAATTTTGTTCTTAGAATTTTTGTCTGCCCGTGTATGTGTGTGTCCGTCTTTCTATGTTTTTAAAAAACTACTGGATGAAATTTAATACTATTTTTGTGGAGAGGTTCCTTAGTATTTGGGTCAATATATAGGATATTTTTTACTCGAGCAGAAAACTAACTTCTAGAAAAAAATATAACAAAAAGAAAACACATAATATTAGCTATTTATATGGCAATAGAAACTTGGCAGCACCTTTTATTATGTTAAAATTTTATTATTGGAAAATAGCTTGGAATATTCTAAGTTCAAAGAGCATAAACTAACTAATTCGAACAAATTTCACGACTGACAAGTTAAAAATGATGTTGTTCAAATAATATTGTTTTCTTTTTTAAAGAAAAAATGCCTGGATTAAAATTAGCTTTTGAAAATCATAATTTAAAAACTTGGAAAAAATCGTTCTTTAATACTCAACGGTGTCACTTTTTATCGCAAAAAGTTATTTTGACGCTGCAATCGTACTTCATTTATCTGAAGAACAGACTCTTCATATTTAACAAAACTATAGTTAAACTTTGGCGCTTTTAAAGACTTTGAACACAAATTTAACAGGTCACAGGAGAATGCTAAGCACTGTAGATGGGCAGCAAATGGTTCAAGGCATATTGAGTAATGCGCCTTGTATTGGTTAACTCTTTTAAAAAGGCACATATTTAACTTCTGCCTCTTTCCCAGCATCGCTGTTTTATTTTACTTGTTAAGGGTGATTTTTAAGCTATTATCTTTTTGACAACACTGGTGTAAACAGCTGACGTACGTTTCGTGTTTTGTTTCACTGTCAAACATCTAAAATTTAGTCTATAATTTAACCATGAATCGTCTTACAAACGAACAACGCTTGCAAATTTTGGAATTTTACTATCAAAATGCGTGCTCTGTTAAGAAAGTTTATTTTACCGAAAAATTGTGTTCAGCGACGAAGTTCATTTTTGGCTCAATGGGTACGTAAATAAGCAGAATTGTCGATTTTAGAGTGAATATCAGCCAGAATCATTGCAAGAGCTACCAATGCATCCAGAAAAAGTCATAGTTTTGTGCGGTTTATGGGCTGGTGGCATCATTGGGCCATACTTCCTCAAAGATGATGCGAATCATAACATAACTGTGAATGGTGAGCGCTACCCAAAAGAGCTTGACTTGCATGACATTTTGTTTCAACAAGACGGTGCCACATGCCACACAGCACGCGCAACAATGGACTTATTGAGAGGCGAGTTCGGTGAACATTTTAGACTATTTTTTGTGGGGCTAATTTAAATCTCATGTCTATACAGGCAAGCCCGCTTCAATTGACGCATTGGAAGACAACATTGAAGCATTTATTCGTGAGATACCGGCCAAAATGTTAAAAAGAGTATGATAAAATTGGATAAGCGGATGGACCATTTGAGGCGCAGTCAAGGTCAACATTTGCATAAAATAATCTTCAAACATTAAATTATATGGACCGTACTATCGACTCAAAGATTTTATGCATTTTTCTAAATTTTATGCATTTTTTTTAACTTTCCTATAGCTTTTAAAAAATCACCCTTTCTAAACACTTGGACGTTTTCTGTTGCATTAATATTGTCCTCTACTCGAAACACTTCTTCCTGAGCTGTATACCACGTCTTTAAAATTCTTGTCGCTTTAAATGCTAATAAGCCTCGAATTCACCATTTCAAATATAATAATCGTATTCCGCTGTTATCAAATTCGGCTCAGTTATAAAACAATTTTTTATAATTGATAGATGTGTCCTTGTAATCAAATAAAAATTAATATACTTGATTTCATACTCCTAATTAAAATGCGTTTCAGATAAATAATTGAGTTTTAAAAGGTGACGAAGTAGAGAAATGTTAAGAAAAAGTTGTATTGGAAAATATTAAAAAAAATTAAATTGGATTAGAAATTCCTATCGGGTAAAATTTTCAAGCAACGCTTTACGAAAGACTTAAGTCCAAATAAATACTTTAGCTTAACTACAAAATTATATCTAAAATTTTGATGAAATTAGATTTATAGTTAAGAAACTGCAGACTTCGTTTGTTTTTATTTAATCCAGATTCCCTACTCTGAACCATTATATTGTTTTTGTGAGCAGAGCACAAAATACGTAAAATAACCAAGCAACATCAATGTCTCAACAAAAATACATGAACAAAAAAAATTTATTTATCTTTACAAAAAGAAACCTGGTTTCTCTATACCGTAAGTAATAAAATATTCACTTTTTTGTGGAAATGCACATTTGAATGTTTTTAAAACTTTTAAACAAAGCAGTTGAAAATCGCAAATCATAAATCGTTATGTATCAAAGTAATTTAGACAACTATTAAACATGTTGAGACATGATTAAGTAGTAGATATCGTACTCAATTTTTATGACTTTTTTTGTTATTGTTTATATTAGCAATTTTGTGATTCAACCATTGTTTCCTTTAACGAGATCCTTATTTGTCCAAAATACTCTACTCAGGTATAATGAAATTGATTGCTAAAATAACTTACACATCTTTGATACCAACAGAATATACAAGTAATCTTTTGTAATGTCTTAAAACACACATGTATTTTATACGAAAAATAAACAACATTTTTCTACAATTCTTGCAAATATTAATAAACAAATAAAAATCAAATTTTTGCAAAAGAAATAAATTCAAATTTAGAAAACCATTTTGAAAAACATTTATATTTTTCTTACATCAATGATGCTACAAATACACAGAGTTCAAGTATGCAACCATTTAGAGAAGAAAAAAGAATAAAAAAAAAACAATTTGAACTTGTAGACAGACGCCAAAGGTCCTCGAAATAATGCAAAAGAAAAAAAGTAAAAAAATGCCCACACGTCGTCAAAAACAAATGTAGCCAAATAATATGAATGTCATTTATTTAGTTTAAACAGCTCCACCACTCAATTTATTTAGGAACAATGTTTGAAATTTTGTTCTTATGTGGTTTGTAAGAGGGCGGTTTAAGAACTCTATCTGGCCTGGCAAGAAAACATCTTAAGTAACAACAAAAGTAAAGACTGAAAAAGAACAAAGCTGTGAAGGAGTACAGCAAGCTTCTCAAAGCGATACTGTAACAAAGTGGCTCGTAGCGGATTAATCATAATGACCTGAGTGGAAGGTCTCTGTTACAAAAAGTAGAAGAGTTTAGTTACATAAAGTTTAGCCTTTATTTATAAGGTCAAAGTACCACCGATTTAAAACCTTCACTTACACAGTTTTAATTTAGTAACGGATGATTCTTTTTTATATGGACCAGTACTCAGGGATGACCCCTTATTATGCGATGCATCGTGCCACAATAAGGAAATGAGGTTGTAGGAAGGGTGATAAAGAGAGTAGAGCTTTTGGACGTTTGATTAAAATCTTTGCACACTGAAAGCGACAGGAAATATCTTGCAGGGAGTTTATTTCACGTACGAACTGTTCGGCTAAAAATTGATTTTTTTTGTAATGTGTAGTGATTTTCACTAAACAATCGACCACAAAGAGATGCGCTCATGATACAGAGTGCATTGCGCCTAAAAATTTACGGATTTCAGGAATAAGTTCCTTGATTTCATAACAGCACATGTTGTTAAAGTAGCAATAAAACAGTAACCAAAACACACAGTGCTAAGGTGCTCCAGTGAGTCAGTAGCGCTGGTTACCCTACTGTCACCGATGAGCTCTCTTCTGCAAGCGGCCCAGTAACTCCAAATTGTCTTTTGAGCACTTGCCCATACATGAGAGTTATATTCCATTTTCGGTTTAATAGAGATGACATAGATAGCGCGACGATCAGATGGAGTGAAGTATTTCTTACAGCGTTTCAGAAAACCTGGGCACTTGAATGCTTCTTTTACGACATGAAAAATATGCCTGTTCCACCAAATATTGTATTGAGTATTCATGTCAAGAGCATTACATTTGTTCCAAATTTAAAATAATTCTTTTTTATGTTTTACAACGTACGTCAAAAGAAGTCAAAGTAACAACGGATGAGGTTGGCACAATGAGTACTTTGCTGACGGATGTTAAATCAAAACTTGCTCTCTATTTTTATTTACTTTATAATTTAATTTATATTTTATTCGTTTGCTAATTTAATTTGTATTTTAATTTTTGCCACCAAAACTATTTTATTAAAATCACGGAATACAATTCAAACACTGCAAAAGTTAAAAGTAAACAAAGAAGGAGAAGAGCAGTTGATAGCTATCAAAGTATTCAACGTATGTCAAAAGTTAACAGTTGACCAACTTTGACTTGTCAGTTGAATACGTCAAAGTTTAACATGGACGGATTCTATGTGCCCCGGTCTTTGGTCCAAATCTTAAGTTTTGTTTTCTTTTTGGTGTTTTTAGTGTTACCACCTTGATAAATCGGCAACTTAATTCATACGGCCTTTTTTAAAAGAAAAAAAATACATGTTTTATTATTGCGAAGAAAGCAGAAGACAACAAGAGAGGTAGAATCAAACTTGGCTTTAAAACTGCTTGTACCAAAACCTTTAAAAAACAAAAAGCTTAAATTTCACTTAAGGTCGTGATTCACCATTAGATTTATTAAAAATTGCATATAAAAGAACGAAAGTTCGTTTAATAGATCTGGCCGATTTGCAAATTTTTTTTTTACAAACTGCTTTGCGATCAAAGTTGCATATTCTTGTGTAAGAGAGCAGCAACCAAACTCCTAATTTTGTTGAGATTTACTGATTAATTGAAATACATAACTAAATGCCGAACGAAATATAAAAAGACAATAAATTTAAATTATTTTCTACACATTAAATAAAGAGTTTAAAACAATAAAAGCTTTTCCCTCAAATTTTATTAAATTCCATTTTTTCAATTTTAGAGACCTCTATGGAAACCAAATCCCATTAGCAGGCTATATTGAGGTAAAAAAAGAAGTATGTTAAGTGCCCTACCCACCCCCACGTATTTACAATTCAGGCCGAATATTTTTGGCAAAGTCCTCGTATTTGTTAAACATATTTTTGTGTGTGTATTTATTTTGGCGATTGCACTCAACCATGTAAAAATATTTAAACGTTACAACTTGCCTGTCTTCGCTTAACAAAAAAATAATTAAAAAAAGAAAAGATTCTAAAAAGGATGTGCATACAAGATTCAATATCTATTGTTTTACTTAAAAACCATTTCAGAATAAAATGCCAACACAAAATGTATGCAGCCATATTTTTTTAACTGTCATTTCGGCAGGATTTTAAAAACATTAAAAAATTCCCCTACTTTAATATTAAAAAGAATTCAGAGCGTACAGTAAAATAAATACGTTAAAATTAAATTAAATTTAGTAATTTTAAAAATTTAAAAATTTTTTGCTGTAATTTTTAAATAATTTCTTAAACCTTTTAAACGATTCTAGTTTTTCCCATTGAGTCTGTTGAAATAATTTTTGAATTTGTTCACACATATTTTTAGTTTGCCAAACTTAATGACCTGTTAACTTTTCGATAATAGACATGTTTGTGGAAATTCTAACACTCTAACACCAGCAGCACAAAAAACAAACATTAAATCTAACAAGTATTACAACATTTTAATATTTTTTTTTGTCTTACTTAACACCCACAATCTTTGTGAGACAGTATAGAAAACAAAAAACTGATTTTGATAAAGAAGAAGTATCCCATAAGGTCTACCTTCGTTAACACCCTTTCAATGTTTCTGTTGGCTCATTATGTTAAAGGATTAGCTAAACTGTTGGCAATTATCAGTTGAGTGGAGGATTTCACTCCAAGACACATCGATAACGAAGTCTTTTAAGTAAATTAGACAAAATTTCATTTTGGCTTATGCTTAAAGAGTAAGTAAATTAAGATAATGAAACAGTATGATGCAGAAAAGTGTAAAGCGAAATGTTTTAAATTTTTTTATTAAAAGTCAGTTTAAAATGGGGTATTACTTTTTTTAAGTATCAAAAGGCAATATTTTACATTAGAAAATATTTTTTTTCAGGTAAAAAATTTTTTATTCGGATATTTATTCGAATAAGATATTATTCGAATAATTTTTTCCATCTTGTTTTTTTAATATACTTACAAAATAAATGTAATAAGAAAAAATTATTCTTCAATCCTAAAAAAGTTAATTTTTTACGTTAAATAAATTTGTGTTTATGGTTAAAAATTTTTTATTCGGATATTTATCCGAATAAGTTTTTATTCGAATAATATATTTTATTTTATTTTTTTTCTTGTTTTTTGCTTTTAACTTACGTACAAATTAAATATAACAAGAAGATACAAAATATTTTATAAAAAATTAGTAAAAAAAATCGACACTAACAAAATTCATTTTTTTAAATCAAAAAACTGAAGCTACACCAAGAAGAATAACTCAAAATATGACCAGAATTAGAAATTTCACTTTAAAAAAGTTGATTAAACAAAAAAATTGTTTAAATAAAAACTTCCAGTACATCTGTTTCACAAAAAAACTGGACTCGTAAAAAAAATTGTTTTTTCGCCAGATTATTTAAAAATTCACAAAAATGGAAAAAATCTAGCAATAATTAAAAATTTTAACAAAAATTTCTAATTTTACCAAAATCCGAAATCTGATAAAAAAAAAAGCTTTTTTTCATAACAAAAAAAAAAAACATAAACTGCTACGACAATTAAATTGACAGCTCTTCAAATATCCGTAACATCAATGCCTGTGTTGTTACTGCCCATTAGTGTGTATGTATGTATAGCAATGAAACTGTTTAAGAAATACTTCACTTCATTTAATTTCCTGCTATCTATGTCACTGTTATCATACCGAGCATGGAACACAACTCACATGTATGGGCCATTGCTTCAACTTATGGAGTAACTCGACCGCCTGCAGGAGACAGTGAAGAGGCTCATCAGTGACAGTAGGGTATCCAGCTCCATTGATTCACAGGAACATCAAAGCAATTTGGGTAATGTTTCACTGCTTTATTGATTTATCGTTACTACTACGGAATGTGTTCTTATGAAATCAGGTAACTTGTTCCTGAAAACTGTAATTGCGTACGCCCAGCATGTTCTTTATCGATAGCGCATCCCTTTGAGGTCGATTGGCCAGTGAATCGCTTTACGCATTATAGAGAAAATTCGCTTTTAAAGCGAACAATTCGTATGTGAAATAGTCTTTTGGCAGAGGCCTTTCTGTCAGTGTGCAAAGATTAAAATCAAATGTCTACAAGCACTATTCCCTCTATTCCCCTTCCCATAATATAATCTCCTAATTATGGCGCAACGCATTGCTTAAGTAGGGGTCATCCCCTGAGTGCTGGTTTTAATGTTAAAGTATCAAAGCTGAATAAGTTTTTTTTCCACCCCTAACAACTGTGGTGTATGCAGAATAAAAGGTGAAGTGAGCTTCAATTGTAGAATAAATTATTTTTAATTTTAAAAACTTACGCTGAGTGCATTAAAATACGTATTTTCCGAGTTGTTAAACTAAAGATTGATGAGTTCAAATCCCATTAGAGCCCCAAGTAGAACAAAAAATAACTTTTCTTTCACATCGAATGAGTTAAGTAGAAAATGAATCAATGGACTCAATTTTAGCAAATAAGAGATCGTGAGCGCACATCAGGCCACAGCAACAGAGTAAGAAATATAAAAGAAGAAGTAAATGCAAATAAAAAAAATAAGTAATCGAATCTTTTATACCCTTAACAATGTAAGTAATTCTAGTTAAGTGAAGAAGCTCCTATCAAAAAATTATTATTGGGGTGACAAAGAATTAAAAAATGGGTTAAGCATTTTTTAAAAATTTTTGTAATTCCTGAAAGATATCTCCAGAGGTTTTTAAATGATACTCATATTGATAGTCGAACTTTTCTATGAAAGTTTCAGAATCCCATAACTCGGAAATTATGGGCGAGCGCCTATTTTTTCACTCGATGTTTTTTTCTTATTTTTTATTTATCTATTGCTCCATATTTTTGTATTTTTTTGATGAGAGCTATTTCACTAAACTAGATTTGTTCCAAACGATATGGAGAAATCAAAGGCAGGCGTGTTGTTTTTGCCCTTTGTCTCGAAAGACATGGACGGTTCTTGCTGTTCTTTTAAGCAAAATTTTCTAAACTATGTCTGATCGATTGGCATATTTAAATTTTATCTAGCTGTTCTACTGCCTTGGCAAAGTTTATTTCAACACTCACACGGACGGACATGCGCTTTATCAGGTCGGAAATGGATGTTGTAGAAATTACAAACTTAGATATACCATTTTTCAACATTTTGTGGTGAAGGATATAATAACGTGCAGATATTTGAAGTCACAAGAGCCCTTCTTATTTAAGCATCAGATTAAAAAAAAAATTTGTTGATCCAACCTGTTAAAAGAACAAAGGAAATTAAAATCCTGTGGCAAAATATCATTAGCACTGCTACAACTTAAAAGAGCTTGCTATTAAAAACTAGCGTGACACTCACTGAATCAAGGAATGTAGTTTAACAAAGAATTGTCTTTTATAATAATTGGGTTGTACTGTCTCACTCTTTCAAAAATCTATTTAAAATGGAATTAAAGTGATTTAAATTTAAAAGTGTCTTAAATTTGATTTGTTTTAAAATTCGTAAGAAATTTAATTTTAAGAAAAAGAATTTTTGTTTTTTCATGCAACTGCTTATAGAGCATATCTACTTCGTTTACTACTTCTTTCTACTATCGTTACATGAAAGGATTAACAATAGTTCTTACACAACAAATTTGTATGCAAATGTCCTTTAGTTTATTTGTCAATTCATTTAAGTTTAGGTTTGTTAGTTTTGTGCTTTTATCTTGACTAAAATAAAAAAAATTATCTTGGAATATTTTGTCAAGTAGATTATGTTGTGAATTTTTGTGGTTTAACATACGGTATTTTATATACAAAAAAACACATACACACAAATAAGTGTTTTTATAAGAAATTCAAATTTTTTATTTTTATTTTGTTTTGTCCTGTATTTGAAACGTTTTGTTTAAGATTCAAGAAGTTTTTGTTACATAAAAAACTCTATTCAACAAAATGTTTAGCAACTTTGTAATTTATGTAAAATAAGAAGAAGAAAACTTTACACACACACACACATATACTCAAATTCTAATAATAGTAATTATCTTTGAAACAGGATCTTTGTACTGTTGAATGTTAATTAATAAAACAAATCACGTTGATCGATTTTCCCCCACTCATTTTAGTTTTTTTGTTTCTTGTTGTTGTTGTTAATGCTGTTGTATTTAATTTTATTAAATACTAGAAATCGCTTGACGGTTAAACTACAACTTTCACAATAATAGTTTTCATAACCTGATTTAATTTGCGCATACTGCAATGACGACTGCATGTACAAATGTACGACTTCAATAAATATGTAGTTTTTCTACTTAAAGTTTTTTTTTTTCGTTTTCTTAAAATTTACGCAAAATACTGATTTTGCATAATAATTGTGGCAATTTTTGTTAAATACTGCAAATGATTTTATGCCTTGGACAGTTTGAAAATGAATGAATACTTGAATATTTCAATTGTTATTAATTTAATTTTTATAATTCAGAGAATAATCAATTTCCAACACCGATAGTATTTTTAGGTACTTTTTTAAAGGTACTTTTAGGTATTTTTTTAAAAGGTACTTTAGAGATTTATTTAAATAATTTTAAAAATACATATTTTTGTTAAGGTAAAACTTCAAAAGGTGTGTTATTAAAAACTCTTATTTTTAAAATTAATTTTAAAATGGCAGTTGTTATAGATGTCTTTCATAAAGTTCTTATTTTTAGAATGATACATTAAATTTTTTAAAAAGGAGTTCTCAAGAGATTAGAAAATAAAAAATATTTGTAAAAGGTACTTTTTTTATAGTCACTTTTTTAGGAAATAATATTTGAGTTTCGCTACATTCTTCTACAACATCTTTTTTAAAAGAACACATGTTTTAAAGAACAATCTTTTTTAAAAGGTTAAAAGTACCATTTCTGGTTTTTGCAAAAGTGTCTCTTTAAAATACAAAATTTAATTTTTTTAAGCAACTTAGTTTAAAACACCTTAAAGTAACATTTATCAAAAACGAATTTTTTAAAAGCCACCTTTAAAAAAAGTTTCGTTTCCAAAATAACTTCCAAAGAAATTGTTTTCAAGCCTTATTTTCTACAATATTATTTTGAGAGGAGAAAGATTTCCATAAAGTATTTATAAACAAGTAAGAGTTCTATATTCGGCTATGCCTAATCTTATATACCCTTCACCATGTATGTAAATCTAGTTTAGTAAAGTAGCTCCTAACTAAAAAACCAATTTCGCGATGACAGTAAATAAAGAACGATACATTATTTTGCAAAAAATGTCGCCGGCTCTTAATAGGTTAAGCATATTAAAAAATCTAGTATTTCCTTAAATATCTCTTTAAAAGCTTTTAAATGATACCCATATTAATATTTTAAAAAATTTGAAAAGTTCAGGGGCCCCGTAACTCGAAAAATATGGACGAGCGCCAATTTTTTCAATTAATTTTTTTTTCTTTTTTTTAATCCTAGATTTTTTTATTGGAGTTACTTTATTGTTCTAAATGATATAAAAAATTTAAGGCAGGCGTGGTGTTGCCCGCTGCCTAGAACGACATTTACCGATCTTGATGATTTTCACTAGTAAAATTTTCTAAACCATATATGATCGATTGACGTTTTTTTATTTTCTCCAGCTCATCTACTGCCTAAGCAGAGTAAATTACAACACTAACAAGGACGAATAGACCAATAGACGGAACTCGCTCAATCGACTTCGGTAAGCATAAAGACTTCGAATGTATATATACTTTATGGCGTCGGAAACAGATATTTTAGAAATTGCAAAGGGTATGACAAACTTAGATACCCCCTTTTTCCACTATCTGTGGTGAAGGGTATAAAAATACACTCTTTTAAAGGACATATTTAAGAAAATTTTAATAACTATTTTTGAGTGGTTAAAAAATAAATATGCTTTTTAACCCTTTTGGTACAATATATTCCATAAAAAAGTACAAAACAACTGTTTTTGAAAATCAAAAATTGTAAAGTATTAAGCGTTTTAAAAATAGGCACTTCTGGGAGATTATATCCCAAATTTTTAATAAAAATTAGCGATTGGGACTTAATATACCAAAACCCTAAGCACTTATAGTTCTAAAATTTAAATTTTTGGCTTGACTAAATTTTTACTTCATTATAGATTTTAAAGTCTGTCTGTTTTTTTTTTTCAAAAACCATTTTTTAAGAAACGGTAAAGCATATTGCATTTTCTGTATTTTTCTTCTTGAAATTTTTTAAGGTTGGTTTCTCTAAAGGTAAATTAATAAATAAATATATAAAAAAGTACTTTTTCCGAAAGTTGTTTTTATAAAATTTCCTATTTCAGAAGGAGATAAAAAAAACTAAAATTAAAAATTTTTCTGAAGAAAAAACTTTTATAAAAAATTGTATTATACATATTCCTAAAGATGTTATCAAAAAAATTTTGAGGGATATTGAAAAAAGGTACTGTTGAAAGCCTTCATTTTTTGTTCGTTTTATTTTTGAAAAGCGTTTTTTTAAGTGACTTTTGGTAGGAATTTAATTTTTTAAAAATGCTTCGGTTTTTAAGAGCAATACTTGCAAAAAGTGTTTAATTTACAGGAAGAATCTTTTTTCCCTCTTCTTTTGGGAAAAAGTTATTTTAAAATATAAACTTTTTAGAAACATCATTTGAGCTTTATAAAGTAATTTAAAAAACACTTTCTTTAAAAAGTATTGCCGCGTTATTTCTTGAATTTATTTATCTTCACATAATACTTTTTGGAATGTGTAGTTTTTTCAAGTATTTCTCCGGAAAGGTACTTTCTTAAAAAAAGCATATTTTTTTGGGTTCCGTTTTCAAAAATATAGTAACCTTTATGATCACTTTCAAAACGATAAAAATTTTCTTCTCATAATTTTACAAAACGATTTTATTTGAAACAAAAAAAAATTATAAATTGGTGCAAATTAAAGTAAATTTACCAAAAGGGTGTTTTCATATATTATTTTCATTTTTTAAATGTACTTTTTTAAAACCTATTTTACTAATAAACAAAAGTACTTATTTCATATGCTTTATTTGTCTTTTATAACTTATCAAAAAGTACTTGCTCAAAAGAAATTTTTAAAGCAATTTGTTTAAAAAGTACTTTCTACAAAAAGTACTTTATTCATGAAAAAAGCACTTTTTTCACAAGCTATATTCTTATTTCATAAATTTTTAAAATATACTCCTATAAAAAGTGGCTTTTAAAGTAATTTATTTAAAAATTACTTTTGGTTTAAATGTTTTTTAACTACTTTTTTCTAAAAAGTTTTTCTCAAAAACGTTACTTTTCTAAAAAAAAATAAAGTTTCTTACTTTTATATTGATTTCTTCTCAAATTTCTTTTTCAAAAAGTACCATTTTCAAGGGTATTTTATTTTTAAAATAAGTTTCCTTTGCAAAAGTAGTTGTTAAAAAATTTACAACTGCCAAAAAGTAATTTTTTCAAAGGTATTTTATATTTGAAATATTTTTCCTTTGGAAATGTTGTTGTTTAAAAATTAAGTGAGTGGCACTTACTTTCTTTTGTTCATTACTAAATTTTTATACATAATTGTTTTTAATAAAATTAATTCTTTTAATTAGCTGCCCTTTTAACAATTCATTTGTACTCATCGCAAATAAAGTAGTCTCTTCTTATCTTTTAGCTAATGACCAAATGTATTTGAAATGTTGTCACTCATTTAAAACTATTGCTGTTAAATTGTAGTTGTTTATTTTTTAGTTGTTTAACCATGGAAAGTTGTCATGTGTTTGTTGCTGAAGAACATTAACCACGCTGTCGTATCACGCTGTACAAGTTTTTTAACAAATTTGTATGCATCGCATAAAACAGTTGCAGTAAAAGCGGCATTTTTATTTATTTATTATTTTTTTTATTTTATTTTTTACTATTAATGGCCGAGATTTTATTCTTTTAAAAATAAAGAGGTTTTTTTTTTTTTGTTTTTGTAAACAGTTGCACACAATTGAAAACATAAAATGCATAAAACGTTTTTAAAGCTCAAATCATAATAAATTATTATAAATGAATATGAAGTTGTTAAGCTTTAAATAACATTAGAGTGGGACGATTTTATGGCGAGAAGACAAAGAATTTTATTTAATTTAAGTTTAATGAGGGCAAAAATACATAACAAATGTTGCAATTTAATTTTTAATTTAGTTTTTATTTTCTTTGATATGATACCAAGAACAATTAGAAAAACTTCTGGAATTAACAGTTAATAAATTTGAAGAATTTATTTTTTTATAAGAGTTGAGATGCCTGAGTTTCTTTTATTAAACTGATTATATTATGCTCTCTATTTTGCAGGTATTTTTTCATTTATTATTTTTTTTTTTTTTTGTAAAAGAGCATTTTCAAAACCCTGATCGTGCAACTTAAAGACTTTAAATTGGCTTAAGGAAAATATTTTATGCTGCGGAACTCATTAGATCCTTTAGGTGCAAAACAAGGACAATTTTTACATTTAAATTTAAAGTGAGTGCAACTTACGCGGTCTAAAGGCTTTGAATTGATTCAACAAATACTTTCAAAAATAACGTAATATAAAGTTTTATAGAAAATAAATAAGACCCACTGTGCTATTTTCCAAGAAGGCAGTTGAAACTCTTTAATATTTAAGGCAGAGAACACTACCCAGCAAGAGATATAAGAACAAAACTACGGCGTTGCCATTGTATAGCTTTTCGTACTAAATTGGAATGAATGTTGTAATCCTTCACCAAAAAAAGTGGGAAAAGGTTAGATCTTAGCTTGTCATTCCGTTTGTAATTTCTACAAAATTCATTTAAGACCCCTTAAAGTGTATATACTCTGCGTCTTTCTGCATAGCGAGGTCTATTGAGCGTTGCCCGTCTGTCCGTCCGTGTAAGTGTTGAAATCAACTTAGCCAAGACACTAGATGTACTAGAGAAAATTTAAGTACGCAAACCGATTAGACATAGTTTCGAAAGAGTTGCTATAGAAAATCACCCAGTCCCTCGAAGCAGTGGGCCAAACACCACGCCTGCCTCTGATTTTTCCATATCAGTTGGAACAACGAAGTAACTCCAATCTAAGAAACAAATATATGGAGTGATAGATAATTATAAAATAAGAAAAAAAACATCAAGTGAAAAAAATGGCGCTCGCCCATATTATCCGAGTTATGGGCCTTTGTAATTTTAATAAAAAGTTCAATTGTTATTATGGTCAGTGTGGATATCATTAAAAAGCTTTTGAAAAGATCTTTTAAAAAATACTAAAATATTTTTAAAATGCTTAACCCATTAAGAGCCGGTGACATTTTTATGGAAAATTATGTTTGGCACTTATTTTTTTAATTTTTATTTTTACTTCTCTGTCACCGTAATATTTGTTGTTGTTTCATTTATGATAGGAGTTAAGTAGCTCCTAAGCTAGATTCGGCATAGTCAAATATACTCTTACTAGTTCTCTTTAGCAAAGTGCAAAATTCAATTTATAACATTTTTGCAGCCCATAAAATATTCTGTTGCTATAAATTAAAGGTTTAAGAAGCTTTGGTCGATTCTTTAAAAAAAAAAAAAAAAAATCAGTGGCAACGCTGTTTACTATAGACATGAGATGTATAACAAAAGTTCTTTTTTTTGCCTTGAGACACGTGATAAAAACTTTATTCTACGTGAAGACTAGTATTTTAGTCAAGAGTAACCTTTCAAATGTATGCCACTATTCTGATAGAGACAGCTTCAATTAAATTATAAAAATCAAGTGATGGACAAAGCATTATTAATCGTTAATGAATTATAAGAAGAATTGAATCAAAACATAAATAATTTAAATTTAAGGGATTAACGATGTAAAGTATAAAATTATTTGTTAATACGAGACGTGAGGTTAAGGCAAGAGTTGCTAAGAAAGCTTGGTACGAAATTTAAATATTTAATTCTTTCTTTTTTGCTTAGTATTTTCCGCATACCCTTCCAAGAATATATAAAACTGATTTTATTTAATTAAGTGTATTTAAAATATTAAAGTTTTTTATATTTCGAAATCCGTATATCAGTAACTAAATTTAAATTTAACTGTAACTATCCTTAAAAATGTTCACCGCGTCCAACAACAACAAACTAACCTGGTTATAAGTTATTTTCATGTTTTCATATTGACTTTTATTAGTTTTGAGATTTGCCACTAATAGTCGACTAAATGGCTTTTTATGATTTTGAAACCTTGATATTTTGTTGCTATTTGAAATGTTTTTATATTTTTATTTGTCACATTTGTTTCTCTCTTCACTAACATTTAGACCATTTAGACATTGCAGTTGTATTTAAATGCCAACAACACAATACAACAATACGGTAAAATACTAAGTCAATTTTTATGGTTTTATTGCCTGAAGGTTGTCGGTTGTCGTTGTATCATAAAGCAAGTTTAACAGGTGTCTCTTTGTATTTTTGCTATAGAAAAAAAATGCACTTCTTGTCCTTAAAAAAAAGGGATGCCGTAAAAGGAAAAGAGAAAAAAAGATGGCTTTTTGCAGGAAAAAAATATGTTCGACATTAAAATATGATTACTGTACAATTTTATTGCCAAAGTTTTGTGAACTTTTATTTAAAGTTGATATCATATTTTTTTGTTGTAACATTGAATTTAGCTGATATGAAAAATTAAAAACGAATTAAAAAAATTTTTAATTCCAGATTATTTTGCCTGTTTTCAGCTGTATGGAATATAACAACGACTACTTACTTTAAATTACTTTAATTTTAAATTAATAGTTTTTTTCGTTCAAATAAAACTCCTCTTGTACTAATGAAAGATTTTAAGTGGCCTTTGTTTAAATTTTTTAAATCAATAAATTAATAAAAGTAATAAAAATTTTTCAAATTAAATTGTTTTCTAATAAAAATTGGTTAGTGGTTATTGGATTATTTATTTTTTTAAATATTTTAATTTGCTAATTTTAGGTTCTAGTTGAAATTATAGGTTTTTCATAAAATTTAAAGTGAAGTTTTGAATTTATTTAGAAATTTTTATTTTTCTACAATTTTTTACGATAAAAAAATCAAACAGATTGACAACTTCCTTCTACTCAAGGGAAGAACACATGTCCAACAAGCACACATTACTTTCATTCCATTTGAAATTTCAACAATATCCATTTCCGACCCCCATAAATAATATATATTCTGAGTTCTATGCATAAAAACTCAGAAGTTAATTGAGCGATATCCCTTGTCCGTCAGTCTGTTCGTGTTAGTGTTGAAATTTATTTTGGCACTAGATGAGCTAGAGAAAATTTAAATACCCCAATCAAGCAGACATAGTTTCCAAACTTTTAAAATTCAGCAAAATCGGTCCATGTCTTTAGACGCAGCAGACAAGACAATACGCCAGGCTCTAAATTTTCCATTTCCATTTCATTTGGAACAAATGTAGTTTAGTGAAGTAACTTAATCAAAAAAAAAAAAAAATGTATGGGCCGACAGACAATTAAGAAATAAGAAAAGAACATCAAGTGAAGTTATGGGCCTCTGGATTTTTCGTAGAAAAGTAGGATCTGGCATTATATTTACTAAAACGTTAACATGAATATCATTTAAAAGCTTAAAAAAATATCTTTCAAAAAATACTACAATTTCTCAAAATACTTAACCCATTAAGAGCCGAAAACTTTCTCACGTATTTTTTTTAAGTTTCTTTTTTTGTGCCTGCAGAACTCAGTTATTTCTAAACCGATTTTGAATTTTTTTTTGTATTTTGATATATTATGCTTAAAGAAAAAGAGTTTAAAATCTTAAAAATTAAAGGGTGTCCCAATAAAACACACATGTTTTTAAGTGTATTATGAACAGTAAAGCGCACTTCTTAAGATTTAAAAAAATGCATAGCTCCCAATAAAAAAAAGTAATACGGGAATAAATCTAAAAATTAAAGGGTGTCCCAATTAGTGACGCAAAATAACTTATATGGCTTTATCTATTGAACCGTTTTAGACAAACGCTTAAAAATTGGACAGGATGCCAATTACTGTAATCGTTATAATAACAATTATAAACATTCAAAATTCTATGTTAAAGGGTGTCCCAATAGTTAATGTAATTTGATGTATGTGCCCAAACTTTTGAACTCTTATAGCCAGATAGTTGAAATTTACAAAGAACGTTTATTGCTAAGTCCGCTATAATAACAAATTTAAAATTTGTGTTTGGATAATAAAGGGTGTCTCAATACTTGGTGTAAGTTGATGTATGTGGCCCTATCGTATGAACGCTTGAAAATTAAACAGAATGTCTACTACTTTGTCTGGTAGATAAAAAAGTATAAATTATAGGGTGTTACAATAGTTGCCTTTATTTGCTGTTTATGACTAAACTGTTAAACAGTTATAAAGAGTTGATTGAAATTTTTACGGAACTTTTATTGCTAAGTCCGCTATAACAAGTAGCAGAATTGAAATTAGAAATTAAAGGGTGTCCCTATAACTGAAGTAATTTTACCTATACAGCCTTATCTTTGAAACCCTTACAGACACACTCTTGAAAATTAGACAGAATGTCCATTACTTTATCAAGTATAATAAAAAATATTTAAAATTATAAATTAAAGGGTGTCCCAATGGTTGTAATTTGCTGTATATGGCCAATTTTTTGAACAGTTGTAGACTAACGCTTAGAATTAATGAAAAATTTTGTTTTTGTGTCAGCATTAAGAAGTGTAAAAAATAAAGGGTGACTTGAATTCTCTGGTTTAATCTGCATTCATATTTTGCTATACGACATATAAAAAATCCCAACGCAATCTTTATCGAAAATACTATAATTAATGTAAAATTACCGTCCTAAGGAAATATGGTTTTAAGTTTGCCTGTTTTGAAGACGTTTTTTTTTTTTTTTTGTTGCAAGAATTATAGAAAATTGTTTAAAATCTTATGAATTCTTAGCGTTGATTATATGGTTTCTATCTTAAAAAAAATTGTTACCAAAACAAAGCAATTTTTTTTAGTTTGTGCATTAAGTTTAAAGAAATTTTTATTTGCCCTTAATCCCCGAATATGGAGTCATTATGACTACAAATTGTATTTTTCATTGGCTTTGGAAATGTTCTATTTTTTTTATTATTATTATTTTCTTTTAATGACGTAATTAAATAATTTCAAAAAATATTTTTATTATATTAATAAAACCAAATTAGTTTGGTTGACATTTATTTTAAATATTATATTTCTCTTAAAGACAGAAAGAAAGTTAAATTGTCGTTTGAAGGCATTTTTATTTTTGCTAATACGTGTGAATGTATGTATGTAAGTACATTTTCCTTATATTCAATGACTCTGCTGTATTATGATTGTTTACAGCAGGATACTTTAATCTTTTATTGAACAGTGGTAACATTCTCTTCAGCAAGTGCTCTTTAGCAAGTGCTTAAAAAAACAAAAATTCTTTTTAAAACGGAATAATAAAATTGAAATAAGAGAAGTCAGGAAAATTTTTGAAGAGAATCTTAAAGCCCTCACAAAGAATTACTTTCTTATCGTGACATAAGACGAGGATAGTCCTTAGATTTTTGCGTGCCCTGAAATTGAAAAAGAAAAAATTTAAAGATCAGACCAGTGAGTAGTGTCAAGAGAAACGAATGCTCCATAATTTTTATAAGATTTTTTCAACTTGGCTTCATAGAGGCTGTATTAATACACAAACTATGAGGAAGGATCATTGTTCGCGGATGCCATGATGAACAAAAAATTGGCAGCAAGAAAATAAGGACTCTGATGCTTGTAATCTTGTCAGAATATTGAAAAAAGGCGTACAAGCCGCCACCGCTATGGATGAAAGTTTTCATAAAATTTGCACACATTTCTTATTTTATTAAAAAATAATTTTGGAAAAGTCTCTCTGACTTCTTCGGCAAGTTTTTCTGACTTTTCTATTGGCATTTTAAGCTTTTATAACATTGAGTATTCACATCAAAGGCAAGAATAAATAACTGTGGAATTTTTGCTAAAAACTTGTAATATCACGATCGAAGAATAAACAGATTTGGGCGATTTAAAAACCAAGTAATTTGCCGAAACGTGCAACTAAAAAATTTCAGGTGATTTAATTTATTGGTATCTAATTTCTGATTAAAAAAGCTTAAACATGAAAAAATATGAATTCATAATATCCCAGCCTATAAAAAAATGAAGTGGTTCAAAAATCATAAGTATTTTCATTGCCCCTCTTGCACTTGTTTTCGTTAATGCATTTTTAATGATTCGTTTCTTCTAATTAAATTACAACTTTTGAACTCATGAAAAACTCATAAAAATGCATGAAAAAAAATTGTAAAAAAAAATAATGAAAAAAAAACGTTTCCTAATCATCGAATTTTCACTTTTTTCATTTAAATGCGAAGCTATGTGAGCCCCTCCTCGCCAATGACAAGCTAATGTTAAAATCATGCGTTTTGCTCCAAATTGAACCAGTTCTATTTACGTAGAACACATGAAATACCTACTTTATTTGCATGTCTTTTTTGCTGGAACATAACAAGTAAGAGTACTATATTCCGCTATACCGAATCTTATATACCCTTCACCATGTATGTAAATATCGCTAAGCGGAGCAACATCAATCAAAAAAAAAAAAAAAAACAAATAATAAAAATTAACTACTAAATATAGTTTTACATAAAAATGTCATCGGCTCTTAATGGGTTAAACATTTTTTTTTTAATTTTAAGTATTTTCTAAAAGATTTCTTCAAAAGCTTCTAAATGAAACCCATATTCATATCTCAAAAAAATATGGTGCAGAGTCGTAATTTTCTATTAAAAGTTTAGAAGCCAATAACTCGAAAAATATGATCGAGCTCCAATTTTATCACTTTACGTTTTTTATTTTATTTTTTAAGTCTCTACCGCCCCATATATTTGTTTTAATAATCGTTTTAAGTGATATGGAAAAATTAGAGGTAGGTGTGGTGTTTAGCCTGCTGCTTTAAAGAACATGGACCGATCTTGCTGATTTTTAATATCAAAATTTTTAAAACTATGTTTGATTGTTTGATATATTTAGATTTTCTTTTGGCTCATCTAGTGCCTTGGTAAAGTTTATTTCAACGCCAACACGGAGGAACAGACGGACATCGCTCAATTGACTGTAGTTAAGGGTATAAAAAAACACCTAGAAAAATAAATTCGTTTTGAAATCAAAAGACTTACAAACATTAAGCTTACAAAATGAAGACGATTACCAAAAGTTTGATATTTGAAAACTTTAAAAAAAAAAATTTTTTTTTAAATCGAAGACAGTAGAAGACTTGAAATTTTTAGAAACTTTTATTATTTTTTAATTTTTTCTCAGTGATTTTCATAAACCAATTAAAATTTATTTTTTCGGCTTTGGCTCATTTTTTAATTTAATTTTTAAAAAGAAAAATTATTTTTCAAATGTATGCGGACGTTTTCCGCTGAAAAAGTAAATGTTAATTGATTTAAGAAATTTTTATTAAAGCCTCTTCACTTTGGCATAAGAGTGTCTACCGGAACATTTTTACATCTGTGACTTTATCTTTGAAGCCGTTATATGCCGGTACTTGTATTTTATAACACAAAAAAAAAATGAGAGCATGGTCCACTAGCAGACCAAATAATTACGTGTATTGTTTTAACTTTTGAACCGTCAAAAGAAGACTTTTAAATTTTTTAACATTAAATAATAATAAAAATATAAAATTTATACTTAAACTTAAAGGGTGGCCCTTATTGGTACGAAATCTTTTAGTTGTGAGTCAAACAGAACAGTTAACACTACAAATCCATTTCGGTGGTGAACACTTAGTCCAAAAGCTTTAACGCATATTTTGATACGTATTGTCCCGTCATGTCATCATGTCATGGTATTGAGCACAAAAAAACCTGCTCCAGAAATAGAATTAAAATTCATCTAGGGCACTCTGTTATTTTTTTTAATTTGTTGTGCTAAAAAAACACAACTTTAGCCCAATAAATTGCTAAGTGGGATTCGAAAAATTACTGATATTATTCTTATTCTTAAAAAAATTATTCTTAAAAAAATGGAGCAGAGATTTTTAAAAATATTTAAATTTCTTAAATATTTATTTATATAAAATTTCAAGCAGAGCAAGTTTATTCCAATTTGTTCCTTGTATATCTGCTTGAACAACAAAACGAAAAAAATGCCACAATATTCCACTGTACAAAACTCACATCACATTAAATTTAAATAACTGGAAAAAAATTCTCTACGCTAATATTCCAAACCGCCCTAATGCAGTAAATAGGCTTTAAACCAACTCCAAATAAAAATCCTTGCAAATTGTATTGTACTTAACGTTGGCACCAAACGTCAAAGAGAAAAAAAAATAAGAAGGAACAAGTCATGTTCATATTTGAAAATTGTTTCACTTAAAACTCAAACTCTTCACTTCAGACAAGACAAAAACAATTTTACCACAAAATACATGAATTCATGTTGTATGCATGTGTGTGTGTGCGTTATTGTGTTGGTGTGTGAGGGAAGAGTAAGTCCTTGTTTTAACTAAAACATTTTGTATGCAGAACCATGTGTCATTTTTATATTTCCTACAACTATTTCATTTTAAGACCAAACGGAAAATACAACTTCCTACTGAAATCCAAAAAAATTTGGTAACAAAATAAATAAAAATTAAAAAAAAGATAAAAGAATAAAGATTTTTACGCTTTTATAGCTCAAATATATTTAATGACAATAAAAACGAAAACAAAATTTATATTGAAATAAAACAAAACATAAGAAAAAGATTTGTAATAAAAACAAATGAATGAATGATGGACTGGTTATAAAACAAAAATATTTCTTTTCCAAAATGAGGGTAAATAAAAGCAATGAATACTTAGGCGGCCTCTTAAAATAAAACATAATTCAAATATGTTGACATTTACTAAAATATTCAAACTTAACTTCTTTTAAATTTACTGTGAATATGAAAAATAAATAATTTTTATTTTTCTTCTTCACATCTTCACATGCGTTTGAATGAAGTGGCGTGTGCGTTTGTATGGCGTAAGAATCAGTATTTGGCGTATTGTGGTATTTTAAATTATGCGCCTGACGGTATGCTTAAAAAGCAATTAAAATAGATTAACAAAAGTTTTAAAAGTTTTAATTTCAAAATGACTAAGACTATGCTACGAAATATATATTTTTTTAAAAATAACTAATTAATTTTCTGCTAAGCTTTTCTGCTTTAACGCAAACACAATATTTTTACGTTACATTTTATATGGTTTACCGCAGATTTTTGTGAAAATGTTATCACTATGGGAGGCATATTGATTATTTGCTTTATATTTTGTTTTTTTATTAAATCTCTCATATGCATATAAACGGCTTCCAATGGGAAACCTTATGTAGAAAAAGTAAAAAAAAATATTTACTCAAAATTTACTGTGTTTTTGTATGAAAAATTTTCATTTTTTATTTCTTTGTGCTTTGTTGATTTAATATAGTTCCCATCTAATCAATTTGGCATTTGATTTAAGACCGCTTAGATTTAAGTTTAAAATTTGGCCACATGAATATGTTTTCTCCGCAGTCATACATTCCATTTTGTAGTTTTAATTAATAAAAAATTCCCGAGAATATCATAAGAATATTTATATTTGAAGGAATCAAGCACAATTAAAGTAAATTAAAATAAAAAGACAATGTTTTGCAGTTGCTTAACACTGCTCCACAAAGTCCGTACGAGTATGAGGGCCAACAGGAAAAACAAAAAAAAAAAATAAGTTTTTAAAGGAAGAATATGGATAGAAAATACAGCGGCTTGTTCTTGTTGTCGTTTTGGCATTTTAGCAAATAAAATTCTTGACAATAAAATTTTGACGTACAAGAATATATTTTTTAATTCGCAAGAAGTTACTGAATATTTCTATAGATATGAATTATATCATTTTTCAGTTTTTTCCCGTGGATATTTAAAATGAATTAAAGTTAACTATTTTTTGGCGTTGGTTCATTTATTAATTTAATTTCTAAAAATCTTTAGAAAGAAATATTATTTATATATGTGTGCAAAGAAAAACAAGAAAAATTAGACAGCAGCATTTTCTGGATCGCTACAACCTTCATCAGCCTTCTTCGCATCTATCCACCTTAGGTGGGGTACATTGTAAACATCATTTATTTAACCAACTAATTTTTGTAAATAAGAATATGAAAAATATTCATATCATTATTAATTTGCTGAGACAAAGTCGACACACAAGCTAAATTATTTTTTCCTTGTTCTCTAACTTGTCTTGTACATTTGTTTTTGCTTTTGCATCAACCATCGATTGATCATGAATGCTTTTTTTATTTTTTTTTTTTTTGTGTCTGTCATTCTTATTTGTTTACTCACAATATTAAAGACGCTGTTCTAGTATCATATTAATTAATTTAAATTAATTTAATATAAAACTAATGTGAAAAAATACAAAATATTAAAAATAAAAAAAACTTTCACCGACTTCAGAAGCAACATAGACATTCCATAACTGACTTCACCGAATACACCTAAATGAAGTATTATAATTTGGCGATATGTTATTGATTGTAATGGATGACGCATAATATAAAACTTTACAAAAATATTATGCAAATTATAATTTGATGTCCCGGACCTTTTCAGTTACTAAAAAATAATTTAGCTTAACTTAAATCTTCCTTGAAGCCAGGATACACTAGGAGATTTAGTTGTTTCATTATTAAAAAATTACATGTTTTCTTGAGGTAGAATAGGAAAGGATAAAGTGTATGAACGATTTTTTGACAAGTCTGTCCTATCCGATCAGAGTTGCATTTTGTGTTGCATGTTTTCTTGTGTGACACTTTATTTGCGATTTTGCTATGTAGAACAATGCGCCAAGAAATAAGTAAAAACTATTGACAAAATAAAAAGGTTTTAACGAGATTAATCTATTACGTTGGCGGATTCAATGATTTTCTCAACTTGGAAATCAAACTCTATAAAAAAATATTAAACAGATTTTGTTATACATGGAGTTTTACAATGAGGTCCCCCGCAAAAATCGATGAATTCGCAATTGTTACCATCTGGTAACAGGCCTGCCATATTTGCAGATTTGTCAGCATTTTGCCGATTTTTAGCCTCTAAATTATCAAAGTGCCGATTTGCCGATTTTTGCTAAAAATTTACGTTTTTTTCGTTTAACTCTTACTTGACTCTTATTACATCAAATCGTCAAATAATATTAAAATAATCTATCACAAATTTTTGGTAATTAGTAATTCCTTTCCAAATGAACGTGATTTTCATATTGAATTGATAGAAATAAAAATAAGAAAAACATAAACATTATTAGGAATGGATTGAATAGTGCAGAAAAAGAAATATTTTTTCGAACAACGATTGCCGCAGCAATATTTTATTCCAAAAAAAGCTAATATTGGAAAAACTGAAAATTACAAATCGTAAATCTTTTTTTTTTTTTTTTGCTTCAAACCCAATAGAAGAGATTCCGAAAAATTAACCTTATAACACGTTTTATAAAACTGCCCTAAGTGGCTCCAGAGACCAAAAATGCATGAAAATATTAAATGGACCTATAACGACAACAATTTATTTGTAAAACGATTATTATACCCTTCCCCATAAAAAGTGGAAAAACGGTATATATAAGTTTGTCATTTCGTGTGTAATTTCTGCAAAATCTATTTCCGACCCAATATTCTGAAGCCGTCTGTTCGTCCGCCTCGGCAAACTTGATTTCACAAAAAAATAATAATAATAATAATAAATACGTTATCAGACATAGTGTCAAAAGAGGTGTCATTGTAAATCAGCATTATCGGTTCATATCCTTCTAGGCAGCAGGGAAATCACTACGCCTACCTCTAATTTTTTCATGTCATATGGAACAATTTAGTAACTCCATTAAAAAATAAATATTTAGGGCGATAGAGAATTAAAAAAAAAGAAAAAAAAACATCAAATGAAAAATTAGGTGCGCGCCCATATTTTCCGAGTTGCGGGGCTCTAAAATTTAAAAATTTTTTGAAATATCAATATGGGTATAATTTAAAAGCTTTTGAATAGATCTTTTAGGAAATACTAAAATTTTTAAAAAATGCTTAATCCATTAAGAGCCGATTTCACTTTTATGTAAAATTATATATATGCATTACAAAAACTTTATTTTTATTTTTTAATTTTCTGTCACCTCAATATTTGCATTTTTAATTGGAGTTACTTCACTTAACTATATTTACACGGATATTAATTCGGCATAGCCGAATATAGCACTCTTACTTGTTTTTATTAATTTTGTGTTATTTTATAAATAGTTAACTTAATTTAATACTTAATTGCTCTGGTTTGTTATTTTTTATTAATAAACATATTTTCAATTGTATTTAAAATTGATATTTTTAATTTGCCGATAATGACGACTTTTTGTGCAACTATGCCTATTTCTTAACAAAATTATCTGGCACCCCTGTCTGTTAATAGATTTCCATTGGGCTTTAAGAGGTAGAAAATTCACTTTCAGTCATTCAGCTCATTAGATATTTTTGTAAGCACGTTTACATAAAGAGAAGTGCTGCTTCTTCGTTTAAATTTTATTTAAAATTTTCAGTAAAATTATAATTAGTTTTTTTATATTTTTTATAACTGCCATCGCAGTTTCGTTAATATTTAGTCTGGTTATACTATATTTTTTATTTTCCCTTCACATGCTGGGAAATTAATGTTAATGTTTTTTATCAATTTGAATGCATTTGATAGAATTTTGATTGCTTTAGAAGGATGTTATGTGGTCCCTAGCATAAATGCTTTTTACAAATTATTATGATTTTTCAGTCAAAATTATCTTTATTGCAATTGTAGATCGTTTAAAAAAATAAAAATAAATTTTCTAAAAATATATATTTTTGTATTTTTCATCCCATTGTGCGCTATAACTTATAAGTACATGTATAAATTTTTCATTCTATAATTTAGGGCTTTTAACAAAAATTGAAATGTATGTGGTTTTTTCATTCTTTTATTTCTACATTTAACTTAATTACTATACTTTTTCTTTCGCTTTATACCGTTAACCAGTATGTTAGACATAGAAAAAAAAACCGATATGAATTTATTTGACACTTGAATAAATGCGGTCTTTGATATCATTTTTAGTCTTTTCAAAAACACACCAAAATTAAACGTTTATACTCACTCGCATACTTGCATGCAGAGGGCTTTTAAATTATCCCTAAAAGTTGTCTTTTCCTCCCATGCTTTTGTCTAATACAGATGCTCTTTTCTAATATTTTATCAATCTACTTTATATCCTTGTATAGTGATGCGTAAGTGTGTGTGTGTGTGTGTGCATGCAAGCGTTAAAAGTCATGTAGAGTTCATTTCACAATATCACGCCGAGCTTTTTTGTTTTTGTGATTTTTGAATTTATTTTTATAAATGAAAACTTACGAGTATTTTTTTGCGTGTGCATGTGTGTGTTATTTTATTTTTCTTCGTCTTTTTATTGGAATTTCCATCTAATTTATGATTTCCTGCTTGTATTTGTAATAGGACTAGAGGATTTTGTTCGTATTTTTTTCTTTTGAAAAAGTGACAAATTTTTCTTAAAATAAAATTGAAAAATTCTTCGAAAGCAACCATTTAAATTTTGAATATCTGTTTTAATTTCTGTTTTAGATTTATAAAATAAATTTTATTAATGTAATTGAGTCTAATTAATAAAAAATATATGTGATCGTCATTATTGACTTAAATCTTTTCGGCCTTTCGGTACATCTAAATTATCAACAAGTCTTAGTGATACAAGTTCCATAATTTTTGCTCTCACACGGTAGGGAAACATTTTCCAAATTGCATTCTGTAATAAAAAAAATAAAAAATATTATAATCAAATCTACAACATAAAAAAATTTTTTACTCACTTGAACGCCATGCCAAAAATAACCACTTGTTTCATCCACTCGATCTAGAGTACTGACAGCCCATTTGGCATATGCATCTGGTTTGGGTACAAGAACATGACCCTGCATTATTGTCTTCGAATAACTATTAATTTTGGTCACCACAAAATTGGGTGAGCACAACTGTATTGTTATGCCCGAATTTCTAGTTTCGATTTGAAGAGACTTGGTAAAACTACGCATGTAGGCCTTGCTGCCACCATATATTGAACCATAAGGACAGGGCTGTAATTCAATGCCAGAGGAAATATTTACAATGAGACCTTTTTCACCACTCGCCTGCCATTTGTGTATAAAATGGCGTGATAGTTGAGTAGCAGCTCCGATGTTCACGTTTATTACATCCCACATATGTTCTGGAGTAAAAGTACTGATGATACCAGGAGGATTATGGCCAATACCTACATTATTTACTAAAAATAAACAGAAACAAAAATTTGTTAAATTCAAAATTCAATAATTTAATGTTTTTTGCACCGGGTAAATTCTCGTGTGATCTGCACAATTTGGTGACTTTTCAAACCCTTTAAAACTTAACCAAATTTTCAACTCACATTAGATTTTAGGCCGATTTAATATTAAAAAATTTCTTACTCATAATTCCTATAGGCTTTTCCGCTAGCTTTTTAAAAAGATTATCATAAACTTGTAAACCTTTAGAAAAATCACATTGTATGATAAATGTTTCCACTGCAAATTCAGTTTCTAAAATTAAATTCAACATTTTATAGTTTTGTATTTGTATTTTTTTATATATAAAAATCCCATTTCTTACCAATCTCCTTAGCCACTTCTTGTAATTTAGATTCTGTTCTTGATATTAAGACTATATTAAATCCCAAGCGGGCTAATTCTCTAGCATAAGCTTTACCAATGCCATCTGTAGAACCAGTTACAGCTAAAATAAAAAAATAATATAAATAAAAATAAATAAAAAAAAAAGAATTCTTTTTATCACTTACCAGCCCATTTTCCATATTTCTCCATTAAATGTATTTGATGCTGTTTATGACGTTGCAGCCATTGATTATATAACAAATATGCTGGCGATCTTAAATTGTCATACAAATAATATGTGACAGCACAAACACCTACACCTATTAGATATTCTCCAAACATTTTTCTTAGTGGAATTTAAATTCAGACTTTTCTTGTTGTCGTACAAAAGGCAACTGAAAACCTGGTTAATTTATTTTATTTTGTTTAAATAAACTTAAAAATTTCAACTGCCTTAAAATTTATCAGTTCATTGACAATTGATACTTTTTTGCAATTTATTTGAATACAAATTGTTTGATTAAAAAATTTCGCAATGAAAAGGTTCATGTGTGTGCTTTGGAATATCGATTTTTAAGCATTTTTTTTAATTTTTTTTTCATTAACAAGTCTAAAAATTTTATTTACATTTTATTGCTTGAGGCTGTTTACATGCAAGTGCATCATCCCAAAAGAATATTGTTGGCTAAATTAAAATTGGGATAAAAAAGTTTGTTATAAAAATAAACTGATTCGTACAAAACAAATTAATAATTTATTAAATGATTAATCTTTCCTAATTAATAATCTGCAGTTTTTGCTTTTTGTTTTATTTAAAAACAATGCGGAAGCTTGTAGAAAGCAGTGTTGAACTCTTTTTTGTTTAATAAATACAATGAATGTAAATTTAAAAATTGTGCAACTAAGAAAATAATCTGTTGCCTTTATCAGCTAATAGTGACGAAAAAACCTATTGATAAGAAAGTGCAACGAAATAATAAATTAAAGCTCAACAGTGTAGTGCAGCGGACATAAATAATAACAACAAAGTAAAAAACATACAATTTAAAGAATTTAGGTTTTTTAATCAACTTTGTATGGCAGAATATTCTATCGATCGAAATTTCAATAGGATTCAAGTGAAAACTTCGTTCGATATCGAATGCCGTAATTTGCCCTATTTTCCCTTTACGTTTTATAATAATTTTATTATAAAAATCTTCTATTTTAGTTTACTAAATGCTAATGATTAAAAAAAATTGCTTTGAAATTAGGGAAGCAACATCGTTCTTAAAAACATCGATGTTAAAAAACATTACTAAAGGAAACGATACATCGATGTCACAAATATTTTGATTCATAAATTCACCATTTTTTAAATGAAACACAATAATAATTTTTCAAAATTTTATTTGTTTCAATAACTATCCAATAATTTTCATATAAAGTTCAGGAAAAGAAGTTTGGATAATCAAGTCCCAGAAGCGTATTTCTATCTTGAGTAAGGTTGCTCCAGCTGTCAAAAAAACGCTCGCTGGGCACAGACAGAAGTATTTAATGAAGTAAAAACGGAGATACTTACCAATATTGTTACAAATATTTATTTAAAGTAATAAAAGTAATGAAACCAAATAAACACGTGTTTTAAGACAGCAGAGCACAACTAAACGATGTCGATGTTTTTTTATAAGTTTTGACGCCGATGTATCGCCGATATATCGTCAACCAAAACATCGATGTTAAAATCGATACTTTTAAACGATACATCGAAGCTTTTACAATATCGATGTATCGTTTGCATCCCTATTTGAAATAAAGTTTGCATAATGTACTAATAATTATTAATTAATTACGTGAAAATAAAAATCAACTTTAAGGTAGTTAGTTCGGTAAAATTCTTACTCTACAATTGTTTCTTTAAGTTATTATAATAAGGGAATTTTTATTATAGTCGTTTATATAAAATGGTTTTTAAGCGTCTGTAAATGTATTTTTGTATAAATTTATATATGTGGTAAAATAAATTTGAATTTTACTTATATATAAGTTAATTATACAAATTACACATATATTATTAAATACTTCCAAAATATTTTTGTTCTTATTTATATCTGTGGCAACGCAAATTTATTTGTTTACAAAAATATATTTCAAATAATTCCCGCAGACGTCAAAAATTTTTGAAGTGGAACTACCTTCTATTATTGTATCATGGTTTCAGTTTTTCAGTCATCTATGATAGTTCTTTTTTAACTGTAATAAAAATATGGCAGCATTACGAAAAACCAAGAAAGTTTACAAAAAAACAGCTGCTAACAAACACAATGAAATGCAAATTTTGCTAAAAATACTTAAAATGTATTAAAAAATGTCTGCGATATTTATTTTATTTATTTGTTTAACTTTTTAACAACTGAAAAATATTTTAATTAACGAATGTATGCTAAACACAAAGTTTTGTTTTATCAATAGCAACAACAACATAATGCCATAACCATATGGTAAAACTGTATTATTTAAATGGACTTTAAGTGAACATGATTAGTCACTTAAGTTGGATTTAAGTTTGTACTGAAAAACTAAGTTTCGTATTTAATAAAATTAAAAGATAAATGACATTTAAATACGATGTGAAAAAAGAAAGCTTAGTGCATCAAAAATAATTTTAATTTATTTTTTGCGGCAACCTTTCATCGCAAACTGGGTGCAAAAGAAAAATTTAAGGCCTTGTTTATTATTTAAGGGGCCATATCTTTATTATTTCTGAAAATTTAGTTTAGGGCATAAAAACTTTATGGGTATAGCAATTTAAAACTGCTTTTTATACAAAATAATTTTTAAAACTGCAAAGTTCTTAAAACTTATTTAATTTTTGTTATTTTTTTAATATATTTGTGTCATATAAGATTTGTTTAAAAAAATCTTGTTTAAAATAATAATTAATTCCAAATGTTTATCTTATTTGACTCATCACTTTTATACACAGTATTTATGCAGTCAAAAGTAAATACGTTGGAATCACCCTGTATACCGGCTTTATGCTTAAAAAGTGTGTGTCTTTGCTTATTTTGGCAGCTAAAAGCTTTTATATATACAGTCGGATGTGTATATGAACTTTTGATAAGCATACGCATACATTTATGACTAGATTACCCAAATGTTCATTAAGGCAACCTCAATGACAGGTGGCAGCGTAGGCGAATTCAGTATTTTTTGCTGGCGTACACCACTGTCAAACTCCATATATAAAAAATGTGTGTATATATTTTATATATGGAGTTTGACAGTCGTGTCTACCAGCAAAAAATACTGAATTCGCCTACGCTGCCACCTGGTAATTTATTTTCCTTGACAGGTACATTGCTGCCTTCTTGACAAAGTATCAGACAAAGCAAGTCCTGAAAGACTTTGTATTAATATTCTAAATATTTTATTCATGATAAATATGCCATTCCATTTGCTATTATAGGGGGTTAGTAAGGGGCAATATTTAAAAAAATAGATATTTTAAATTTCTGTCATTAATTCTCTGGTTAATGATGACCTTTATCACAAGTGTAGGCTTTTTACCACATTCTTCAAATCGACGCCAAGTAAATTGCTTATTTTCTGAATTATTACAGACATTAAAATTTCTTCTCTTAGCGAAAAAAAATAAATTTTTACATACACAGAGGAACAGAAACCAAATATTTTGGAAATAACTCAGTTATTTGTAAACGTCTAGACAGATTGATTCGAAATTTTACTCGATCATAGCAGAGGAGTATATGAGCTTAAGTTTTGAAGCTAGGTACCATCCACTTTTCAGGAATGGCGCCATGTGTTCCCAAATTTAGGGACCTCGCACCTAGAAATTTTCTAATGCTTGGCATTTCTTTAAAACATTTCTGATTTTTTAAAACCATACATATTCTAAAAGGCCTACTCAATACCTACGATGATACCTTAATCTACATGTTTATGTAAAATTTTCCAGTTTTTTTTTAATATTTTGTACAATTTCAGCAAATTTTTTTGAATTTTTAATCTTTTAATCTAACTAAATATATTTGTGTTCGTTTAATACAAATATAATATAAAATAGATCATTTTTTTTAGAAGAGGGAGGTCTGTCAATTTAAACTCCATCGATCTTTTGACTTTACGTTATACGTTCTAAGATCCCACAGCTGAGATCGGGAAAAGAAGACTACGTTAAAAAAGCTACATCTACTTCGAATTGTTGCGGTAGTCCAAATATGGAGTTCATAAGCATTTTTTTTTGACATTTTTGTTTCTCATTTCGGAAATAGTGGGAAATTAAAGTTTCAACAAGATAAAAAAAAAATCAAAGTGTGACTGAAAAATAAATTGTTATAAATTTTACTCAAACACGAAATCTTACAAAATACAAATAAAAACTCATAACAATTTATACCTTTTGTTGTCACCAGATTGAATAAAAATTTAACGGATGAAATTGGGATTTTTTAAATTAAATGTCGAACGAATAATAACGTTGACCTTTAAAGCCCGTAAATTCCATAATAATTTCACTCACAAAATAAGTGATCCAAATAAACAAACAAATTTATAAAGAAAAGTTTAAAATTCTCTAAAAATTTTAAATTTATAAAAGATTTAATTAAAATTACGCCCAACGAAGCAATTTCAGCTGCAGGCGGAGAGCTTTCATCTTATAAAAAAGTTGGTGATTTAATATGATGAAATATTTGCGAAAAAGTCGATATCTCACATAAAATAAAGTAAAGTTTTTTATGGAAAAGTTTTCCATTAAAAACTGAAGGTTCGCGATAAAGATCTACATTTCATAAAGAAAAAATTATATTCGAAAATTTAATCAAAATATTCGCAGAAATTTCTAGAACCTTTCTTAATTTAATAAAGTGTATTTTTAAAATTGTTGACAATATCTGCGTTTATTAAAGTAACTTTAAATTCAAATCTTCAATGAAAAAATTTTTATAAAAACATGAATTTTCTCACGTATGTTGTGTTAAATTTTTAATATCGTTCTCTGTTTTACTACGGTTGAATATAATCTTTTTGCGGGAATATGGCCAACTGGGTATTTTCTACTATTTCTTCTTCGACATTTCTAATTTTATTCTGTGATAAGAAGCGTACAAAATACTTTAAGAAACTGAAAAAAAATATACTCGTTAATAAAAATAAGTTCGTTCAAACATAAACTAACGCAGATTAGCTATGAAAATCAATAGAATATAACTTACGGTTTAAAAAATTATAAAAATCAATAATTGTTATAAAAGGAAACATAAAAAAACAAATAATTGACGGAAACCTCGCCAGCTGTTTTTTGTTTCTCCTGTTTAATATTTACACTCATGTTCCCATTCAGTTTTTTTTTACTTGTAACGGTTCAATTTAACAGTGTAATTTATTTGCCATTACCGGTCATTTTTAAATATTTATTCGGTCATCATGAGATAAGCAATTGCTTTATTAATTGTTATTGCATTAAAAAAAATATTTGTGGCCAAGGAATAAAAAAAATTTTTTTTTTGTGTCCGATTTTTTCTATTTTTGCAAGTGCATGTTGAAAATTGTAAACATTTTTTGAATGAAAATTCATCAAGATTTAATTAAATAAAATCAAACATTTTTTCGTTTTAGTTAATTTTATGCACAAAAAAAATAAGATGCTGAAAATTCAAGACATACAGTGAGGCAGAAGCGAAATATTTTAGACGGACCAATCAAATGAACATTGCATTTGCTAGTAACAAAAGAGTAATCAAATTCAAGTTTTTAATTTGAACTTTCCAGAATTTTTAGGAGAGGCACATTAGGAACCCAAAATATGAAACTATGGCTATATAAATTTTTGTGAGACGTTTTGTGAGTGTTTTAAATTTCTTAATAAGGACTTCAGGAGTATTAAGAGAAGCTATAGTCTATAATTAACTAGAAATCTGCGTTTGAAATGTAAATGTTTTTGTTTTTTTTCGAAATATTGGACACTATTTTTGAAAAAAAAAATTAAAATTTTATACATTTTTACAAATTTTCGGTCAAAAAAGCGTTACCAATGAATCTACATGTTTTTTAGGCTATATTTTCTTAAGAGGCAAAGCTAGAGTCTAAGACCTGAGGTCGGTTTTTAAAAAACACAAACGTATTAATTGACCTTAAGCCCAAATATGTTTCTTTCAAAGTAAAATTGGGTGCGAATTCTAGATTTAAAAAAAAAACTTTTTTGGCTCCTCTATATCTTTCAAAATTGAAAGAAAATTTTCTTTAAGTACAGATTTTTTCTAGGTTAATAGAGGTGATATTCTTTGTTTCTTCAACTTTATGTCCTTGTGCTATATAACGATTTCAAACATATTTTCTTCTCCTTTAACTTACATTTTTATTTGATTAATTTTTAATACCCTACACCACAAAAAGGAGAAAAAGGATATATCTAAGTGTGTCATTCGGCTTGTAATTTCTACAATATCCATTTCCGACTCCATAAAGTATATATATATATTCTTAGTCTTATGTATAGCGAAGTCGATTAGGCGATGTCCGTCTTTCCGTCCGCGTTAGTCTTGAAATCAACTTTGCAAAGGCACTGGATAAGCTAGAGAAAATTTAAATACGTCAATCGATCAGAAATAGTTTTAAACAAATAATTTCCTACAGCAAAATCGGTCCATGTCCTTCGAGGCAGCGAGCAAAACACCACGCCCGCCTCTAATTTTTCTTTATCATTTGGAACAATGAATTGACTGCAATAAAAGAAAGAAAATTTATAAAGCGATAGAGAATTAAAAAATAAGAAAAACAAAGCATAGCGCTTTACCATATTTTCCAAGTTATGGGACTCTAAACTTTTCATAAAAAAGTACGATCTTGCACCATATTTTTTTAATATATCAACATGGGTATCATTTAAAAGCTTTTGAAAAGATTTTTCAAAGAATCTAAAATTGTTGAGAAATGCTTAACCAATTAGGAGCCGATTACATTTTTATGTAAAATTATATTTGGCACGTTATTCGTTTTTTTTTATTCCTTAATTCTCTGTCACCCCAATATTTGTTTTTTTTTTTGTTGTAGTTACTTTACTATACTAGATTTACATATATGGTGAAGGGTATATAAGATTTGACATAACCGGATGTAGCATTCTTATGTGTTAATGCTTATAATGTATTTTCGGGCTCTCCAGAGTCTCGTTTCTTTAACTTAAGTCAGGTTTTCCCATAATATGTTATAGTCATCTCTTTTTACACAGCGCAGCTTGTGTTAACCCTAAACTTATAATTTCATATGAGATTTTTCTCATTTAAATTATTGCAAGAAAATACCAAATTGAGATGCGTAACGGGGTATTTTCTAAACAAAATTTTACACATGTTATAAATATTGTATTTGCTTGTATCCCAAATTCCATAATTTATTAAAAGCAAACAAACGCATATGATTTTGTCAGTGGGATTTCTTATTAATAAACTTCTTAATTTGTTTTTTTTTTTTTTTTTTCTATGATAAACCTCCATTTTATTTATGTACATTTTTGAAAATGTGTCTCTAAATCTAAGGCCGTGTTTACAGTGTGTATATGTATATATCACACACACCGACTGACCTATTTATAGATGTGTTTTAATTTCCTAAAAATGTTAATACTTCCAAAAACAAACACGCATACATTTTATTAAAATATTTTTGTATTAAGAACGTGTTCTATTTTAAGTGTTCTATTTTAAAGTAAAATAAGTGTACAAACGTGTGAACATGCAAATATTTGACATCTTTTAAAACTTTGATTTTTACAAAATTGTACGCATAAAATGTGAATTTTTGGTTGACAATACACCTCCATAAACTATTTTAAAAATTATTTGCTCATTTTCAAAATTTAATTTTAAAATTAAGTAAAGAATAAAATGTAAATGTAACGTTTTTGGTGCTGGTGAAAGTTAATCAGTTTTTAAAACCAGAAGAAAAAAGTTTTAAGTTTTAAAAAATCTTTTTATTTTTAATTTAATACAATTCTCTATAAGCGACACTCTACCAGTACGTTAATTATATCTGTCATTGGACTCGAGCGCACGTTATATATTCCAAAACCCAAAAAGTATAGAAAATTTGAACATAAAATGAAGCAGTAGTTATTTAAAAATAAGTTTCCAACACAAAAGTTGAAAAATTATCTTGCGCTGAAATTAAAAATTATTCATGAAAAATTAAAAACTTTGAAATGGGTTTAATGACAAGTTTTCCATACAAATTTGTCATAAAATATATTTTAAATCTTTTTAAATATTCTTTGAATGCGGCACTAAATATTTATAAATTTCGAAATCATTAAATTTGGACCTTAAAGAATTTTTTAAGGAATTCCATGATTTTAAGCCATCGCTCTTAGTTAAAATAATCAGGGTTCAACCCCTGCGGCAACCACATAAGAAAAAATTTGTTTTTTTTTCGTTTAATGGTATAAAAACGTATTCAGAATTTAACAACGCTGCTTGGCCCCCTTGTCGGTACTTCAACATAGCACATTCGCCGGCGAAATAAAATAATTAATAAAATGGCTATACTTTCACCACCTTTGTTTTCTCTCCTCTATCCCTTTCCTAAAAGAATGTAACATGATTACTGACTGAATTAATAGCCATTGTTGCCTGCGAGTTCTCGTTAAAAAAGAAAAGCTAAATGTAGGCATTTCCATGGCATCATACGAAACATTTGTACGTTTATAGAATGAAATAAATTTTGAATGAAATAAATTTTGTATATATAACAAGTAAGAGTGCTATATTCGACTATGCCGAATCTTATATACCCTTCACCATTTATGTAAATCTAGTTTAGTGAAGTAACTCCAATCAAAAAAAAAAAAAAAAAAAAAAAACAAACAAATATTCGGGAGACAGAGAATTAAAAAATAAGAAAGAAAAATTTAGCGCCATATAAAATTTTTCTTAAAAATATCAACGGCTCTTTACGGTCTAAGCATTGTTAAAAATTGTAGCATTTTCTGAAAGATCTCTTCAAAAGCTTTTAAATGATGCCCATATTGACAATCGAATTTTTTTATGAAAAGTTTAGAGGCCCATAAATCGGAAAAAATGGACGAGTGCCAATTAATTTCTCTTGATGTTTTTTTTTTCTTATTTTTTAATTTTCTATCGCCCCATACATTTTCTTTTTTATTAGACTTACTAAATTTGTTCTAAATGAAATGATAAAGTTAGAGGCAAATGTGGTGTTTTGTCCACTGCCTCGAAGAAAATGGACCAAATTTGCTAATTTTTAATAGGAAATTTTTCGAAAATATGTGTGATCGATTGGCGTATTAAATTTTTTCTTGCAAACGAAAGAATTTTGGTCGCAAATATTTGTCGTTAAAAATAAGACACATTTGTCTATATGAAAATGCACACAATCATAATTTCGGAGAAAATACGTCATACGCGGCGAGCTTTGCAATAGATTAATTTCTGTTTTTTACGCCGGCGAACGGTGAACAAATCAGTACAATGTGACCATGCTTGCTTTTAGTTTTAAAGTATTTTTATAAGTAAAGTTATTTTACTTGAATATTTGATTTATTTGTATGTTATAGTATTAAAAAAAATGAAAAAATTAGTAGTTAAATATAAAATTAGTTTTTAGTGTTTTAATTTTTTTATATGGTCACCCTATCAACTCACAAAAAGTAAACAAAAGTAAAAAAGTAAGAAAATATTCTCGTTTATTGGACTTCATACGACGAACTTACACAACGAAATTTGAATGACGAATTCGTCGTGTTGAACGAAATTCGTGGTTTGTCCCACTTCCTAGCATCACGTAGAAAAAAGTTTGTTTTTTGTTAACTTTCATTAGATTTTTTTGGAAATTTGCCTTTAAGTTTTTGGGAATGTCAAAATTCTCTTTAATTTATGTTTTAATATTTAATAAAATTATGTAATAACAAAAAATATAAATTTTTGCACAAACAATTCATTGTGACAAAATTAAAATCTTGTTACTTAAAGTATTTCAATTTATAAATGCGAAAAACTCACTTACGTGAGAATTTAACAGTTTTGAGCGAGTTTTTGAAGGATGTATTTTTATTACTTCTTATAATTGCTTTAAAACAATTGCATGCGTTGTAGAATTTTTTTATTTAAAGGCTTTAAAAACCCACAGCAGTGACGCTAAGAACCCAGAAAAGCTTTCAATCAATACCTTTAGTTAGTTAATAAAAACGTAAAATGTGTCTCGAGAGGAATATTGCTAAGATAAAGATATCTCTTTTCAATTATTTGTAATCTGCCCTACTGTGCATTATTTTTTGAGCAACGGAAATATACGATGTGAATAACTGCATTTTTTAAATCGAATAAAGTTTTATTTATTTATTTTTTTTTTTTTTATATAATAAACAAAATTCAATTTTATAAAAATTTGTTTTTTTTTTTTTTTTATATTTTTTATCTTTCAACCAAATTTTCAAGCTTAAAGAGACGTTCATACATTTGTTTTCATGTGAATATATTTGGTTTGACATACATTTTACTAAAGGACAGCATGACTTTCGGTACTTGAAAAGTTGTAGTTTACTGTGCTCTTAAAGCTGCTGTTTTCTGTTAAAGTCAAATTTAAAAGAAAAATCTTGTTCGTGAGTTAAAGAAAAACTGATTGAAATGAAAAGATAAGTGTTTGTGCTGTAAAGTAAATGTTGCTTAAACAAAGTTTTAAAAAACAACAACAACAACAATGAGAAAAAAATATAAACTTAAGTCAAAAGCAGCAGTTGTAAATGGTTTGGAAAAAACTAAAAATATGTAAAACAAAAAATAACGAAATAAAAGATCAGTCAGTGCGTGTTTAATCAAGCTGGCGTACGGTTCGAAACTTAAAACAAATAAATGAAATGAATTTTAATTTTTGTGTGGATTTTTAATAAAAATGCATTTATCAGTATAAAAATAATAGAAATAAAAAAAAGAAATTTATAATTAATATTAAGAAAATATTGTGATTATTAATCACATCAAAAATTAGGAAAGCAAAAATCTGTGTGTTTTTTTTTCTCACAAAACTTATAAGACTTTAAGTCTGTTATATAAATAAAAAATATATGAAACAAACATGTTAGAAACTGAAGAAATTACATTTCTCTCATACCTCTTTAGCATGGCCTGCATTTATCAATTATTCGCAGCAGGTATATATTTTGTTGGCTTAACGACACTGCTGCTATTTCTATATGACAACTTTAAGTCCGTGATATCAATTATAAAAGCTATTTTGGAACCATATTTTCAACCTCAACTGCCGCAAAAACTAGTGGATAAATATGGAAAGTGGGCAGGTAAAAGATATTTAATTTAATTTACATAAAAATACTTTGTAAAAGTGAAAATAAAAGCAATCAAATGAAAAAAAAAACAAAATTAAACAATCAACTGGCTAAAGTTCAATATGAATCAAATTTAAAATCAATTGTGTAAAAAAATAACAACAACAAAAATATACCGCTAATTTGCCATAACACGACCTCTACTCTAATTTCCATTCTTTTAACTTTAACACTTAAATGAATGAAATCAATTACCGATGAAATATTTTGAAACTTCTGAATAAAAAAAAATTAAATCAATTAGTAATAAAATACTTAAAACATATTTTTAGTCTTAGCTATACTTGGCTATGCCGAATCTTATATACCCTTCACTACTTATGTTAATCTAGCTTAGTGAAGTAATTCCAATCAAAAAGACAGATATTAAAGTAACAGAGAATAAAAAAATAAGAAAAGAAAAATTAATTAATAAATATAATTTTATATAAAAATATCATCGGCTCTTAATGGGTTAAGAATTTTAAAAAAATTTTTAGCATTTCCTAAAATGTCTCTTCAAAAGTTTTTGATATTGATATTGATATCTTGAAAATATGGATCACAATCGTAATTTTCTATTAAAAGTTTAGAGGCCCATAGCTCGGAAAATATGGGCAAGCGCCAATTTTCAATTGATGTTTTAATTCTTATTTTTTAATTGTCTATCGCCCTGTATATTTGTTTTTTTTTTTTTTTTTTAATTGAAGTTACTTCACTAAACTAGATTTGTTCCAATGATATAAAAAAATCAGAGGCAAGCGTGGTGTTTTGCCTGCTGCCTCAAAAGACATGGACTAATCTTGCTGATTTTTAATAGCAAGATTTTTGAAAATATGTCTGATCGATTGGCGTATTTAAATTTTCCCTGGCTCATCTAGTGACTTGGCAAAATTGATTTCAACACAAACAGGGACGGAAAGACGGACATCGCTAAATCATTTTTGCTATGCGTGAGAACTCAGAATTTATATACTTTTTGGGTTCGAAAACGGATATTGCAGAAATTACAAAACGGATAATTAGATAAAGGGTATATCCACTTTTTGTGGTGAAGGTTATAAAAATGAAGCCGTAAAGTTTGTGGTCCTGATCTTGTGAATGCAAAACGGTGCCGATGAAACTCGAAAAGTCTGATTAGAATATTGAATTTTCAAATTTCAAAATAAAGACGTGCAGAAAGTCTAATTACTATAAATGGTATATATGAGGTGATTAATGTCATAATGTGATATTTGATTCATAAATAGTATTTTTAGCACAAGGACTTCAAGAGTAATAATAAATTACTACTAAGAGTTTGAAAATTCAAAGTAAAAAAAATCCCACCAGTCACTTTTCATATCTCTACTTAAGAAAAAAATAATAAATATAAAAAATATTCTTTTATATTGAATTTCGTGAAAAATTATTCCTAAATATCTCTTATTTGAAATATAATTTTTACATTTAAACTTTTTAAATTTTATTTTAAGATTTTTTTTATTTTAAATGAATTAAAATTTATTATTTTCTGGCTTAGGTTCGTTTATCAATTTAATTTCTAAAAATCTCTAGAAAGAAAATTATTTACAAATGTATGTATGTGGACGTTTTCCAAAGAAAACAATAAAAATTAAACGCTGGCAGAATGTAATGCCAAATCCATCATCAGCATTCTTCGCATATGTCTACCTTAAGTTGTGTATATTGTAAACATCATCTATTTAACCAACTAATTTTGTAAGTAAGAATACGAGGAATATTCATATCAATATTCCTTTGGTTGGACGAAGTCGACACACAAACTAAAGTATGTCTTCACTGTTAACTTTGTAACCTTTATTAACACATTTGTTTTTGCAATTTTTGTATCAGTCGCCAATTGATCACGAAAGCAAATTTTGCCTTTGTCCGTCATTTATTTTTAGAAATTAAATTAATAAATGAACCTAAGCCAGAAAATAATAAATTTTATATTTTTATTGCGCTATTTTCCCGATATTGATTATTGGATGTAAAAGCACGTCTCGATGGCCATTTCGCTACCGCTTACTTAGCTCTTCAGGAAACTTCTTAAATTATTTTAAATGAACTAAAGGTTTTTGTCTAAACAATAAAGTAAAGACAAAAATCAAAGTCCAAGCAAAAACAACAATAATCAACTTTGATTTTAATATTCCCGTGTTTTAAGTTTTAATTATAATGAATTTTTATTTATTTTTTTTTTTTTATATTTAATTTTAATATCAGAAACTCTTAACATTTCGTTCACAACTACTTCGGCTGTATTTGATACAACATACAATTTACAATAGGTTGTGAGTTGTACGTTTGTTACAATTTAAGTTTTCTGTCTTTCTCTCATGGATTGCATTGCCTTTGAAATTATTATTACAATTTTTTTTCGTTCAGTTACCGTTAGTATACAATTCCTCTTAAATTTTAATTCACATTAAACCCTATCAGTTAAATCTAGGGTCAAAGATTTAGTTGCAAAAAAGGTTAGATACGAAAATAATAACCAACAAAAAAGTGCAAAAACATTTCATTAAAATTTTAAATTAAAATAGAGTTATTAAAAATTGATTCTTTCAATTCGAAATACAAGCTTGTAAAAAATAAAAGTCACATCTTGTATCGGGCACCCTTTACCTTTTATATATGAAAATCATGTCTCTATGGCTCTTCTAGCTTTGACTTTATTTTATTACTTTTAATTGAAGCAGGGAAGATAAATGGACCCAAGTGGTCTGTGGTAACATGGCTGCCTGCTGAAATCCAAATTATTATAGCATCTATAATATTTTAGGAACAATTTGAGTATCTAGCCATAACAGTTCATAAGATAGGACAGACATTGTAGCGATATTAATATGTTTACTTTTTTATTTATAGCGTACGGAATCCTAAAAAAATAAGAAAAGTACAAACAATAATTTATTTTTTATATTTACTTTATTAATTAAATTTGTTAAAAATAACAACAACAAAATGCCTTAAACGTTTTTACATCTGGCGGTATAAAAAATGTACTCGTTCAATAAAATACTTATTTCTTGTATTCTCATCATCAGTAAAACTTGCAATAAAAACAAGATATTTCACAATAGTTACTGTGCAAAAAAATTTGATTTATGGCAATATTTTTGCTTAATTTTGTTTTTAAATTTTAAAGAGAAAAAAAATTATTTTCAAGCATTAAGCAAATATTTGCAGAGCAATAAACAACTACTGTCAGCACAATTTTTGTTGTAAGTCAAGACAAGGCAAATAGTTGTTATTTTGTTACATAAACAGGTGATCAGAGTTTGTTATTCAGATCATTATTTCACAAAACAGAATCACGTTTTGGTATAAGAAGGACATTGACGTACATATACAGGCCTAGTTGAGAAGGTCTAAGCTACCAAAAAATTTTTGACAGCAATGTTGCAAATGCCAAATATCATAAAAAAATTTTTAAACTTAACAATACCCTACACTACGCCTTGACGAGCAGTTGATTTGTTTGCACATGAACAAACTGTCGACAGAATAGTTAACAAACATTTGTTTTTTCGTATGTTATCGACACAAACCGTATTAATGTTGGCACATGAAATTGTTCAAATTATTCAAATCAATGGCTCTTCAAGATGGCGTGTTATGGAAGCAGATATTTTTATGGATTTATTATACAAAGAACTAAAGTTCAAAGTATATTCGAATCGAAAAAATAATGATTTTCGGTTTGGATAATCAAGTAAACTAACCCTCCCCCCTAGGCGATTATGCCCAAAAACTATTGAGCTCTTCATCTCCGTATACTGAAGGCACATACTAAATTTCATTTCAATACAGAGCATTCACAAAAATATTTTAACAGTGAGGATATTCGACCTTAAAATGTAAAAATCCGTTGAAATTACTTTTTCTATACTACGTGTGGCAAAGTAAAAATTTTTGTATTTATAATCTTTATTTTGACTAACAGCGAAAATAAATGAGGTCGCTACTGCTCTCACCTTAAACGTGATTGCGCTATGCACATATCGCTGTTACTTAAGGCCAGGATTCACCATCATACACAATCGTACGATTTAATTGCATAAAAATCTGACAGAATTCTGTTCTACTTTAAAAATCGTTTTAAAATGGCGTCGTAGGTGTCACGCTATTATACAAAAAAGATGCAAAAAACAGATGCTTTTAATATTTTGTTGTTGCTTTTTCATCATCTTCAAAAAAATCAACTCTGATCGCATAGAAAAAAATCATTTTATGAATTATTTCAAAAGATTTTAAAATCGTACAGATCTGTCAAAAAGTCTGTCACACACATACGCTTTTAATCCATACTATCATACTTTTTGAGCACACATGCAATTTTTAACAGATGGTGCGCCTAACAATACGGTATTCACTATTTTTTTTTTTTTTTTGTTCTTTCTTTTTGGCGAAAAGTTGTCATAAGACAACTAAGTTTTCGTGAATTTTTGACGGCGGCACATTAATGCGGACGTCTTAGTAAAGGGTGGTTTAATTATATTTCAGACTTTTTTGAGGCGTAAAAGGGTATTTAAATACTTAAATCTTTTAATGTAGGATGACAATTGTGCGACTAGTCCACAAATACATCTACTAGAAGTTTTTGTTACTAAAAAAATGCAAGAAGAAGTGCGTTAAGTGGCCACATTTTCACAAAAAAAAGGTGCAACTTTAAATGCAACTCTGATCTGGATATGGATTATTATACCCTTCATCACAGGTGCAAAAAGCTTATCATTCCGTTTGTAATTGCTACAATATCAATTTCCGACCCCATAAACTCTTTATATTCTGAGTTCTTATGTATGGCGAAATCGATTGAAGGATATCCGTCTGACCGTCCGTGTTAGTGTTGAAATAAACTTGGCCAAGGTACTAGATGAGCTAGAGAAAATTTAAATACCTTAATCGATCAAACTTACTTTCAAAAATTATGCTATTGAAAATCAGCCAGATCGGTCCATGTCTTTCGAAGCAACGGACAAAACACCACACCTGCCTTTAACTTTTCCAAATCATTTGGAACAATGAAGTAACTCTAATTAAAAAAAAACAAATATAGAGAACGATAGACAATTAAAAATAAGAAAAAACATTTAGTGAAGAAATTGGCGCCCGCTCCTGAACTTTTCATAGAAATTTTCGATTGTGCACTTTCTTTTGTAAGACATCAATATGGGTATCATTTAAAGGCTTTCGGAAGGGTACATTAAATTCGGCATAACTAAATATATCACTTTTACTTGTTTCATTCCTTTTCCCCCGTTGTGCGCCCATAATCGTAACAGATGTTAAAAATTTTAACCTTCTTATTCCACTGTTATTTAGAGATTATCTGTAGGCCTGCCATACTTGCCGATTTTTAACCTAAAGATTATCAAAGTACTGATTTGACGATTTTTGCTCCAAAAATGCCCATATTTTCCTTAATATCTTAAACGCAGTAACTTTGTATACATTACTTTAAAGCAAGTGATAACCTAAAGAAACGACCTTTAATTAGTTCGTTGTTCCCTGAAAAATTGTATCTTTAGTATAAAAGTGATGTAAGTCAAAATAATAATTAGATTAACAATTCCTTTAAACAAAATTATTTTAATGTGATTTTTATCGTATCAATAATCATATTAATTTTTATTAAATTATGTGATTTTTATCGTATTTAAATAATCGTTATTTTGAATTGATAGAAATGAAAATGAGAAAAGTAAAATCACTCACAAATTTACTATCAGCAATTTGGCTGACAGTAATAAACAATTAAATTTAACTATCAAATAACTATAAACATTTGTCAGCGTTTGGATATTTCTTATATTTTAAATTATTTACGAGGGTTGTTCATAAAAGAAGGTCCCTTAGAACCTTGGTTTAAATATAGAATATATTTTTGTTTCGTAAAAATAACTCAGTTCGTAAAGAACAAATGTAAAAGCATCCATTTTTACCGTTATATTGGTACTAAAACTGTTGTCAGCACATGCTATTTTTGTAGATAGAAAATTTCTAACATTGTCCACAGAAATCTGCAACAAATATTTGAAACAAAATTTTTCTAAATTTAAATTTAAAAAAAATTAGAATGACACCGCTAATAGGTAATAAAAGAAAATAAAGGGTCATCCAAAAAATGCGCCTACATCTTTCTTTGAAAAAAAAAAAAAAACACAAACTATTTGCAATTTTTTCAAGCTGTTTTTTTTATTAGAAGTTTGATCCATTACAATTATAAGTGGAATAGAATATCATTCAAATGTCCACCATGACTGCGTCTGCAGACATCAATCCGAATATCAAAATTTTCAATGACTTTCCGACATGTTGCTGGTGTTATTTCACGAATTGCAACTTGAATGTTGTTCTTTAGATCATTAATTGTTTGTGGCTTGTTAGCATACACTCCACTTTTCAAAAAACCTCAGAAAAAAAATCTAATGGTGTTAGATTACATGACCTTGGAGGCCAGTTGAAATCTGCATTTCGTGAAATTACACGTTGAGGAAATTTTGATCGCAAAAGCGTTATGTTCTCTCGAGTTGTGTGACATGTAGCACCGTTTTGCTGGAAATAGACGTCAGACACATCAATATGATTCAACTGTGTCCATTAAAAGTCTCTCATCATTGATTGGTATCACTCAGCATTCACAGTAACAGCATTTCCAGCATCATCTTCGAAGAAAAAATGGCCCAATGATTCCATTTGCCCAAAATGCAAACCAAACAGTAACTTTTTGTGGGTGTAGATATTTTTCATGAATAACACGAGGATTTTCATCACCCCAGATACGACAATTTTGCTTATTGATGAATCCATCCATTCTGACATGTGCTTCGTCACTAAACAAATTTTTGCTTGAAAACAATGGATCTGTTGTTCGTTAATAAATAATCCAACTAGCGAAATTACGACGTTGTAAATGGTCTCTTTCTTGTCCATGTTTAAAACGGTACTACCTTCTAATAAAACAAAATGGCTTATGTCATTTGAAAAGATGTCACGTGTAAAAATCATATAGTGCTGACAGCAAGGCGTCACATTTGGATGACCCTTTTTTAAAATTGTAACAATCATTCTTCGTTCATCTGTTGGAAAGAAAAAAGTAACCAAAACAAACATGTCTGTTTGTTTAAAATAAATTTCTTTTATTACAAAACAGTGATCTTTATTTACATTACCCAAAGTTGTTCCGGTATTTGTTTATTCGCTTTATACATGTTACAACCAAGATTGCCTTAAGAAAAGAAAATAAAAAGATTTTTTAAATATAATAAAATCAATTGTGTCGCTTATGTTTATTACAATATCTTTTAATTTAAATATTATTTTGTATGTATTGCTATTGCTTTTATTATTTCTGAAAACCAATAAATTAACACACTATAAAATTATAAAAATCCGTACCCTTTGTTTATATCGTATCAAATGGCAGCTATAATTACAAAAAAAAGTCATGTGTTTCCAACAAAAATTTCATTCCGTAGCTTGTTAGCTTTTAACAAAGTGACATTATATTAGATTTTCTTATGTTTTAAAATTTTGTGTTTCTCTTTGTAAAGACCACTGTTCATTAAACAGTTTTAACCGGCTTTTTGCGCTCATTTTGTGAAAGCTGCCTGCTAAGCCGTTAAGCGCTCACATTTGTCTTCTCTTGCGTTTTTGTTTTTATTTTGCTTTTGATTTTCTTTCTTAGCTTAATTTTTAAAGGCCTTTGTTTAAGATTAATAAAATTTTTTTTTAATCTGTATTAATAATTTAAAAAAATTTTTCGATATCATAATCGTTGCAGCTGCCAGCTAAAGACCTTGTTTTGTTGGTAGTTTATTATCAAAGTTTACGCACCTAAAATGTGTGCAATTAATTGCTTCAATCAAGAAGGTTTTACTGCTCAAAAAAAAAAAATTAATATCGAATAAATTATATAAATTACATGGAAAAAATAAATAAAAACAAAAGAAACAAAACGAAAAAAGTCAAGTTCAAGATGATATAAAATTTTTTTTTTGTTTGTTTAATTAAAATATAATCTTAGATCGTTACAATTTGCCTTCTAAGAATTATTATGTTTCCTAAATCTTCTTTTAATTATTATTTTTTAAACTTTATTACTGCAGATTGATATCTTGTAAATGTTAAGGTCATTTTGAATTAGTTTTAATTTAAAACGAATGTAAAAAGTTTAATACGTTTAGAGTAGAAAAATTGTGCTGCTTGGATGCTTGTTTTCAGTGTTTCTTTGATAATTTTTAAATGTCAAAAAAAAAAAATTAATTCTTATAAATTTACAATTTAAAAATTTTAATGAGTTTTCGAGGCTGTAGTCACCAAACTAATTTTATAGCCAATTTGAATAAAACTACGTTTTTAAATTTTTGCTAATTTCAACTTAATATTAAATAATTAAATTTTTCGTAATACGAATTATCGAAAACATAATAAAATTTTAAAACTTAAAACTTTACTGTACGTTGAATTTTATGAAACCTTTTAGCTCTCATTTAGTTGATATAAAATTCTCTTAAATTACAAGGTCTGCTTAAGAGTTAAAGCAACAAACAAAATGACATTTCACCCCTTTTTTACACAGCTTAAACTGTTTTTGATCACATATAATAGAGTTTTAGGGTTGCCTACACAAAGTGTAAAAACGTAACCCGATTGTTTTCGTCACTATTTCTGTCCGTCACTACCATCTATTTCCGAAACCGTAATAGGTAGCCTCTTGATACTTTCACAGAATTTTTATTACTATAGCCGCTATAACAAATACTGAAAATTAATGGGTGTGCCGAAAGTGACGTAATATTCATAAAAATTTTTAAAATTTTTTAAACTTTGATAGGCAGACACATCAAATTTGTACAGTATCACTTAAATTGTGTGCGCTATGGCAACAAAAAAATAATAAAAAGTTATTTTAAAGGGTAACCCAATGTTAACGCGATTTACACTTTTATGATTATTAGGGCATTTACAAATATGTCCGCTATAAAAATAAAATGCACACAATAAATTTCGTAGTTAAAGGGTGCTTCCAGAAGGCCGTAATTTTAACGAATACGGCTTTACCTTTTAAACTATTATAGGCAAACGCTTGAAGTTTGTATAGAACAGTGACGGATCCAGGATTTTACTTTTGGGGGGGCTGAGTAGTAGTCCGGGAGAATTTCTCCAGTATATAGCGGCACGGGGGGGTACCTAAAAATTTTTGGATTTTGAGCTACTAAAATCAAGCTATTTCACAAATTAAAACAAGGCAGCACTGCCCTTCTGCATTCTTATTACCAGTGTTTACTTTTTTCTTAAAGAAAGAGGAGATATCTGACTGTTTCCGTTTCGACCTTTTACATTTATTACTGACGATATACACTTGATAAGACTTTTTCCCAATAAAAATGACAATACCACAGAATGGCGCAGAATGGCATTGGATGTACTTCAGTGTTGTCACATGCCAGACTGGCTCAAATTTCCCGCAGTGTTCTGAAGGAATTTCCCGAATTCAGCTTTAAGCGCCATATTTAAAACAGCCTTGTATGTATTGGCTTCAATTTGAGGTTATGTACGTGCTTCTAAGGGCTGTGTTGTTCCTATATTACAAAGTTAGCGATATTAACAACACCAAACACATTAAACAATTTAATAAAGGATTACAATATAATAATGGATAAGATTAAGTTAGCCTTTAAGGTTTGTAATCAGATTATATACAAATAAATAAATAAATAATTTTTTATCAATTTACTTTTATAATTATGAATATTTTGGGGGGGTGGGGCGTTACTTCAGCCCGTGAGCACCTTCCCCCTCCGTAAATCCGCCACTGGTATGGAAGATGTACAGCTATAAGAATGAGTACAAGATACAAAATCAAATGGAGAGTATGGCAATAGTAGTAGTAGTAGTAGTTATTTTTACATGAGTGGCCTTTTTTTTTGAACCGTGGTATGTTGGGACCATTTTTTACAGAGTATGCAATGCTAAGTCGCTATCATATCAAGTATATAAAATTAAATTTTAAAAGGTGTCCTAATAGTAACGTCATTTTTAAAGGGCCTTATTCCTAATTTACTCGAAGTATGTTTTGTTATGTCCGGTGTAACAAGCTCAAAAACAAATAAAATTAAAAATAAAGTGTGATCATACATGGTCACTTCGTATGTCAGTCATAGTCACACTAGGCCGATTTCTTGATATTTAAGGCCCTACAGTTCTCTTTGTAAACGACAATCAATATTTTTTGCACATGGGGATGCCTCATACTCTCTTTTTTTATTCAAAATTAATGAAAAAAATTCCGGTAATCAATGAGATGTTTTTAAATTCAATTTTAGTATTAGTAATAATTAACTGATTCCTTAATTTTTTCTGCAATCAGTAGGGTAATGCAAACCAAATTCCATTTTCAGTAAAATTTACTGGTTACTGCAATTTTTAGTGCACTTAAAGTATAATGCAATATACCAATGTATGGTTTTCTATGTAGCACTTACAGTTTTCACGCCCTCGGACAAGGCAGACAATTTTTAAGACGGGACATTATTTGTTAATATAAAAAAAGTTAAAATACTACAGTTCCTTAAATATGCTGGATTAGCAATAACTACATTCTTTTATATGAAACGTCTCACACCCGCTATATTTGTGCTGTCTGTTTTCAAGTTAGTAATTCATATTCTTGACTAACACTACAATGTAGAAAATTTTGCAAGAAGATGATTTTGTTTTACTGATTTAAGGCAAAAGATTACAGATCTCAGTTAAAATATGTCCTGTGAACAGGATTACTCAGATTACAATATTAATCAGCTAAACTTAAATCTTTTTATATCCTTCACCTTAAAAAGTGAAAAAAGGGTATATATAAATTTGTCATGCCGTTTGTTATTTCTACAATATCCAATCCCGACCTTATGCATAGCAAAGTTAATTGAGAGATGTCCTTCCATGTTAGTGTTGAAATCATTTTTACCCGGGCTACTAGATGAGCTAGAGAAAATTTAAATACGCCAATCGATGAGACAAAGTTTCGAATATTTTGCTATCGAAAATCAGCAATATCGATCCATGTCCTTCGAGGCAGTGTGCGAAACACCATGCCTGCCTCTGATTTTTCCGTATCATTTGTGAGAATGAACTAACTCTATTTAAAAAAACAAATATATGAAGCGATAAAGAATTTAAAAATAATAAAAAAAAAACATCAAGTGAAAATATTTGCGCTCGCCTATATTTTCCGAGATATGGCCCACTGAGCTTTTCATAGAAAAGTTCGATTTTGCACCATATTTTTTAATATGTCAGTATGGGCATCATTTAAAAGGTTTGGAAAATATCTTTAAGAAAATGCTAAGAATTAAAAAAAATGCTTAACCCATTAAGAGCCGTTAACATTTTTATGTAAAATTACAGTGAAAACTCTCTTAACCGGACACTCACTGTGTCCGCTTATAAGAGAGGTACTCATTATGTTACATATTTTTTTTGTATTTTATTTTTAAATGATACATTTTATTGTTTAATAGTTTATTGTGGATAAATAAAAATACATATTAAGAGTAGACTGTGGCTGCTGTTGTCAAGGTGGTAAGCACGTTGACTACAAACCTGGTTGGCCAGGGTTTAACCCCTGCGACAACCAAAAAATAAAAAAATGTTTTCTGTTTAATGGTATAAATACATATTCAGATTTAACATTAAAACATGCAGCCTCCTTCGTCAGTACTTCTTCATACCATATTCTCCGTGGAAGTAAAATAACTAATAAAATGGCTATACTTTCACTACCTATTCTTTTCTCTCCTCTATCCCTTTCCAAAAGAATACATCATGGTTTCACACTAATTAAATAGGCATTGTTGTCTCTACTATTCTTTAAAAAAAAAAAAAACTTAGATTGCTTCTATTTTAGCTGTTTGGTTTTAAACTGACTTTTAATGTTTCTTATTTATTAAAATGCAACAAAGTCTTCTTTGCCAAGATGCTTCAAACGAGCAATTTGCTTTAATGTTTCATCATAAGAATTTATGGAGTCTGGTATATTTTTATGTTCTCCCAAACGGAGCTTGGATTTATGATTTCGATATTTTAGTTTTGATTGACATTGAGTGTTAAGCAGCCTGTATATTGAACGTAGTGTTTTCATCAACAATTCTGTAAACAAACGACTTTATCTAATTTTTACTTTTATTGTATTCGAACTATTTTTCAAATGGTTAGCTAAAATGAAAATTCATGCAGCTAATGCAAATTCTAAAATCTTTGATTTCTCTTGAATTTCATGTTTGATATAAAAGTGTATTGGCTATCGAAATGAGTTATTATTTTTTAGAAAGGTTTAAGTTCTTTAATAGTTGTTATTAGATATCAGCAGAAAGAATGGTCCTTTTCGTTTTGCTACAATTTACCAATTGTTTAGTTTACTATTTGCACAACTATTAACAATAATTAACTACTTTTTCTTCTCTCTTTCTCCCTCTCTCGCCGTCTCTTGAAGAAAAAAATTACTTACGATATATACAGTGAAACCTCTCAAAACGGACACCTCTAATAACCGGACACCTCTAATAACCTGCTTAATTTTTTAAAACCAACCTGGTCATTAGCTTTTCCACACAAAATGTGTTTCTATAAGCGGAAACTCTTATTACAGGACGTGGACTCTAAATTCCAAAAATATTTTTCAAAATACCTCCCATAAGCAACTGTTAGTCATAGGCAAAACAGCCTGCCCTCTAGCATTAAAATATCTTTTGCTTAAGACTTTCCAGTAAACTGGAAATTTAAGAAAAAAATGTAAGGAAGATTCGAGACATTATGAGTGAATGGCTGCAGCAGTTCAATAGAAATATGAAATTTGAGAAGCATAAAATACTCTTGTTTTTGGACAATGCAGCACCTGAACCAAGAGAATTAAATTTAACAAATATATTATTTTTTTGCAGTTTGTCAGGCATTTGACCAAGGTATAATCCAAAACTTTAAAGTTTACGATAGAGGGTTAGTAATCAAGCACTTACATACTATCAAAGACCGATACTGTAACTTAAGCATCAAATCTCGCTTTATACTTCTGCAAAGCCTTTTGGGATAAAGTTGAAGCAGCAACAAATCCAAACTGCTTTCGGAAAGTAGGATTATCAACAGATAGTTATAATCTTTCGAATTTTAATGCAGATGATGATGATTATTTTTAAAATGAAGAATGATAATAATCTAAAATATCCAATAATCAAATTCAGATACCTTCACAATTATTAAGTTTAATTTAATTTAGTTAATATTTCGTTTTTGAAAATTAAGCAACAATTTGTTGCATTTTTATTTACAATTCAAATTATTTTTTTATTTTATTTTATTTTATTTATTTTTTTATTTTTTGGTTTGCTAATCTTTTATAAAACGTACTTAAGTTTTATTTAACTAATTAACATAGAATCGTTAATTACTTTATATCTTGCATTTAGTTGTGGCATTTAACTTTAATGTGTTTAATGATGCTGCTGACAATAATGATAATGATGATACTGATGATTGTGGTTAAAAATGTTGTAACTTGATTTTTTTCTTCTTCTTCGTCAACAGTGATTACGGGAGCTACTGATGGCATTGGCAAAGAATATGCTAAAGAGCTGGCCAAACAAGGAATTAATGTTGTGCTCATTTCACGTACAAAAGAAAAATTAATAGCAGCATCAAATGAAATTGGTTTGTATTTCAAAAAAGAAAACACAGATTATTGCTAATAAAACCTTAAAAAAATAAATGAAATTTTCTTTTTTTTGCCACATTACAGAAGCCGAGTATAAAGTTAAGACCAAATGGATTGCAGTGGATTTTTCTAGGGGAAAAGAAATCTATAAACATATAGAACAAGAATTGGCTGGCATACCAGTAGGTATTTTAGGTGAGTTATGAAAGAACAACAATATTTGAATATGAATTTGTTTTATAATATAAATTTAAAATTATTAGTCAACAATGTTGGCAAAATGTACGATTATCCCGATGAATTGGAAAATATACCCGAAGATATATTATGGGATTTGATTAATATAAATATTGGAGCTGTCACCCTAATGTCGCGTATGCTAATACCTCATATGAAAAAGCTGGGCAAAGGAGCCATTGTTAATATTTCCTCTGGCAGTGAATTACAGCCAATGCCTTACATGGCTGTTTATGGTGCCACCAAGCGTTATGTTCGCGCCTTTTCTTTAGCCATAGAACGCGAACTGTCTGAATACAATATCGATGTACAGTGTGTAACGCCATTGTTTGTGGTCACAAAAATGAATCAATATTCTGATACGGTAATGAAGGGCAACATCTTGATACCGCATGTTAAGTCGTATACACGTTCTTTAGTTTTTACTTTGGGGAAAACTATAGAAACAACCGGTTATTGGAGCCATGGTTTACAGGTAATTAATGTTTTATATTTGAAATTATTTGAATGGTAAATAAAAATTATTTTTTATTTTTTTTATTTTTAGTATTTTGTTATGAAACTATCACCAGAATGGTTGAGAACACGCATTAGCCACCTTATGACGCTACAGCTAAAAAACGAATATTTAAATACTCACGGTAAAAATAAGGTGGCATAAATTTGTACATAATTATTTTATAAGACTGCATTTTATTTTATGTTAAGTGTTAGTTTTAAAATGCATTGTAAATTGTTTCACATTTTTTTGGTTTGTTTAAATAAATTCACAAATGTATTTAAAATAAAAATAATTAAGTTTTAGTTTATATTTGAAATACTTTGTGAGCTATCGCTTATTATAAATTGAATATCAACTCTGTTTTTTTGCTGCATGCACTGTTACTCTGGGAATAGCTCGATCAAATAAAAAGTTAGTTTTCCTTGAAAAATGCGTCTATTTTTCGGGATCTAAAAAATTTATATAAAATCATGCACCAGAGATTATGATTTTTATAAAGTTTCAATACCGCCTACTTATTAATTGTATTACTTTTTTTAAAACTGATTAAAACACAAAAGAGAAGTGGTGAATAAAGCTGGATTCACCCATTGTTTCTGAACAACAAATTTTTGTATGTAGTTTTTATATGTAGTTTGACGTTTTTTTCTCTCTCTCTCTCAAAAAGAAACACGTCAAACTACATATAAAAACAATGAGTGAATCCAGCTTAAGAGTAATTTATATGGAGCTTCACTTTTCACAACTCTTATAAGAATTTGTGAGGCTGGTACATTTTATTTATTATTTTATTTTTGTTGTGTTAATTTTAAATTATATTTTTAATTCCTATAATTATTTGTTCCAAGTAAATTTCTCTTCCAAAGGGCAATAAACCTTCTAAGTGGCATGTACTTGTATCAGCCGTGTAAATTCTTATATTCCCTTCACCCATGTGACAATAATTTATCAGGTAATTGCGGACTGACAGCTGAGCTGCATAAAGTAGAAAGATGCAAAAAATACTAGTGACGGATGTAGTGACCCAGAAAAAGCTTCATTGTAATCTGCTATTATTTTATTTATCCTGTTTTCTTTAAAAAAGAGCACCAAAATTTTTAAATAATTTTTTTTTGAACAAATGAATTATTTAATTTAGCGAATAAATTTTTTTTATTCAAAAATGTAAAAATTAAAATGTACCCAAGCCGAATAAATAAATTCATGTGTAATAATATTTACCAGTTCAACTAATAATTTTATTGAAATTAAATTTTTCTTTCTTAGAAATTTTAATATGCTGGAACTTAAGCCGAATTAAAATAATTAATTGTTACAAAAAAAAAAAAAAAAAAATGCAGAAAATATTTCAAAAAACTAAAAAAACATTAAGTAAAAGCAATTAATAGTGCTGTATCTTCTATACCCTTCATCATCTATGTATGTAAATCTGGTTTAGTGAAGTACCTCTCGTCAAAAAAAGAAATAAATAAAAAAAACAAAAACAAATATTGAGCTGACAGAAAATAAAAGAATTAATATTAAACTTTTTAAATTTTCTTCCGTTCAGGATTTGAACTGTGAATATTTTAATGAATTAAAATTAATTGTTTTCGGACTTAGGTTCATTTAATAATTTTATTTTCTAAAAATCTTTAAAAAAAATTAATTTTAAATGTTCCGCATACATTTTCCAAAGAAAAAGAGAAAAGTTAGACGCTGGCAGAATGAAATGGCGCATTTTCAGGAGCGCCAAATCCATCATCAGCATTCTTCGCATCTATCTACCTTAAATTGTGTATATTGTAAACATCATCTTTTTAAACAGCTAATTTTTTCTTTCTAAAAATTTTTTAGAAATTAAATTAATTAATGACAGACAGAAAACAAAAATTTTAATTCATTTAAAAATTAATATTTTTGAAATTAAAAATTGAATCGGCTTTCAATCGGTTAAGCATTTTTTTAAATATTTAGTATTTTCTGAAAGATCTCTTTTAAAGCTTTTAAATAATACCCATAATAATATTTTAAAAATTTTGAAAATGTCTGAGGTCCTTAACTCGAAAAATATGGGCCAACGAAATTTTTTCACTTGATGTGTTTTTTTTATTTTTTAATTCTCTATTGCCCCATACATTTGGTTTTTTTTTTTGGAGTTACTTCACTAAACTAAATTTGTTCTAAAAGATATGGATAAATTAGAGATATTAGTGGTATTTTAGCCGCTGCCTCGAAATACATGGACCAATATCGTTGATTCTCAATATAAAAATTTTTGAAACTACGTCTGATCAATTAGCGTATTTAAATTTTCTACAGCTCATCTAGTGCCCTTGCAAAAATAATTTTAACACTAACAAGGATGGACAGACGGTCATCGCTTTATCGAATTCGCTATGCATAAGAACTCAGAATATATTTACTTAATGGGTTCGGAAATGGATATTGTAGAATTTACAAACGGAAGATATTTCCTCTTTCCATTTATGGTGAATATAAAAAAACGGATTCTTAACAGTAGCCAGGGATCGAACACGTATTACAATCAAAGTATGCTGCTAAACATTTTGCCCATACACTTAACCCTTATTCAGAAACCTTTGTAAGACATAGTGGGTTAAAGTTTTTTCTCAAAATATCTTTTAGAAAATTTTAAAAAAGTCTTTTAAAAAAGCATTATGTTCGTATATGTAACCAGTGTATGAAAACAAACAAAACGTATCGCAAACGTTTCAAGCAAAGACATAAATTTCATAAAATACATGTAAATAAAAAATTTTAAAAACACTTAAATTAGAAACCGTAAATTTTTATTTTTTTAATAAAAATAATTGTTGCCAATAAAACTTTGCAGTAATTAGTAATTTTACAATTGTTAAAGGAAACACTGTTTGTTAAGTAATTAAACAATACAATTGTCGTTGTAGCAAAAAAGAAAACTAAAACATTATTTTACCCAAAAAAAAAAACAAGGTCAATGCTTTAATGTCTTGGTTGCTTAAGTACATAAAAGATGTAATTGTTGAACAGTCAGTCTAACAATTCAAAATGTATAAATTTGGCAATGTCTTGAAAACGTTGTTAAAACAACAATATAAAAAATAAAACTGTTAACAGAAACAATTAATTATTGCAAGACACAAACCATAAACAAACAAAAAAAAAACATGGACCCATAATTACGAACCAAAAAACCTGCTGAATGTTGCTTTATGCAGAATGCAACATCAACTTCAATGTCATTATAAAAATAAAACGTTTAATTAAACATGCAGTTATTTTATAAATAAAAATATTTGTTTTTAATTTACATACGAATCTTAAAGTACAAAAATAATAAAGTTTAATCAAGCGTCCAGTCTTCACTGTTTCCATTTTATGAAAAAAAAATAATTAGCGGTCAATGACTCAGTATTAGGAGAAAAACAAAATAAGTTGATTGTTGTGTATGGACTCGTCTGAAGTTGGTTGAAGAGTATTAAACATTAAAAACCAGTAACGGTTGAAAGTAAAACTGCAATGCAGCTGAGACTAAATTGTTATGCAATTTATCCCCAAGTCATACAAGTTTATATTGTTTTTCTTCTGCTTTTTATAAACAAAAAACAACTTGCAATTTTTAATAAAGTTTTTTTTTGCAAACAGCGAGCTTTCATATAAAAAAAAATCATTGAAAGCATTAAAAAAAAATCAAGCTTATTTTTGTAAACTTCACAATAAATAAATAAAACTTAACCCATATTTTTGATAATAAAAATTATATTTAACCTTGGCGTTTAAGATCATTTAAAATTAAACAATTCAACACAACCTCCAAAACTTAAAAACCGCAATTTAATTGTAATAACTTCAGAGAAATGAAGACAAAAATACAAGTAATGCAAGATAGAAATAAGAAGTGAGGAACTTGAGTTACAGTTCAAGTGTGAAATAAAATATTGTAGCCTTTGTAAGAAACCTTATTGGTTTTTTGTGATATACAGCCCAATCACAAACAAAAATTCCAAGCGAGTTCTTTTCTCCCTTTTTTCCTATAATGAATTCTTTTCCTTTTTCCTTGACTGCGGAAAGTAAAAAAATTCGAGGGGAAAAAGTAGGTATTTTATGATTAAATAAAGAGAAATTTAATGAAAATAAGTAAACAACTCTCTTCAAATCATGGAGATGCCACTTTTTTATTTTTTTGTTCCCACAAAATTAATACAGGCATGTCACAGAACTCAATTCCGATCGAAAGTGGTTTCAATTCCGTAAATTGCTTCTTCAGAAAACTAAAAACGAAAAATTTCTTCGAAATAAAACCACTTTCAAATTTCAAAGTGGAATTTAGTTTCTTTGAAATTTTGTTATTTGTGTTTCTTAAATTTACTTTTATGCTGTGTCCTACTTAGATTAGCCTTGTTGTTTACTTTGGTGGGCAAAATATTGCCACATTTAAATTAAATAGTGGAGATGTAATACTTTTCAGGAGTCAACAAAATCGATCGGAATCTGAAGAAGGTAAAACAAACTCGATCGGAATTGTTAATACGGATTAAAACCATTCCGATCGTAATGTGTGACAAGCCTGATAAAAAATTTTGTGAGAATATTTATGCTTGGGCTGATAGATAATCATATGACGTTTTCATTAACAACAAAAATTTTTTATTTGCGAAAGGCTATCACAGGTTCTCTTTTTTACCCCTAACTGACGGCGTCCATACTTAAAATCCATACGGCACTACTTTTGCTAATGGTCTACTAAATCTTTTCCCAATATTGACGAATTCCCCAATTATTTGGATTTCATTTGGAAGAGTGATTTCAGGAATGAAGAATAAAAATTATAAGTTTCCCCTTTTTTTAACAATAGGGTGACGCGGAGAGGAAAAAGTTTCTGCTTGCCATTTTTTTCTTTGTGACCAGGGCAATTCCTTTGTGAACTGCTTAACTACTTTCGGTCTTCGTTTAAATATTAAGCTTCGCAGTATCTTTGTAGCATCCGCTTTGAAGTTAGCTAGAGAAGAAAAAAGTCGAAAAGATGTCTCAAAAATATCGACGGATTTAAAAGTAGTTTTAAAAACCATTCTAGAGGAAGAAAGCTAGCAGCCTGAAATCAAGTTACTAACGAATTTTTATGCCGCTCTATGCTCCAATGGGAGTTAAAAAAAAAAACTCCTATATAATATTAGGTCTGTTCAGTAACTTTACTAGCAAAAACTAGCAAAAAAAAATTTTGTGGCTTTGGGAATGATATGTAAGACCTTAGAACTGTGACCATTAAATAGTATCGTTTTTAAATTAAATGTGATAGAAAAAGTATATAAAACAGAAGACCTTCATAAGCTAGCAAAATAATGTCCACCACAAGGAAAAATTGAAAATAATAATCTAAATAACTTAACAGCAAAAATATGAACATAATTCTAGATCATTTTCAACAGCGTTTCCCACAAAGAAATTAGACATCACCTTGAAAAGTACTTGCCTTATAATAACTTACTTTTGTGATTGGCAAATTTTGTTACTCGCTTACAAAACGCATTAAACGAATTAACTCGTGAACATTTTCGTGCCATCATTTTTCACAACTTTCGACGTGAATTATCACGACAAGAGTGCATTGATGAACTTAAATCTGTGTATGGGTATAATGAATTTAATCGTGGCCGAAGCTCGCTCAAAGACGAATTCCGTGAAGGTCGTCCAAAAACGGCTGCCGGAGAACATTGATGCCGTGCGTGAACTCATAATGTAAGATCGACATGCAACATACCGAGAGATAGAGACATCCTTGGACATTTCTTCCACCAGCATACATTCGATACTGCATGAACACCTGGCCGTAAAAGAGGTTTGTTCTCGTTGGATCGCGCACTATTTGAAAGTCGCTCAAAAAAAGGCTCGTGTCGACTGGTGCAAAGAAATGTTGCAAAAATACGATTGCGGTGCTTCAAAAGACGTTTATAAGATCGTCACAGGTGACGAATCATGGATCTATGCGTATGAGCCCGAAACGAAACAACAATCGACCGTGTGGGTCTTCAAAGACGAGCAAAATTCAACGAAAGTTGTTCGTGGAAGAAGCACTTCGAAGCAAATGGTCGCCTGTTTCTTCGGCAAAACTGGTCATGTGGCGACTGTTCCGCTTGAGCAACGTAGGACGGTCACTTCTGAGTGGTACACTACAATTTGTTTGCCTGAAGTCATCGGAGAAATTCGAAAAACCAACAAGAGAAGACAAATCATTGTTCACCATGACAATGCGAGCGCTCACACATCGGCTCGAACCAGAGCGTTTTTGACCGGCCAAAACGTCGAATTAATGGGTCATCCGCCGTACAGCCCTGACTTGGCACCTAATGACTTCTTCTTGTTTCCGCACATCAAGAAAAAAATGCGTGGTCAACGATTTTCGTCGCCAGAAGAAGCTGTTGAAGTGTTCAAAAACCATGTTTTAGAGGTGTCTCAATCGGAGTGGAAAAAGTGCTTCGACAACTGGTTTGAGCGCATGCAAAAGTGTATAAATCATGCTGGAGAATACTTTGAAAAACAATAAAACCATTTTTGATTATAAATATTCGCATTTTCACTATTAGGCCAGAAATATATAGAGCAGCCCTCGTACAGCTGTTTAACAAATTTTTGCAAGTACAAATTTTACCATTTAAAACCTGCAACCAGTCTTGTCAGTTATGGCGATTTCTTGCCGAACGTGGTGAAAAAATTTCTTTTTGGCAAAAAAATAAATGGTGATGGGTGAGATACCTGGCAGTGTTTAAAATACTTGTCAAAATTTTTGGCTATCTTATATGATTTTCTTTACCTTCTGCTAAATATTTAGTTTTTAGTTGAATGTCATATGCAAGGGCGCTTAAAGGGAAAAGCATGTCTATTTTTTAAGTTTATTGTCAGTTTTTAATTGCAAAATACTGTAACTTTTTGTATTTCAAATTAAAATTTCTACAGTTCAAGTAGTTTTTAATCGTCCCAGATTTATCTTTTATCTGGGACACATAAACCGCATTTAAGCAGAATATGAGACGCTAATCACGCACTTCGTATTTGTGAATCACAATGGGGAGACCTTCATTTTATAAATCATAATTGTCGATGGCCGTTCTTAATTATAAAATAACTTAAACACTACACACCTTACTTTTTTAGGCCAAGTTGTTTACTTTTATGTTTTCTCAGTTTATGCTTTTCTTTTGTTTTTTTATATATTTAAGCGTTATTAAAAACCAAAGTACCTTTTACAAATGAATTCCTTCTTTCTTTTAATAAAATTTTTTTTCAAATTTTTATTACCAATGTAAATCTTATCTTTTATGATAAAATAGGTAAATTAAATAAAAATGACTATATGAATAATATTAAAATATTTTTATATTTTAGTGATGTTTGGCGATATTCGATAAACCGTTTGGTGAGAAAGATCGAAAAATGGCACTTTTTAGTTACTGAACAGACCTATTGTCTTACATGACTTTTTGAACTTCTTCCTGAGCGGCTGTTGTCTCAGAAATGCGAGTGGAAATTAGCTCGTTTACCTCTTAACGGATTCTCAGGGTCCAGCTTGAGTTTAGCAAAATTTAAATTTACAAAATTTCCAGCAAAGAAACAAAGATGTCGACTCACACAGAGTGCGCCTTTAAATAGACAGATTTTCAGAATTCGCTAAATTTTATTAAACCAGTCACATAGCAGAAACTGCGACTCGAACTTTGGCTCTTTCCTGGATTCCGTTAATATGTATTACTGATAATAAAACTAAGGCTTCTGTCTCGTTATGTTTTTTCTGTTGTAACTGTATACTTATCTGACATTGGGCAACCTAAATTTAAGAAAATGCTTCTCTGTTCCTCCCAAAAATTTCGTAGAAATAAAAACACTTTATTTATTTTTTTTTTTGTAATTTTATTTTAAAATAAAATCGATTTAAAGAAATTTTTTAGATGTTATTTTACAGATACCATTTTGTTGTTGTTGTTGTTTTTACTAAAATTTCCTTTTTTCGATTTTATTCTTTTAATTTTCTTTCTAAAACAAAATTACGGCAAAAAGAAATTTGTTTCGATGTATTTCATAAATACAAACTACTAATACTAATAAATAAAAATTTTTTTTTTCAAATCCTGTACAAAAATTCAATTAGTTTTAAATCATAAACTACATTTAAAACAAAATAAAACAAAAAGAGTTATTTAAAAAAAAATTAAGCTTCTACAACATATTTAGTTATAGTTGACGTCAGTGGTGAGATGAAACTTAGCTGAAAATATAAAATTATGAAATTATAAATGAGATTTTTTAACAAAAAAAATAATACAAACCTTTATTCATTTTGAATGCAGTTCACTTTAAATGCTTGAATTTTAATACAAATTTATGACGTCAACTGAAAAGATATAAAATAAACAATTTTTATTTTTATAACAAAATATTCATTTGTTATTGATTTGTAAATGAAAATTTTACATCTAAAAATATTGATAATTTATTTTAAAATATTTTAATGTGTTAACAAGAATCTGTACTGTTTATTTTTTTTTTTCCTAATTTACAGTAGTGATCAAAACATTTAATACTGAGAAAATTTCTTTTACCCTTCACTACAAAAAGTAAAAAAGGGTTACAACTTAGTTTGTCATTCCGTTTGTAATTTCTACAATATCCATCTTAGACCCCATAAAGTATATTTGTTCTGACTTCAAATGCATAGCGAAGTCGATTGCGCGATGTCCGTCTGTCCGTCTTTCCGTTCGTGTTAGTGTTAAAATCAACTTTGCCAAGTCACTACATAGATGAGCTAGAGAAACTTTAAATACGTCAATCGATCAGACATAGTATCGAAAGACGTGCTACTGAAAATCAGCAATATCGGTCCATGTACCTCGAGGCAGTGGGCTCAACACCACGCCCACCTCTAGTTTTTCCACATCATTTGGAACAATGGAGTAACTCCAATCAAAAAACAAAAATATAAAGCGATAGAGAATTAAAAAATAAAAAAAAAACATCAAGTAAAAAAATTGGCGCTCGCCCATATTTTCCGAGTTATAGGCCACTGAAATTTAAAATTTTTTTTAAATATCAATATGGGTGTCATTTAAAAGCTTTCAAAAAGATCTTTCAGAAAATACTGAATATTTAAAAAATGCTTAACACATTAAGGGCCGATGATACTTTTATGTAAAATTTTATAGTTTTTAATTTTTTTCAGCGATTTACAGAATAAGGCTGCAGCTCTACGACTCTACAATTTATTAAATTGGCGATATAAGATTTGGACAAACACTAATGCTTGTTTTGTTTATTTTTTAATTTACAAAAGCTCGTTATCGTGTACAGGAGGTACCCCGTCTTTTTTATACCTTCACAAATGGTTTGAAAAAACGCTTCATTCTCTCATTATAAATTTCTTTGTTTGTTTATTTATTTCTTTGTTTGTTTGTTCATGCCTCAGGGCTAAACGACTGAACCGATTTTAATGAAATGTAAAACACGGGTAAATATTTGTCCTCACAGTAAAATAGTGATTTTTTATTTTTAAATAGCAGACCATGAGGTAAGAAAAAGAGCAAACGGCCATTATTAAATTTCGAAAACAATTCAAACAAAGTCTAAGCGGATTTCTGCTTATAGCTTCCAAATTTCCTGTCTGCCAAAAACTAACGCTTACTTGCAGAAAATTGCTTGCAACTGTGCATTTACCTCGTATTAAGGCCAGCAAATACTGAGCAATCGCACACGATATGCGCTGCCTCCTAAACCTCTTTTAGCTACAATTTACAAACATTAAATTTTCAAGTCTTGAAACTAGAGTAGGACTCTAGATGAGGGTACATCGACTTCAACCGATATTTTCAGCCTATTTTTAGTACCTACCATACTTTCAGCTTCATGAATTTCAAGCGTTTTTATATCTTTGCTCGTACCCTCACATCCTCTAAAGCTATTCTGGGTTTTAAAGTAAAAATAATATCTTTTCGAAACATCTGCTACTACGAATCCTGCAATGCCAATACCGATACCCACATCAGACTCTTGGTTCGATGTTAAGGCATTAAATCACAGACTGTTTGTCGAGTTCAATAAAAAGTCTTTACTTTGCCTAAACATTTCTGTTTGATAAATGCACTCGTCCAAACGTAACGAAGAAGGCAAGTTTTTTTCTGAAAATATTTCTGAGCCGCTGTTTTCTTCGTAAAAAATTCATCTGCAATAATTTTTAAGTCATTTTTCATACAACAGTTATATGTATAAATTAAGGATGTAGCGATACGTCATTTCGCCAATCCGATACCGATACTTAAAAATAAATATCGCCGATACCGATTCCGATACCGATACGCATATTGAAGCTTACCTCACGTAAAGTAATCTTTTTTTAATTAGGACCAGCGCTCAGGAGATGACCCCTACTTATACAATGCATTGTGCCGGAACTACGAAATTAGGTTGTGGGAAGGGGGATAGAGGGAGTAGTGCTTGTGGACATTTAATTTGAATCTTTGCACATGGCAGGAAAGACCTCTGCAGAGAGTTTATTCCACAAACGAACTCTTCGGCTCAAAAATGCGTTGTGCGATTCATTAGCCACAATCGACCACAAAAGAATGCGCTCTTGATGCAGAGCGCGTTGCGCGTATGAAATTACGGTTTTCAGGTGTCAACAGGGCTGGATACCCTACTGTCACCGATGAGCTTCTTCGCTCTCTCCTGTACGCGGTCGAGTAACTCCAAAATAGACTTTGAAGCACCGGTCCATACATGAGAGTTGTATTACATTTTCGTTCTGATAAAGGTGACATAGATAGTAAGGAGATCAGATGAAGTGAAGTATTTGCAACATGAAAAATACACTTGTTCCAACGAACATCGCATTGAATTTTCATGCCAAGAACATCGAGAGCTTCTGATTCCTTAATATATATATCACCCATTATATGTTCAGTAGTACGCCTGTGCGAAAGCACACAGCACTGGGTTTTATGAGCGTTAAACTGAATCCTGTTCGCCAGGCTTTATTCGGAAATTACCAAAAGGTCGTGGTTAAGGGTTTCGTTCATGTGCTTTCTCATATCCTCAATTTCCCGAAAGCTTGGTCTACTGCGAAACGAAAATGAGTGGCATATGCTAATGTCATCTATTCCTCTATTATACAAAATAACAGTGTTTATTACTGAGCCATACAAATCATCATAATTTTCAACACATTTTAGTTTCTAAAATTCAAATTTTCAAACTACAAAACGTCTGCAATATTTACAATTTTACAAAATAAACGATGGCATTCAGTTTAGATTGGCTCAAGATTTAAAATTGATATTAATAAGATTTAAAAGATAATGATTGAATTTAAGATCATGTTAAAATTAAATTAAAATTATAAAAACAACATTGCAAAAGATTAATATTTTAAATTTGTATTAATAAGATTTTTTTGTTTAACAAAGTGTTCTCAAATTTTGCGGAGATAGACGATTTCTCATATCCGTTTGAAGCAGACTTGCATTGGAAAATAGTCTCTCAGATGTAGGCAGAACTCATTTGAATTTTATATTCTGCTTTTAGTATGTTATTTCTCATAGTTGTCATGCAAAAGAAAATAGTTAAAATTGAATATTTTGTTCAAAAAACTCTAAAGAAAAGTATAAGAAGTATCGGCGTATCGACAGTTAAAAATCGCTGGTATAGATATATCGAAAAGCCAGAGGTATCGCCGTTATATCGATATAAATCACCATCCGTTTTGATTATATAAAAATCTGACGACTACATTTCACTGATACAGCAGTAGCTCATGCCTTCCTCTAGCTTCTGAGTCTCCCTGATGTTCAGAATACATTCCTTTCCATATTTAATTTTGAAAAATAATTTAAACTTGTGATACGACTTTATTTAGTAAAACTAAAGTTTTAATTAAGAACATCTGTAATTATTGGAATATTATGACCCCCACTGTAAATGTATTTAAAGGTATTTGTTATTTTCCAAACTGTTTATTGTTAATGCCGAGTTAAATTTAAATTTAAAAACTTGCCTGGATAAATTAATTACAATTTTAATTAATTTTTGGCAACGAAATATTTCAAGTGTTTTTCTTTTTATTAAATCAAATTAAAAAACAGATTTTTAAAATATTATCTAAAATATTTATGAATTTTTTTATGTCATCTTAAACAATTTTTTAGCGTTTTTTTTTTTTAATTATTATTTCCAATTCTATAAAAATAAATTTTAATAAAAAACCACATTTCCAAAAGTTGCGCACGTTTCATTTAAATTCACAGAATATTTAACAGTGGACAAATATTATATTTTAAATATCTAAATTATAAAAAAAGCCAAAAAGAAGAAAAAAGTGAAAAGACACGTACATGTGTATGTAGACAAAACATATTTTAAAAAATAAATTGTTTTTCTTGGTGAAAAGAAAAAAAATTTTTTTTGTAAATTGTTTAAACAAAAAATAATAATAATAAATATGTTGATACAGCCAGACACATGCCATACGCAGCACGCAACACGTTTGGTTTTTTTTTAATTATAAAAATCTAATTCCAAACTATAAAATTTACACTATCGATGCCAAGAATTTGAAAAATTTTTTTTCTTGAGCAAGAAAAAAATTTTTTTTTAAATTTTCTTAGATTCAATTTAATGTTTAAAATTTTTGGGTTAATTAACTTCTTGTATGGATTTGGCATATTTACTTCAAAGGCATTATCGTCTTATTCGTAAATTAAATTCAACCTCGATATTTTTAAAATCATTTAAATTTTATCAAGAATATTTAAATGTTTTAGATTAACAATAATTTACTTTTCATTTTTGCTATTTTTTTAAATTTATTTTTTTACATATTTTTCTTGATGGTGTTCTGGATTATGCTCGCCTTTCAATAGCAAATCTATCTACGGACAGCTTACTTTTCTTTTTGCATTACAAAATGCACAATAAATTTAAAGTGCTTTATAAAATGCCAACAAATGGGTGATAGAGAGACAAAAACAGACCTATTAAACTATTATTAAATAAATTACAGAGCTATTTTAAAAAGACACAAACAAACAAAAATTCCAAAAATATGTATTCCATATCGATTACTATCTACATTCAGAGTGGTTTACATGGTCACAGAAGTGTTACGACATGTTAAATTTTTGTGCAGAGTATTACACCAGAATATAAACCAAACATGTAATGAGTCTGCACAAATTGAGAGCAATGACGGATGAAAATTTGACAGTCGTGTGGCTCTCTATGTTTTTTGAAAATTTTCAAAGACAATCACGAATCATTAGATCAGGGATGCATTTTTCTGCAAACCTCCCAAAAACCTATGTATACTAATGTGTAAACACGAAAAGATCTGTCGTAAGATTTTTAGTCTGATTTTTAAAATACAAATGGAATTTTATATTATTTTCTCTTGGATTTTACGTACGTTAAGTCGTACCGTCTAAACCGCCCTTAAACATCAAAATAATGGGTCATCCAAATGTGACGCCTAGATATCAGCACTATATAATTTTTACACGTGACATCTTTTCAAATGACAAAAGCCATTTTGTTTTATTAGAAGGTAGTACAGTTTTAACCATGGACAGGTAGACATTGCAACAACGTTGGATTATTGAACAACGAACAACAGATCCATTGTTTTCAAGCAAAATTTTGTTTAGTGACGAAGCTCATTTCAGAATGGATGAATTCGTCAATAAGCAAAATTGTCGTATCTGGGGTGATGAAAATCCTCGTGTTATTCATGAAAAATCTCTACACCCACAAAAAGTTACTGTTTGGTGTGCATTTTGGGCAAATGGAATCATTGGGCCATTTTTCTTAGAAGATGATGCTGGAAATGCTGTTACTGTGAATTCTGAGCGATACCAATCAATGTTGAGAGACTTTTTATAGACACAGTTGAATCATATTGATGTGTCTGATGTCTATTTCCAGCAAGACGGTGCTACATGTCACACAACTCGAGAAAACATTACGCTTTTGCGATCAAAATTTCCTCAACGTGTAATTTCACGAAATGCAGATTTCAAATGGCCTCCAAAGTCATGTGATCTAACACCATTAGATTTTTTTCTGAGGTTTTTTGAAAAGTGGAGTGAATGCTAACAAGCCACAAACAATTAATGATCTAAAGAACAACATTCAAGTTGCAATTCGTGAAATAACACCAGCACCATGTCGGAAAGTCATTGAAAATTTCGATTTTCGGATTAATGTCTGCAGACGCTGTCATGGTGAACATTTGAATGATATTCTATTCCACTTATAATTGTAATGGATCATACTTTTAATATAAAAAAAACAGCTTGAAAAAATTGCAAATAGTTTGTGTTTTATTTCAAAGAAACATGTAGGCGCGTTTTTTGGATGACCCTATATTTAATGTATAGAAATGACGCCGTTACTGTTTTACTATATGTACAGAAGAGGCGAATTCATATAAGGTGGCAGCACCGCCTCAACAATTAAAAGAAAAAGAGTCACTTAAGTGCATGGTAAACTTTAGAACACAATTAATTACTGCACTTTTTTCTTTCCTTTTTTAATAACGTTTTTACTAAGATTCGTTTTTTAAATTGATTTGAAACTCTTTTTACAATTTTTTAAAAAAAATAGTGAAAATAAATACAAAATAATTCATTTTTGACAGCTATTCTACACATTAAAAAATTAAGCAAAAACTTGTCAGCTGCCGCAACGATGCCACCTGGTAGAATTAATTCGTCTTGTGTATCGATATTTTTATCGGAACTTGACAGTTGATATATACAGCAGCGGAGAAAACACCACGGCTACCTCTAAATTTTCCATATTGTTTGAAGCAATGAAGTAACTTCAAACAGAAAAACAAAAATACGGGGCGAGTAGAAAAATAAGAAAAAAAAACATTCAGTGAAAAAATTTGTGTTCGCCCATAACTTTTTATAGAAAAGTACGATTGTGCACCATATTTTTTAAGACACCAATATGGGTGTCATTTAAAAGCTTTTGCACCACTATGACTATGACTATCTATCTATTGAAATTAATTCAAAACGTCTATTTTGCTATGGTTATTCCCTTTTTCTTTTAAACCAAGTCTGTACTAAAGACAGCAAAATAAAAAAAAATTATTATTATTCCTGGCAGCAGGAACGAGCATAAAGAAGCCATCGAGAGTAATTGGAAGAGTTTTCTTTTCGGTTTTATAGTCGTACTGTCATGGAAGTCTTTCGAAGAGAAATAGATTGATAGATTAGGAGAGCATGACATTAACTGTTGTGTCGATATTTTCTCCAATGACCTTGAAAATTTATGGCGGGGTCACGCAAACTTCTCAGCAGGCCGTACCAATATCCACAGCTGTTCTCCAAGTTGAAGTGTTTCTAGTCTTTAAAATTATAAGAATAGTTTAAGCCATTTTAGAGTTTTAGAGAAGTTAACGAACAGCAATTAATTTTTATAATTATGCGTAAATTTTAAGTGTCTTCGTTTAAGGGCTCAAAAGATAAGGCCATACACATCGAAATCAGGCCTAATAATGTTTTAGCAGTCGTGGCTTAACTTAGTCTGTGAAAATGCAGGGGTCAGTTTAAAAGATAACTGCATGTACGCCGCATGGGTTAATTTTTGAAATTCTAAATCTATATTTTTAGTGCAGGCTGCTGTGTCGGTTATAGTAACACACAGTCTGGGTAAATTACAAGTGTCTGTCTATTACGGTTTAATAGATACGGCAAAATAATCTTTTAAGGAGCACGTATTTATATCTTTGATATTATTCTCTTATATTTTTGAGTCCATTTTGCAAAAAAAAAAAAATATTTAATTGGGACACCCTGTTATTTTTAAATTAAATTAATGATATTTATAATCTGAATGCATTCCCTTTAAATAAAAAAACATCAAAATTCGTTTAGAAATAAGGAAGTTCTAAGATAACAGTAGAGCGGAGCAACCTAGTTCCTTTGAACGATTCCCCAAAAGGATCGTTTCGGACTTTTACTAAGGTTTCTTATTTATCGTTCATTTTGTCTAACCAAATTGTTATCAATATTAAGGGAAAAATTTTGTTTAAAAGAAAGCTTGAATATTTAAATATCTAATAAAATGTAGTGTACTAAGGGCACGGTCAGATTAGTCAAATATTTAACCAAAAAGACGCCACCACTAAAATTATTCAAAAAAAATATTTTTCCTTCTCAAATTCTTTTTAAGAAATATAAGATCCCACTCAATATAAAAGATAAGATATCACATTTATTATATTATAAATCTTCACTCGTAAAATCACGTGTCAAGAAAAATTGAATGAACATTTGTAAAAATAGTGGTTACGCTTTTTTGGTCAAAGATTTGACTAAACTGACCGCACCTTAGCCGGAAATATGTAACAATAAACAATAATTTTGCTATTTATAAAATCCAAATCTGTATCATAAAATCCATTATCTTGCATGGTTCCTTTAATTTTTCGGTCCGGTTTAAACGATTCCTTAAAGGGAACGATTTTAATAATTTCGTCCATCAAGCTGGTAGATAAAATATGCTAATTTTGAATTTTTACATAAACATGAAGTTAAAAGCAAGGCAATGGATTTATTTGATAATACAAAACATGACCACAGTCCAACATTTTCAAAAACAGTGACCGGGAAAATAATGATCAAAAGTCCCAAATAATTCTACAAAAAAAAAAAAGGATCTCAAAACTCTTTGAGTTTAAAGGAGCATTTTTTACATCAGAAATTGTAAGGCCTTGTAAAATTATTAAACTTTATTTTATCTTTAGTATTTCATAAAAGATTTAATAGACAAATGCTTTAAATTAATTTTCACACGTATTTTGTCTGACCACAAAGAGATAATTTGTTGAACAATAAAAGCCTGTTCAGACATTACTGAATATTCAGCTTTTCTCAATAAACGCCACTATTGAGCTAAATATTCCATACAAAATCCCAATAATTTATTGCGCAATAAGTACGAATTTTTTATAATATTGAGTAGAAACTAAAATACAACACTGTTCAGAAGATGTGTGTGAAGCAAAACTTCGATATTTACATCTCAGACACAAACCAATTGCGTCTAAACTAAACTAATTTTGTATGAACACACTTTAAGTGAGTCGGTTCATGTTTTCGGGCAACTATATAAAACAAAAGAACCTGATGAGAAATAAACCAAAATGGAACTGGAGTAGAAATTAATTAGGAGGGAACTATACTTAAATGATAGCAGATGTCTGAGCTACAACTTAACTTAAGTTCTCTTGTTTTAATTAATTGTTTGATTGGCTAAATTTTATTATGCTCATGAATGAAAAGCAGAACAAGAGATGTTGAATGTTTATATCGCCAAAAAGAGATCGTTGATGAAATTTATAGATTTCTATGAAGCATTTAAAGAATAAAAGTGCGTGAAGTAGTTGAAGCCATTATCATCTAAACTGAGTACTTACATCACACACAGGATACACGTGGAATGAAGGCCACTAACCGCGTTTTGTGATGACCAACAGCTATTCAAGAAAGATTTTGTTGATAGGAAGAAAAACATTTAGATAAACAATGCATTTGTACCATGATGGCGCGTCGGTACCAGAGAAAAGAAATTGCTTTGGTTTTATTGCTTTGAATACATTCACACAAAAATAATGTTGTTGACATTACTACACACTAGGCTAATGAAGCGAATGAAAACACATTCACACAGAGATCGTATGATGAAATGTGATGTGTGTATTGCATGTGTTACCTAAATGACAAGAAACATTCACAAAGATTCATGAATACCGCGCTGTATTCATGAATCATTTATGAATACCATGAATGAAGGGTACTAAAAACTATATTAAAACACATAAAAGAGAATTTTAGTATTGTACGTAGAATGAGTGTTGTCAACTGTCAAATGTATTTCAGAAAATAAGTGCGATTATACAAAATAGGTTTAAAAATAAGGTTTAATAAAAAATTAGATACATAAACAACGTATTACATTAGGCTTGCTTGTATTTAAAAAGAAATCAGTTAAATTGGCAACACTGTCTATATTTCTGTGTACGTACAATATACATACATATATGTATGTACATACGCACAATTTATGGTTTTTGTTCGTGCAAGCATAGATTTTTTCATTTCTTATTTTCTTTATATATGCATGAATACTATGAATACCATGGTGAATACTATGAAATATGATGGTTAGCAATGAATAGGTACCAAAGTCTCGAGCAGTTTTCAAAAATTTTAAATGGCATGAATGAAATGGTTGATTAACTTGTGTTGGCATAATAAAAGTAGTGCGAAAAAAAACAATCAAAGCAAATGGAGAGTTGAACACAAGCAAGTGCATTGATCATTTTAGGCAGTTCAATGAATGGCAAAAGCAATGAACATATGAATGAGCAATAAAAGTGAATATGCAGTATTCTCGTCTCTGGTCGGTACACATTTGTATGGTCGCAAACAAATACTTATTTTGAAGATCTTAAGTAAATCTCTTAATATTTTTTTTTTAGTTTTTTCCCATTCAGGATTTGAACTGTGAATATTTAAATGAATGAAAATTTATTGTCTTCTGGCTCAGGTTCATTTATTAATTTTATTTTCTAAAAATCTTTAGAAAAAAAAATATTTACAAATGTATGCGGACAAAAAAAATAGAAGCTGGCAGAATATTAGAATGACAGACAAAAGCAAAATTTGCATTCGTGATCAATCGATGATTGATACAAAATTGCAAAAATAAATTTATAAGACAAGTTAGAAAGAGAACAGTGAATAAATATTTTGTTTTGTGTGTCGACTTCGTCTAACCAAATAAATATTGAAACGAATATTCCTCGTATTCTTATTTACAAAATTAGTTGTTTAAATAGATAATGTTAACAATAAACACAAGTTAAGGTAGATAGATGCGAAGAATGCTGATGATGAATTTGACGGTTCTGCCAGCGTCAAACTTTTTTTGTTTTCTTTGGAAAAGGTCCGCATACATTTAAAAATTAATTTTACTTTCTAAAGATTTTAAGAAAATAAAATTAATAAATGAACCTTAGCTAGAAAACAATAAATTTTAATTTATTTAAAAATGTCTTATATTAGAAAAACAACCAATAATGAATCAAAAGACATTTCTTTCGACCAAAAATCAAGTTTTTAGATTGTGATCCGTTTAAAAAAAAAACCATTAAGTTATCAAAATGAAAGGTCGTAACTCCCCGATAGTTTAACTGTCAAATTGAAGTTAACTGGTTGAGTAAACAATCAGACAACATCCGAACGTCAATAAAATATCAAACGAGGCCCAACACTGCCATCAAAACTAGAAGGCATGAACTTATAAAGAACAAGTGCTTTAAACAGGAAGAAAATCTAAATTCAGTTCTATATTTTGTTTAAAAACGATCTAACTAGAACTAAAACCGAGCTGAGTAACAATATCAGAAATAAGTAAGCACTTGAATAATAGGTCTGTTCGCAAAAATGAAGTTTAATATTTTTTTAAAATATCAAATAATAAATTCTGTTTTAATTTGATAATTTTTAAAATTGTTTTTAATTTATTTATTACGAAAAAAAGCTGAACTTCAAAATTAATTAATGAAACTTAAATGCTGTTTATATTATTTATTTTTTTTTTTTTTCATTTTTTAAAAAATGTAAAACTTCAGTTTTTCGCATTAGTTTTAAAAATTTATTGTTTTTAATATTTTATTACACTTACCTTTGATTAGTTGTTCTCCTTATAAAACTAATAGTGATTTTGTGTTGGAATAGAATCCATTACGATACTAGCTGCTTAGTTTTTGTTCTTATATTTTACGGCAATATTTGGAATATTTTCATTTCATGTTGTTTGTGTTTTTTTTTTCTAAATAAGGGCAACGGTTGCATTTTTGTTTTTCGATGATTTTGGTGATTTAATTGTAATAAATGAAGACATTTGTTATTTTTTTTTTTTTCTTTTTTCTTTTTTTTAATAATGAATGAAAATTAAGTTAAAGTTAGTGAATTTTTAGAAAACGATTTCGTAGAAAATGTATAATAATGTTAATAGAAGAGCCAAAATGAAAAAGGTGGTGAATAAACTCTTGGCTTCATTCATATTGAAACAGGAATTTTTTTCTAAAAAAAAATAAAAAAATTCGAATTAATAAATTAAAAATTGAAAAGTTTTTTAATTATTTAATTTTTGTAATTTTTATAAAATATATTTGATTAAATTATTATTTTTATAAAAGTAATAAAAAAATTTACTTTTTTAGATTTCTTTATCAAAAAACCGTGCGAAGCGATTGACACGTTCAAACTGAATTATTTTTCTTTTGCCAGGCTGGCTGAGAAGAGATTCACTTGTATCCAATATTAATTTAAATAAATTCCAAAATTATTACTACAACAATAATACAAGCAGCTAAAAAAAAATTATTCAATTTTCCTCTGATTGTTGTTGCTTTTAACTTAATCTCATACGTGCGCGATTAGAAGAAATAAAAGTTGTGGGTGGGAGGGAGCCTGAATATATTTTTTTTATTGTTTTTTTTTTTTAATTTTTAATTTCTTATATTTTGCCAAAATTTCCCTTTTGTTATAAATTCATTATATAAGAAACAACTACAAAGAAAAATTCTGGATGTTTTGTGGTCGTTGAAATATTTTACATAAATCTCCTCGTGAATATAGACATCTATGACTTGATATACGCGATAGTAATTAAATTATTCGTAATTAAAAATAATATCAGCGAGTTTATCTATAAAGAAGAAGTGTACACATTTATATCCAAATATTTTATATATTTTATTTTTTTGAAGGTGAAATAGAAGCTTTAAATGGAGGTGACAGAGAAGTTCATTTAAAGTATTTTATTTTTCTTTGAAAAAAGGGTCAGGCACAAGTGGAGCAGGTAAAGTTATTTATTTTCATATTGCTATTTAATAATAAGTAAAAAATAACTAATAAGATGTTAATTTTTAGTTAGGCCTAAGTTCGTTATAATATTTAACTACTTCAAATTCAGGCAGGACTTAAATTCTCGATATTTTATTTTATAAAACAGAATTTTTAATAAATGCCGCTACGACTGCTACGAGGGCTACTCTATATATTTCTGGCCTAATAGTGAAAATGCGAATATTTATAATCAAAAATGGTTTTATTGTTTTTCAAAGTATTCTCCAGCATGATTTTTACACTTTTGCATGCGCTCAAACCAGTTGTCGAAGCACTTTTTCCACTCCGATTGAGACACCTCTAAAACATGGTTTTTGAACACTTCAACAGCTTCTTCTGGCGACGAAAATCGTTGACCACGCATCTTTTTCTTGATGTGCAGAAACAAGAAGAAGTCATTAGGTGCCAAGTTAGGGCTGTACGGCGGATGACCCATTAATTCGACGTTTTGGCCGTTCAAAAACGCTCTGGTTTGAGCCGATGTGTGAGAGCTCGCATTGTCATGGTGAACAATGATTCGTCTTCTCTTGTTTGTTTTTCGAATTTTCCGATGACTTCAGGAAGACAAATTGTAGTGTACCACTCGAAGTGACCGTCCTACGTTGCTCAAGCGGAACAGTCGCCACATGACCAGTTTTGCCGAAGAAACAGGCGACCATTTGCTTCGAAGTGCTTCTTCAACAAACAACTTTCGTTGGATTTTGCTCGTCTTTGAAGACCCACACGGACGACTGTTGTTTCGTTTCGGGCTCATACGCATAGATCCATGATTCGTCACCTGTGACGATCTTATAAACGTCTTTTGAAGCACCGCAATCGTATTTTTGCAACATTTCTTTGCACCAATCGACACGAGCCTTTTTTTGAGCGACTTTCAAATTGTGCGGGATCCAACAAGAACAAGCCTTTTTTACGGCCAGGTGTTCATGCAGTACCGAATGTATGCTGGTGGAAGAAATGTCCAAGGATGTCTCTATCTCTCGGTATGTCGCATGTCGGTCTTGCATTATGAGTTCACGCACGGCATCAATGTTCTCTGGCACAACAGTCGTTTTTGGACGACCTTCATGGAATTCGTCATTGAGCGAGCTTCGGCCACGATTAAATTCATTATACCAATTTTTCACAGTGCTATAGGATGGTGCTTCAGCGCCATACAAAGATTTAAGTTCATCAATGCACTATTGTCGTGATAATCCACGTCAAAAGTTGTGAAAAATGATGGCACGAAAATGTTCTCGAGTTAATTCCATTTTTTCCTATATTAATTTTTTCAAGTCACTGTAAACAACACAAATAATGGTCGTACGTCAAAACGTTTTGAGTACGATTATGCTTAAAAATTACAAACTTTCCAATGGAAATGTCAAATTGCACTTGGCAGCACTCAATGTTGCCAGGCCAGAAATATATATAGCCGCCTTCGTACACACTATTTTGTTATTACTTCCTCACCCCTTCATAGGTTTGGACCATAATTTTCTTGATTTAACTATACAGACTTTAGAACCATCCCATCTTCTATTTTTAATATATGTATAGCCTCATTTACTCATCCACACAAAAACAAAAATTATTTTCTATTCGAGACTTTGGGAGCTTAAACTGCTGTTTTGCATTTATTCGCATTTTAAATAACTCACACAACGTAGTTCCTCACGAACTATTTTTTTTTTTTTTTTTTTTTTTGCTTTTTACTCAACACTTTGTTGGGATTTGAAGTCATGATATTTTCTTTAAAATAAACTAGCAGATAGTTTTAGCAATACAGCTAAAGCGGTTAAAAGTTTTTTCAACTTGAAGTGTTAAAATATTATAAAAATTTAATATTCAATGCTTTTACATTTTGCTCGAGAACACTATCATTGTTTTGCTATTTTCTCTCCACCTAAATCCATTAAATGTTTTATGTTTTCAATACATTATTTATAAAAACATTTTTAATCCATTTACTTTGTTTACATATTAATTGATTTCAATTTGTTTTTAAAAAAAATAAATAACATTTTAAAATTTTACTTACCAAAAACATATTGCTAATTTTTAAAACAACTATTAAATTATTAATGTTGTTGTTTTTGTTATTATTGATGATAAATTGATGTTGTAAATGAGGTCCATAATTAGAAGATGGCATACAAAAGATATAGGCAGGTTAATAAAAATGCCAAAATAAGAAAGGTGGACAATAGACTTTGGCCTTCACTCATGTTTTTAGCTAAAATGAATAAATTATAAAAATTAATACTTTTAAATCATCGGTTAATAAATCTTTATATTTTAGTTGGATTATTTTATTGTTGACATTTATTTTTTTTAATTTGTTAAAAATAAATTTACATATTAATAGTTGGAATTAAAGGAACCGGCTCAATCAGCCTTCGGGCTAATGGTATTTTTATTATTTTCACTTGTTATGATTGTTACCTTTTCTATAGGAATTAAATATTTAAAAGTAGAGAAAACGAATGTTTAAGAAATAAAAACCTTGATTGTCGGTGCTTTTACATTGTATTACTCTTCTAACAAAATTCTTATTCTGTTTTTTAAACTTTATTTACTTATGAATTAAGAATTTTTTTAATTTTCCCCCAACTGGGATTTGAACCGTGGATACTATAAATGTAATAGAATTACTTTTTCGGCTTAAAGTTCATTTTGAATTTAATTTCTAAACATTTTTTAGAAAGAAAAATTATTTGCAAATGTATGCGGGCGTTTTCCAATGAAAACGAGAAAAATTAGACGCTGGCCGCATTTTTAGGACCGCCAAATCCATCATCAGCATTCTTCGCATATGTCTACCTTAAGTTGTGTATATTGTAAACATCATCTATTTTACCAACTAATTTTGTAAATAATAATATGAGGAATATTTATATCAATATAAATTTTGTTAGACGAAGTCGACACACCAACCAAAGTATTTATTCACTGTTCTCTTTTATAATTTGTCCCGTACTTTTGTTTTTGCAATTGTATCAGCCATCGGATGATCACGAATGCAATTTTTTATTTTTTATTCATTCTTACTTGTTTACTTCACAATATTATAGATGCTGTTCCAGTATCATTTTGACTGTTGTTAAGGCTTAAGTTTACTTATAATTTGAATTCTAAAAAATTTTAGAAAGAAAAATTATTTACAAATGTATGCGGACGTTTTCTAAAGAAATCAAGAAAAATTAGACGCTAATGAAATGCTGGATTTTCTAGACCGCTACATCTTTCATCAGCATTCTGCGCATCTATCTATCTTAGGTTGCGTATATTGTAAATATCATCCATTTTTTTTAAGAGAAGTAGCACTTCAGGCATTAAAACCTATTTAGTTATTTTTCGTAACCGTGCTACATTCTTTAGGAAAGGGATAGATAAGAGATAAGACAAGTGGTGAAAGGAGAAAGATAGATAGTTATTTTACTTCGCCGGCGAATCTGCTATGAGAAAGTACCGACGAAGGAGACTGCACGTTTTTTTGTTCATTCTGAATATGTATTTATACCATTAAACAGAAAAAAAACATTTTTTTTTATTTTGATTGCCGCAGGATTTGAACCCTGAACAACCAGGTTTGTAGTCAACGTGTTTACCACTTTGACTACAGCAGCCTCAAATCCACACACAACTCAAAGTATATCTTCGTTGTTCTCTCTGCAACTCGTCTTCCACATTTGTTTTTGCTTTTCTACCAACCATCGGAATGGTCGCAAATGTAATTATTGTTTTTATTTATTCATACTTGTTACCTCACAACATTATAGATGCCTTTCCAGTATCATATTAACCGTTGTTCAGTTGAAAATGAAGGTACATGCGCTGTTCCATACCTGAAGCATTTGCAAAAGCTGGCAACAGATACAAATATTTTTTATTTTACAAGACTTTCCAATTGTAATACGCTAATATGGTGTGAAAAAAGATTTATTTTGGACATAATTCGGTATCTCATGAATCGCTTAAGATATCTTAATAAAACTTCACAGAGGCAAAGCAAAGGTAATTCGGAGTAGAGCTACAGACGGTTGGCCTCCTAGAATAAATGAAATGTATTAAAAAGTTTATTTTTAACTCAAATAATAAGACTTTAAATTTTATTAGCTACAAAAACACAAATAGCTAAGTAAATTAAAAAACTTTTGGAATTCAAGTAAAAAATAAACTTTTTATAACATTTAAAAAAATGTATATGCCCATGGTATCTAACTTTGGGATCCTACCCAGAAGTCTCCCCTTACCCTAGAATGCCGACATCTTCACAGCTCTACTCAGAAACACCTCTGCTTTGCCTTCGTGAAATTTCATTAAAATATCTTTAGTAGTTCATAATATACCGAACCACTGTGCGCGTTGCTGTTAGTATTTCAGTATTTTTTGTTAAAGAAAAAAGGAAATATCACAAAAGTAATAACAAAACAAGTAGATTTTGTAGTCAATATGATTAAGGGAGTAACCACTAATTGCTTAACTGAGGTAGTGGTGAAACAAAAAAAGTAAATTAATATTTAATTTTCCCACGCCTGGCGATAAAAAAGTAAAAACGGAATACATGTGCAAACTCACAGAATTTTATTCTAACATTTGAGTGTTTGTCATCTGCATAAATGCCTTGAGAAGGCTAATTACAAAAAAAATCATTCTTTAGAACAAATTTAGCTAACTGGAAAAACCTTAACAATTTTTTAAAAGTTCAATGATAATTGATTTCTAATCTTTTTATTTGATGTCATATGCGTCGTAAAGAAAATAACAATTGTCACCGTCATTTTTATTTGATCAGACGCAAGTGTTTCAAAATTTAAATTTGTAGCAAGTTAGACTATAAGATAGAGATTGTAGTGAATTTATCGCGAACGATATTTAATTTAATTCATTACCAGCAGCGCCCACGACCTCGTCAGCGTATCATTGCTAGATTTCTTAAAACTCACACAGTTTTAGTGCCATTATTCCGGTAAAATTGAGTGCTTTCACATTTGTATCGCTATTATTTTTAGAAATTATTTTTTTAAAGGAAAGGTATTCTATGTTTCAACCAAGGTTCTAAGGGACCTCCTCACAAAATTTTATTCAAATCAATGTAGCAGCTTTTAAGTGATGCGAACACAAACACACAGATGGCCAGAGGTGTTTTGTATTCCATATCGATTATTATCTACATTATTTCACATACAGAAATAATCCCGTTTAAGTTTTACTACATGTATAAATGAAATTATACAAAGACCGCTTTTATTTGAATATTATGAATTGTTAAGGTAAAATATTCTGCTAACTCTGCCTCCCCAGAAACACAAATTTTTCATATTCCAGGCCACTTCCGTTAATTGTCACGCAACGTATTTGAATCACATTGTATGGAATGTACATAATGTCCTCTAAATGGCATATAAAGTCCTTATTATTTTTCGGATACTTTTTTCCATTCTATAGGCGCACAATTGTCCCCCACAGTTCCTTGGAAATACCCAAGCGTATTTTTAGTATCCTCTTGCAAAATATTTATTTTTACAATGACTGATATATTATACCCTTCATTATGCATATAAATCTGGTTTAAAGAAGTACCTTCAATCAAAAAAAAAAAAAAAAAAAATTATAGGGAAAAATAAGTAAAAAAAAATGAAGTACTAATTTTATATAAAAATGTCAGCGACTCGTAATGGGTTAAACATTTTTTTTTTTTTTTGATAGAGCTCTTCAAAAGCTTTTAAATGATACTCATATTGATATTTTTAAAAATATGGTGCACAATCGGACTATTTTATGAAAAGTTCAGAGGCCCATAACTCGGAATATATGGGCGAGTGAAAATTTTTTCAGTTGATGTTTTTTTCTTATTTTTAATTCTCTACCGCTCCATATTACACTTGTCTAACTTAGACTTAGATCAATTTAGTGATCTCTCTTTTTTAATTCAAAGTTTGAAAATGAACTAGTTCAAAATTTAGCTCAAAGGTTCTCTTTAGTTCAAAATCTCTTTTAGTTCAATTGTTCTGTTAACGTATTGTTCGTACTTTTAACTTTTAGTTCAAAGACTCTCTTTAGTTCAAAAGCTCTTTTAGATATGATGGCAATAACACCGTAGCATTGTCATAACGAATGTTAAAAAAATATGTGTGGCAGCACTAATTTCATGTTGGAAATAGTCAACAAGGAAACAAAGACATGGATTCTAGTTCATCCTGTCTGTTAGTTCAAATACAAAGTTTAGTTTAAAAATGAACTAGATGTACTTAAAAGAATGAACTAGTTCACTTAGTTCAATCGAGGGAATCGTTCAAATGAAATAGTTCTTTTATGAACTACACAAGTCTACTCCATAAATTTGTTCTTTAAATAACTAAATTTAACTAGATTTGTTCCAAATGTTATGGAAAAATTGGAGGCAGGCGTTGTGTTATGCCTATTGCATGAAAGGACATGGATCAATCTTGCTGATTTTCAGTAGCATAATTTTCGAAACTATGTCTTATAGATGGGCGTATTTAAATTTACTGTAGTTCACTTAGCGCCCCAGGCAAAAATGATTTCAACACTAACACGGACGGAATGACGGACATCGCTCAATCGACTTCGCTCTGCATAAGAACGCAGAATATATTTATGGAGTCTGAAATGAATATTGTAGAAGTTACAAATAGAATTTTTTATATTAATAAATTTTAATGCACTCTAATTTTAGTGGCAATAATGGTCACCGAATATAAAATATTAATAATAAATAAAACAGTTTGAAAAGGAAATAATTATTAATGTTTATTATAAAGTAAAATTTATTATTAAGTCAGTCATCTCTGCGAAACGAATTATTTGTAATATTTAGTTCACCATTTTTCCCAATTTATGTTTAAATTATTTCATTAATATTAAAAAAAGAAATTGATAAAATTTTTGTGATGGAATTATGAACAAAAATTATGGAATGTTCGCTTGTTAGAGATATCGAAATGTTAAAAAAATTGGCTTGAAGCCAATTGTTATATAAAACTATTCATAATTATGTATACAACAACAACATTTTTAAAAGATATTTAAGCATAAAAATATGTTTATCAAATGTTTAATATTTTTATTACTTGAACACACAACACAAATATGATTTAATAAATTTTTATCCTCTTTGGCCAATTTAATTTATCCCACCTTTTTAATTTTTTTTTTTTTGTTCAAATTTAAAATTTTTAGAAGCAGTTATTAACTGTTGCAAGTACAAGACTTAACTAAATATTTTAGTCCAATTTGTTTATAAAACAAGTCCAGAACAATGTATTTATATACTTAAAAAAAATTAAATTTTTTTAGAGACAAAAATATAAAAACTGTTTGTGATAAATCACTCACAAAAAAAAGATGTTGAAAGCAAAAAAAAAAAAAAAAAAATATGAAAGATAATTAATACTTATAAATAAAACGAATATATAAAACATTTGTCATGGAAAAATCACAAGTAAATAAATAAACATTAAGAAAATATATTTAAGCAGGCAGTAAAAATATTTACTTATGCTTTGGTACATGAAATCATGGTTTACACTGGGCAGGATTTGCTGCCGCAACTGTGAAAAGAGAAAAGAAAAGTTGTAAAATGCAGTTAAGACTTGGCTGCACTTAAAATTTACTTTGTAATGCCATTCCTCAAAAAAAAAAATTAATAGAGTTATTTTTAAAAACGAGAAAATTTTTGCTGGCAAACTGAAGTCTTTCTTAAAAGATTTCGTGTCTTTGAAACACAGATTAATTGAGAATATTGGTCTTGGGCACTTTACAGTTTTTTTGTAATATTAACAAATCGAAATTAAATCTTATGAAAATTTATTTACTTTAATCTAAAAAAGAGGCTCTTAAAATCTTAAAATACACGAACATATTCCTGAAAATCAGAATGTTCGAAATATTTGTAATTTTATTATTTTTCTTATATGAAAATTAAGTTAAAATAATTTCAAAAATAAAAAAATTATATTTAATTTGCTTAATGTAAACAGAGAAATAATTATATACTTTTCACACATATATCAACAATTGATGTTGTGCCTTCAGTAAAATTATTTCGAGTAAAATTTAGTGCTTTAAAATCAAAGTGACCCAAATGTCACCTCATTTGTTCTCTGTTTGTACCCTTCACCAAAAATAAAAACGGAACGTTCCTGCCATTTGTATAAAAAATAAAAATTCAGAATAACAGGCCAAAAAATTTAATTTCATTAAGAATCTTAATTTAAGTTTTTAAATTAATAATAATAAAATAAAAGCTGTCAGTAATGAAGTTTCCTAAAAAATAAAATTTTCTCAAAAACTCCACATTTTTGCTTTAAAGATACAAAAAATTAACTTTTGCAAAACTTCTATTAAAAAAAAAAATTTTGTGCTTGAGTTCAAACCCGAGCTACTTAACAGAAAAAAAAATTTTTTGTGCTCTTTAATAAAATATTAAAAATTTATTAAAAAAGTAATTTTTTATCTTTACCACATTATTATTGCACAAGTTAAGCTGAACTTCAATAAAATGGAAGACCGAAAATTCTCAAAAAAAAAGCTCATAATTAACAAAATTTTAAATAAATCACATCTATATCAAAAATCACCAAATATTTAAGTTATAACCATCAAATCTTTATTCATATAGGGAATTTTTATTTGTCCCGAGTTTGGTCCTTTTGTACACCATTAAGGATTTGGCAAAAATCTACACGGATGGTTAAATTAGTTTTTATTTATTTTTAGTTTTTATAAAGACAACTAAAACTCGCTAAAACTTGAAATATCAATGGGGCTGTTTGTAAATGCATCACTGCACTGCATAATATGATTATTCTGCACTGCCACTGATAATCACCTGTTGTGTATACTTCGTTTTGCTCATTTTAGTTTGCAGTTACGAACGAAGAAATGCTGTGCAAAATGGAAAAAATTAATAATAAACTTGATTTGTAAACTACATGACACAAAAATTTATGTAAAGTAAAAAAAAATATTAAACAAAATAAAATAAATAATAAAATTTAAAAAAAATTTATACTCATACGTTAATTGCATCAGCTATTTTTATGATTAGTTTTTTTCTTTTATTTGCGCATAATATACTTTAGTAATGCATTTACGAACAAATGACATTTGCAGTGCTGCCACTTTTTGCATTTACAATCGTACTGGCAGTGCAGTGATGCATTTACGAACAGGCCCAATGTTAAATTTTATTATATTATTTTTTGCTATAATTGTGAAAATTAAGTCTAAACCCATACGACCTAAACCGAAGTTAATATCTCACATCACTTCAGTGAAGGGTATATAAAATTCGTTACAGCCGAATATAGCACTTTGGCTTGTTTTCGTTTTGTGGTGAAGGAGGATTTAAATAAATTTCTTTAAAAAAAATGTATGACACGTAAAACAGGTTGATAAACAACATAAACACACATACATCATTGTCAATATTTCTTAAGGGCAATTAGGTCCAGACATGGAAAATGGATTTTTTTTATATTAAAAAAAATTATAAATATTAATTTTTTAGTCACTAATAGTAATATATTTTAAAGAATTTTGTTCGAGTTAAAATATACTTGAGGCAATAAAGACAGAAATAGTGTAGAGTTAAACCTTAACGTTTTTTTTTTGTCAAATCTGTTTAACATTACGTTTGACGCGTCTTTTAATTTTTTGCTACACAGGAACACGGATACTTTCGATTAATCATTTTTGGAAGCAGTTTATTAATATAAACAAGTAAGGGTGTTATATTCGGCACAGCCGAAAGAATTTTCTTTAGAAGATTCCTCCAATAATGAATTTCTTGGAAACAAAAAAAAAAATAAGAAAGTGGCATCACCGTAATTTGAAGGGACTTATTTTTGCTTTCTCTTTCATAATTTATAATACCTACTTTTTTTCTTTGAATTTTTTTTCACTTTCCGCAGGTAATAAAAAGGGGAACAAATCTATAATAGCAGAAAAGGGGAAAGTGAGAAAACTCGCACTGAATTTTTGTTTATACTTGGGCTGGTTATCAAAAACAAAATGAAAATTTAATCAAGTTTGGTAGCACTGTAATATTATTATTGTTTTTGACATTTTTATAAATTTCTTTAATTTTCTTTTTATTGCAGTATCAAGATCCAAATGTTCCTTATTGTGTTTTTTTTAAATATATTTTCAGGTTTTCCTCCTCTAGAAACGTCTTTAAAACATCTATAATTAATTTAAGATGACACATTGCTCTTGTTGGCATTCGGTTTGTGCCCTCAACAAATCGATTCTTTCCTTTTCAGAGGACTTAGTTTTTGACCGTACACTTGTTGAAACGGTGAGTATATTATCTGTTCACACTGTAGAGGAATTAATCGATCTACAATTTTAATATTTTCTGGAGTTACATTGCAGACTTCTTCCTCGATAAGCAGCGTATCAACAACTGTGATGCCACATTGTCGTTTTTGTTTCGTTTACAAACTACAACGCCAACGGCAATAGGGGCGATTATTTCTAAAAGTACGATCACATTTGACTTAAATATTTGTTTGCGTAGTCTGACCACAATTTATTAAAAACAACTACTCCTTACAATTACGAAAGTAATGCTCTAGCATGCCATTCACACCAACATTTTTAACCACCCGCATTCGATATCGGATAAAATTTGCGTTGTGATAATACCATTCGATATCAGGTAGTAAAAAAAGTTACTCTCAATATTCCATTAGCTGCGTCAAATGTTCAACATAATTTAATTAAAATATTTTAGTTTTTTGGACTCTGGAGAAATGTTTCAAAATTTAATATAAAAAAAAATAAATATTAAAACAATTCATTACAATAACATAAGCCAAAATTAAAAAATAATTTCTTGCATTTTTTTAAAGTTTTCCAGGAAATACAACTTTATTCTTTGTTTATTCATATTTTATTTTTCCTTATATTATAAAATATTTTGAATTCTGTCATTTGACTACAAAGGTCTTAACAAAATATAAGTAAAACACAAATTAAATTTAATGTACGCTTTAGTAAACGGTTATTATTTTGTAAATATTGATATTAAAATCTTGTCTCATAACAACAAAGAGCTCAAATTGCCTGACGTGAAAAAAAATTTAATATTGATCTAAAACTAAAAAAATTATATCAAAAGTAAATTGAATTGTTAATATTAAAAATATGTTGCTTTGTGTGTACGTCCCCATGTTGAATTGAAAAGTTTCGTTTAGGTATTAGCGACAAAGTGTATTTAAACAGCTTTATTATCTTTTTTGACAATCATGTCTATTTAAAAAAAAAACAAAGCTTTTAAAAGGACATAGCATATGCGGATTAATAATTGACACAACTGAATTTTATATCCTTTTTTTACAGAAAATTAAAATAAAAAATAATACCCAATTTGCGTTAAAACTCTAGAGTAAAATATGCCGAATACTAAGTTGAAAGTAAAAAGAAAAAGTTTAAGAGGAAAGGGGTAGTAGTTGTTATTGGTTCTTCAATATAACATAAAATCAGGATATGGAAGTAAACAAAACTTGGACATTATATGTGTAACATATGCTTTACATGATAAAAATATGTGTTCATTCTTCATTATCCGAATACCAAGAAAGGCGTTCCTCATAAAATTTAATGACCATTTGTGGAATTTTAACATGTGCCACAGGTGCAGCAACCATTTCAGCTTGATCAACACCCTTGAATTGAATAAGGAAATAAAGACCGCCATTTGAATCAGAGGCTCCCAAAATTTTCTCAGCTTCAAGACCTTTGTCAAATCCTGTAAGTTCAGAATGTTTGGTAGAACCATCTGAGACAGACTCCGTGTCAGTTTCATCTTTTCCACCTTCTGGTCGCTTCTTTTTGCTTCCTAAACATTTAAATTTATAAGTTAAATTTTTAAAAACATATTTTATATATGAAAACTACCTGAAGCCTTTGAATCATCGTTTTTGCGTTTATTACTTGCAGCACTTGTTCTTCCGCTTGTTTCTTTTTCCTTTTTAGATTTTTCAGTTTTTGAGCTACTGCTGCTGGATGCCTAAAAAATACATAATAAAAAATATTGTAAAAACCAGTTTATTAAAAAACAAGCAAGAGTGCTATGCCAATCTCACATACCCTCTACCATGTATGTAAATCTAGTTAAGTGAAGTAACAAAAAAACAAATATTGAGGTGACAGGGAATATAGAAATTGAAAAAAAAAATACATCAAAATGTCACCAGCTGCTAATGGGTTAAGCATTTTTTTTTAAATAATTTTAATATTTCCTTGAAAGATAACTTCAAAAGATTTTAAAAGAAACCCATATTGACAATGAAACTTTTTTGTGAAAAATTCAAATGCACATAACTCGGAAATATGGGCGATCGCCAAATTTTTCACTTAATGTTTTTTATTATTTTTTTAATTCTCTATCGCTTTACATATTTGTTGTGTGTGTGTGTTTTTTTTATTGGAGTTACTTCATTGTTTCAAATGATATAAAAAAATTAGTCTTTTAGCCCACTGCCTAGAAGGCATGGACCGATCTTGTTAATTTTTCATAGAAAAATTTTCGAAACTATGTCTGATCGATTGGCGTATTTAAGTTTTCTCTAGCTGGTTAAGTGCCTTAGCAATGTTGATTTCAACACTAACACGGACGGACATCGCTCAATCGACTTCGCTATGAACAATTATATACTGATCCCCGAGTGTTGTTTTTTCAATTTTCTTTAAAAACAGTTTCAGCGAGTTTCATCTAGACTTGTGTAGTTCTAAACGAACTAGTTCATTTAAACGATTCCATCGATTTAACTAAGTGAACTAGTTAATATTTTTAAGTACACCTAGTCCATTTTTGAACTACACTTTGTATTTGAACTATCAGACAAGATGAAGTAGAATTCATGTCTGTGTTTCCTTATTGACTATTTCGGACATGAAATTAGTGCTGCCAAGCATATTATTTAACATTCGTTATGGCAATGCTACGGTGTTGTTGCGAGCATATTTTGAAAAGAACATTTGACATAAAGAGCTTTTGAACTAAAGAAAGCGTTTGAACTTAAAGTTGAAAGTACATCAACAGAACATTTGAACTAAGAGAGACTTTGAACTAAAAAGAACCTTTGAACTAAATTTTGAACTAGTTCATTTTTAAAGTTTGAACTAAAAAGAGCGATCACTAAATTGAACTATATGGCACAAGTCTAGTTTCATCGCGTCCATACATTATGTAATTTTTAATGGCATTGGAATTTGTATATTTCCTTTATTTTGTATCTGTTATTGTAGTTGTTTGTGTTATTCCAAACAACACAAACAACAAAATGTGTGCAGCGTACGTACGCCAAGCGAAAAATCATTTCCTCAATATTCAAGCCATGTCATTTTGCTTACCCAGCTTGAACACTACACCTCTTGCAAACAAACAAAAATTTTATGAAACCAACTGCATGAAAAGTGCCTGGGTGTAAAATGGCTCTTAAACAGTGTACGGCGTACACATGTGTAGAATGCACATATGTTTCTTAGCTAAACGAAATGAATAGATAAAGTGAAAAGTCTGCAAGCAGACTTATATTAGATACCTCAACAAAATGGTAGATTTTGCTGTCAGCGTTGTTGTTTAAAATACAGGTAATCAATGCATCATAAAATTATTGTTGTTTTTCATGTACAAAAAATTTCTAGTTAAAACTTGGCAACAATAGAAGATAAGCGTACTTTAAAATAAAAATAAAATTAACTGAAATGATCCTTATACTAAAATTTGCTTACAAGATTAAAGTCTAACTGAAATTAGAGGAGTAATACATATGTATAATTGATGTCATTACAAGAAGTTCATTTTAACCAACTGACCATAATTTTAGTTAGTTTCGTAGAAGAAATAACTTACAACACCGTTTTCCTAAATTTATGGGTAAAATGATTATTCATTTATTTTTACTAAAAAACAACTTTCTTAAATCATTTAAATTCGAACCACAGTAAAAATAATGCCTAAGATTTCTTCAGCATTGTCCATTAATTATTTTTTGTCTTTGTCTGATGTCTTCTAAACTTAATTTTATTTCAACGACGGAAAATTTTATTAAAAAACCTTTAAAGCCGTTTCGATGTAATTGAACAAAAACATCTAGAACAAACAGGGGTCAGTGAATGGGGTTTTAAACGGAAATCGATTTCGAACTTCCATTTCGATAAATAAACTGCGATTAATCGTCAAGAAAAAACGATTATACAATTTTTTATTTTCTTTTTTCATTTAAAATCTATCAAACAAAACTCAAAGATTCCTTTTCATTTACCCTAAAAGTGTATTGTAAGTCGATTAGAATGTTACTTTGATTGATTTCTCCTTACATTGCATGTTCATACGTATATTTTTTTATTTTGTTTTAATAAATGCAAAAACTAAAAATAAGTTCAACGTTTTTGTTGAAATAATAATAGATGATTTATAATTTCGACTAAAAAAAGCTTTCTAATAGTGCAAAAAGAGCGAAGCACTTCTAGGGTTAATAAAAAACAGTATATAACAGAAAATCAGATGATTTGCATTAAACTTATTATTTGATCATTCTCCCTTTTACGAAAAATCGAAGTTAAGAGCCGATTTTAACACGGTTAATTTCGTCTAACACGACGATTTCGTTGTCAAAACTTTGATGTGTAAGTTCGTCGCATGAAACATTAACAAAAACACACATAAAAAATACATTTTATATTTTACTACTATTTTTGCACTTCTAATATTTAATGCCAAATTGCTAAATTTCCTTCGAAACCTGCTGACATACTGAATTTTTTTTCGTCGCCAGTTTGCCTCTTATGACGAATTTCGTTTGACGACATGATTGTGTGTATATTAATATACACAAATGTGCACGGTACGTTTATTTGTCTAAAAAGTTAAAAATAAGTATAAATTTGTTGTATTTTTGACGACGAATAATAGCGACCAAAAACTCGTCGTTCGTTTCAGTTGTGTTCCTAGCATATTACTGAAATCGATTTTCTATTCCAGCACATTTTATATTTGTACAGGGAAAATTGTTAACTGTTAACCAAACTCTCCAATAAATACTTAAAAAAAACAATTCTCTAAATTTAAATTTTAAGAAAACTAGAAATAACGCGTTTGCGAGTTTGTGGGCAGTTCCCTTTTGATTTGGTATTGTTACAAAACATTTGTAACAAAATTTATCTTAGCTACACTAATATCCCGCCAAAAAAAAGGCGATTTGAGATACCACTAGTAATGAAGTCTTACTCAGCAAAAAAAAAAAAAAAAATTATCGTAAAAAAAGTGTATACATACCTCATCTTTTAATCTTTGCTCTTCAAATTGCTGTATTAAATCTTGGCAATCCAAATTTTCTTCTGGCTCCCAAGTATTATCAGATTCGGGATAACCTTTCCACTTTAGAAAATATTCAACCTAGAGAAGGAAATAAAAAAAGTATATAGCAAGTTTTACTTAAAAAAAAAAACTATTTTTTCTGCACCCACTTTTCCTTTTCGCACGCGTCTTGAACAAATTTTTTCTACTACATACTCAGCATCATCGTCCGAAGAGCCACTTCCAGATACATCAGTGTCGTTCTTTTTGGATTTCATTTTTCACGTATTAAAGTTAGTTCAAGTAATCTGTTGATGAAAATAAAAAGTAATGGCGGTTAGATTTTCGTTGAATCTGAAGCCGCAATTAAAAAAATAGATTGGACGCCACGCTTGTCGCACAATACCAAGAAAACATAGACAAAAGAAAATTACTATAAAATTATTCCACCAGGTCCTGTACTTTGATTATAAAACACGCCTACTTATATTTATTAAATTAAGTTGTATGATACTTTAACAAGCCCGTTTTATTGCTAAATTTACAACTATATTTTTTAAACACACGGAACCAATTAAAATGAACCTATTGATTTTTTCGATGTTTGTGGAATGCAAACGCGAAGAAAAATGCCAATGTACACAGTGTTGTATGCCAACAAGCCTACCAGGGTTGTCAACTTGTAAATCTTTTAAACGTGGCGATTTTCAAGAATTACTACTAATTTTGATTTTTGTTCACATCGTAGCTTTAACCAATATTATTATATATTAAGAAGAACTTGCATTAGTTTTATATTAAATATTAAAAACTCTCAATGAAGCCAGAAAATACTTTGGTAGTTGACTGCCAAATGATATATAATATTAGTTTCTTTAAGAAATTAAAACCATTCTTTTTCAATACATACAGGCATGTTCTAAATCCACACGAAATTTTCATTTTTGTATTTTTCAGGGCATTGATTTTGTTTTTTTTTCTTAATTTTCGCTGATTGTTTATATATAGAGTTTGACACCTGCAAGGCAAATAAATTACAAGGTGGCAGCGTAGGCGAATTCAGTATTTTTTGCTGGTATACACGACTGCCAAACTCCATATATAAAAAATATACACAAATTTTTCATGTATGGAGTTTGACAGTGGTGTACGCCAGCAAAAAATACTGAATTCGCCTACGCTGCCACCTGGTAATCGATGCGCCTTGGACACCTGGTACATGAATTCGCTATGGCTACAATAACAGTGCAGTTAGACGGTCAAGCTGAATTTTTAATGCAAATTTAAAGGGAAAAACCTCAATTAGTTGTTTTCTTGAATGTAATTTCAAAAACTCAATTGAACAAAAACTTGAAAGCAAATTCTCAGCAAGTTTTTAAAGTGTGAGTGTATTGGTTAAAAAATGAGAGAAATTTTAAAACTTCAATGAAAGCTTGATCGTCTGACACCCTAGTGGTAATTTGTTGCTACAAAATCTTGGTATGTTGTCAAAATAATTTGTTAAAAAAAAAACAAACAAAAGAAATTGGAAAAAAATTAGACAAAGTATTTTTTTATTATTATTATTTTTTTTCCAGAATTCGGCGGTGATGCATTATGCAAGCCATACACGTTGCGACCTGTTGTACAACTTGAGAAGGTTATGATTTCGAATTAACGCCGTGTATTGAACATTCAAACAACCTTCAGAAGAAACAGAAAATTATGCTCAGGCAGAACATAAGCCACAGACAAGAACATGGACAAATTAATACCGTTGTTTCGCCGGCATTATGAGCATGTCTTGTTTAACTCGATGGCTTTTGACCCTAAGTCTCCACTAAACATTCAGTTGAATAAGGTATGCACATAACGTCGACAAAACAACGCTGAATCTACTTCGATATGCATAAGAACTCAGAATAAGGCTAATTAATACTAGGTGGTCGCGATGGAAAATCCATTTATTATCGCCGGTAACCTAACTTTCAAACTGTATGTACAAAGAATCTGTATACTATTTTTTTATATGTAGTTTGACATTCGGTCTTATAGTGAAAATTAACGAATTGGCTTCGCTCCCACCGTATATTTATTCGCCTTACTAGGTGTTCGCGATGGTGAATTCATAAATTTTTGCCGAAACCCTAATGTCAAACTCGACATATAAAAAATATCAAGGCGAATCAATTTACCAGGCGGCAGCGTAGGCGATTTCAGTATTTTTTGTTGGTATACACGACTGTCAAACTCCATGTATAAAAAATATGTTTATATACTGAATTCGCTTCCGCTGCCACCTGGTAAATTGATTCGCCTTGAAAAATATGCATAACTTCATTTTATATGTTTTTTAACATTTAAGGTTTCGGCGAAAATTATTGAATATGCCATTGCGACCATCTGGTAATTGATTCGCTTTGATACATACTTTATGGGTTCGGAAATAAATATTGTAGAAATTACAAACGGAACGACAAACTTAGAAATACTCAAGGTGAAGCAATACTAGGTGGTTACAATGGCGAATTCATTAATTTTCGCCAAAACCTGAAATGTTAAGCCCAGGCCACAAAGAATCCGTCATACGTTGCACTTTCACAAATTCAACTAAAGTCAAAGTAACGACGGATGAGGTTGGCACAATGAATACTTTACTGATGGATGTTAAATCAAAGTTTGCTCTCTATTTTTATTCACTTTTAAATTTAATTTGTATTTTATTCACTTGTTAATTTAATTAAATTTGTATTTTATTGTTTGCCACCAAAATTGTTTTATTGAAATCACAGAATACTATTGAAACACAGCCGAGTTAAAAGAAAACAAAGAAGAAGAAGCAGTTGATAGTTGTCAAAGTATTCAACATACGTCAAAAGTTAAAAGTTTACCAACTTTTGTACTTTGCGTTGACGGACACGTATTGATTGTGACAACGCTCATAATAAAACATGTATTTTAACTGACTTGTCAGTTGAATTTGTCAAAGTTTAACGTATGCCCCGGCCCATGGCGAAATAATACTAGGTGGTCTCGAAAGCGAATTCATTGATTTTCGCCGAAACGTCAGACACCATATAAAAATATATACTAAATTTTTTTATATAGATTTTGACTTTTCAGGTTTTGAACAAAATTAATGAATTCGCCGTTGCGACCACCTGGTATATTATTTCGCCATTGTTTTTGACATTTAGCATTTTGTCGAAAATTAATGAATTCGCCATTGCGACCACCTAGTATTGATTCGCCTTGGAAATAACCTTTTTCTTACTGTGATGAAGGGTATTAAAAGTGGGTATAAAAGTGAAATCTGAATAATATAGACTTAAGACCATTCCGATCGGAATGTGTGACACGCCTATTAAATATATATATTTTTTTAATAAATTGCAACTGTTTTTATTTTAAAAATTTTTTTATTTTCAAAATATACTCTAAAATTGTGTGCGTAAAGTGCTTGTTGTGTGCATGATTTTACCTACAATTTTTTTTAGCATAAAACAAAAATTAATACAAACAACAAATTATAATTAGGATCTAAATGTCTAAGGTTCTTCTTCCAGTTTTCCTAATTGTAAAGAAAATTTATAAATTTTGATGTTTTTGCTTTTTAACTACAGAATCGTATTTGCACCAATTTTTCTTTTTTTTCGTTTTTAAATGCTATAAATATTTTTGTTAACAATATATGGAAATATTTGTACATATTTTTCAAATTTATTTATTTAAATTTTATTTTATTAATTAATTTCTTATTTTTAATAAAATTATGGCCCCGCTATTCCACAAGTTTTTTGTTTGTTTTTTTTTATATTTAAGTTCATTTCTTAATTGAAATTATTTTTAGTTTTATTTGTAAAATATATTTACAAGCTAAAGTTGTTGTTGTTGTTAGAGTAATTCAAATTATTTTGAAACCCTTATTTGATAAATTTCCATAAATAAATATAATTAAGCATTAATTTATATAAAATATTAACAAAGAAATTGAATTTTGTTTAACGTCTTAAAAAATAACTTTTTTTAAGGATGTTACAAAAGCAAAAATTCAAATAAATTTTTGTTTATGTTATTTTTTTTTATTATTTTTAGTAATTTGTATTAAAATTAGTGAAATTTATAAATTGGTTTTAAATTAAAATTATTTAAAGGTGGGAATTATATACAATAATTTAAAGTTAATTAAAAATGTGGAAACAAACATAAAATAAACTTAAAGAGAACCCAACTTTAACTTGTAAATTAATTCTTTGTAAGTTAAATCATTAAATTATCTACATATATTTTAAATTTACATAAATATATAAATGTATAACTTTTATTTAATATCCAAAACATTTATGCACATACATATATATTTTTTATATTTTATATGTAATTGTACATTTAATAAAAATAAATGACTATTTTGATACTCATTTTTGTTTGTTTTATTCTTTAAAAAATTTTAAAAATTAAAAAAAAAATATTTTGCGAAAAACATTTTTAAATAAGTTAATTTTTTTTATTTTTTTTTATTAATAATACCCAGGAGATGTGACGGTTGACAAGTAGTTCTCCAGCGAATGCAAAGTAAAATGATCAAATGATCGATTGATTTAAAAATGATATTTCTTTAAAGGGAGTAATAAATTTATTCCTTTTAAAATATAAACTAAAGATAAAAAGTTTAAACAAATATTAAAATATTTTTTTGAAAAGGAATACAAATTTTAAAAATGTGTTATTAAAAATTCTGTTATTTTAAATATCTTTGAATAACTATAAAAATCATTGATTAACAATATTTTTTTTGGGAGGCAAAACGAAGGTAATTATTTTTTAACATTTTCAATAATAAAGTGAGATTTTTTTTTAGAATTCTGTTTAAATTTACTTTAGGATTATATGCCTCTGTTTCTTAATGTTAATGTCCTGGCAAACGAAAATCGCTTAAAATCGGCGTTTAAAATTTCATGTGTGGCGGCTTCCATCCACAAGAATATACTGAGACAAACTTGATGGAATTAAAGGCAAATATATGTAATTTCGCCTTGATGCAATTGGTTGGCAAAAACCTTCGAGAATGTGCTTAAAAATTTATAAAGCTCAATTATAAACAGAAATTTCGTGCGAGATTTCTTACTTTTCCCTTTCCGCTTTTTTATTGCCTGCGGAGTAAAAAAAATTCGGGAAAAAAAGTAGGTATTATGAATTATAAAGGAGAAATTATATGTAAAAAAGTAAACTAGCTCCCTTCAAATTACGGTGATGCCACTTTTTTATTTTTTATTCCCACGGAATTCATAATTGTAGGAATTCTTTCGCGAGAAGTTTTTTTTACATGGGAAAGAAATTCCGTGAGCATATTCGTGATTGAGCTGAAATTTTACGTTTTCTAAAGGCGCATTCTCACTGTCACTCTCTCCTGGGTTCCTCATGATTTATATTTTTTTCTTTTATTAAAAGAAATTCACAAGGATGGTCCAAAAAATATTTTTTTTGTTATAATAAAATAATGCTTGAAAAGTTAAAAGAATTGAAAATTAAACAATATTGCGAACGTTTTCTAATAAAAATATAATTGATGGGAAAAAATATTTTCTCAAGTGCAAATAATAATTTGTTTCCAGTGCAGCATATTAACATGTTAACATGTTAATTTGCATAATTTTGTTTTTTTTTTGTTAAATTTATAATACATGTTTATATCTAATTATTAAACATTTTATTTAAAATAAGTTTTAGCTTTTTTGTTTTTTAGAACATCACAGTGAATTTTCTTTTTATAAATAAATTTTTTTCTTTATAAACTTTCTTTAATTAAAATAAATTTAATTTTAATTAGTAAACCAATTTGCTGCCCCTGCCAGATTTTCTATTCAATACAATATTAAAAAACAAGACTTACAAATAAATTAAATGAAATTATTTTATAAATTATGTTAACAAAAAGGGAAACAAAAATGAAATAATTCAAACGTTAGTAACAAACAAAAGAAACACAAAAAAATCTTAAACTAATTTAAAACTAATAATAAAAAAGAAAACAATTTAACAATTAAAATAAAATAAAGATAAAACTAAATCTAAAATATTTTAAACATTAACAAAAGGTGACTTAATGCTCGCGTAAAAAAAAAAACAACAGTGAAAATTATCTTTCAAATGTTAAAACAATTTTAAATAAGAAAACGTATTTGAAATTATTTAATAAGAATTAAAATTAAAAAATAAAAATCTAGCATAATTAATAAAATTTAATTCCTGCTGATAACTTGACCAGTTTTGGCATTAACTAGTATAGTTTTATGGCTTGTAGTAGGCGTTGATGATGACGTTGATGTCAACGCTTGTTCCTCATTGTTTGGTGCACAGTGCTGGTTCGATGTGAGAGAATTGTTGGTTGATGTACTGCCGGCGGCACCCTGGCGGCTTATGCGTCTACGCAAACGATCACTTATATTTTGAGTGTTGGTATTTGTTTGTTGTTGTTGTTGGGTTTGAGATGATTGTATCTCTTGGGTTTCCTTTTTGATTGTCAGACAGCCATCATTTTTGTATAAAATTATTTTGGCACATTTTGGTTGTTTTGGCTCCGTTGCTTTAAGAGCTTCTGCTGTCGCATCTTTTAAATTTTCATTAACTCGGTTTTCCTCATTATTATTGTTGTTATTGTTGTTGTTATGATGGTTTTGCATTTCCTTTTTAATGTTTAAATTATTTTCCTCAGCCTCTTCATCTTCCTGTTGATCCATGCTTAATTCCAACTTGTCGTAACTTGTAAAGAAGGCAACATCTTTCAACTTTTCAATGCCATTGAAATGTACTCTGGTATGCTCTTCAATCTGTTCTTGTTCTTCTGCCGAGTAGTCACAATGCTCACAGCTGTAGGCTAATTTTCGTTGGGAAATGCAAACGTGTTGATGCAAATGTGTTTTAAATTCTTCAGCATTTGAACTTTCAAATGGACAATGTTCACATTTTTCTTTATTATCGTCATTGTTTGTGGTTGTTGTTGTTGTTGTCCTATCTTGGGTTTGAGCTTCTGGTGTTGTTACAGCATGAGTTTCATTGTCATGAGCCAGATCACCGGTAGCAACTGATGCAGAGGTGGAGGCAGTGTTTGAATCTTCGGCTTCTACTTGATTTGATTTGTTACGGATCTCTTCATTTTGTAACGGCGTTACCGCTGTTGCTACCTGCCGTGATTCCAATTGTTTTTTCAACAAAGAGTTGCCCACCTCAAAGGCATTACTTTGTGAACTAGAAGTTATAATAGAGTTTTGATGATGTTTTGTTTGGTTGTGATTATGCTGGTGGCCCTCATTCAAATCATGATCCACTACCCATATGGTCTCGTGCATATGAGGCTTTTTCGCAGCTGTTATATGCATCAATTTTGGAGCTTTATATACCGCATCCTCTTTGCAATTCTTGTATAATTCATTGCATTTTTCTTGATATTGTGTTGTGTGAACATATCGATGGGTTTGTATGATGGACTCATGTATTGCCCGATAATCACAATAGTCACAGTGATATTTACGTTTGCCATCATCTCTAGAACTGTTTGATTCGTGTTGTCTAAGGTGTTCACCTAAATCTTTCTGGGCCGTCAATGGATCATTGTGTTTTTGAGCATATCGTGCTGGACATTTGTTGCAATAGTAGATCATACGATATTGATATTCTGGCGGTAGTTGATTTTGGTGATTGTGTGTTAATGCCGAGGAAATGCGCGACACGGGTGATGGCGATAAATCAATTGCCAGCGGTGTCGAAAAGTTAGAAGAATCCTGCTAAAAATTTAGAAAGAAAAAATTGAATTTCATGAGGATTATAAAATGAAGAGATGTTTATTTCTATTTAATTTCTCGCTCTGTCCCTAAAGTTTTATTAAATAATTGTTTATAGATTCTTTATCAATTTGACAGAAGTTTTCCCCAAGATTTGTCTACCACTGAATTGTACAGCTTGTCTCCCAACTTAATTGCATCTTAATTATAAAAGTAGCCAAACTCGGTCCCATCGTCATCGTGAGGCGATAAGATCAAGAGTGACCTAACCCAAAAAAACCTGATTCAAGGCCGGGGCACATAGAATCCGTCATACGTTAAACTTTGATAAATTTAACAGACAAGTCAGTTAAGCCTAGTTCAGACTATAATACTTTGTATTAATACTTGTCAAAAATTCAAATAATACGAGCAAGTGTAATAGTGTGAACAGAAAACATCACACAAATTGCAAAATAATACGATAAAAATTTGACATCCCATAAGACTTTTTCGTTTGTCGATTTTTTTTTAAACGTTAATACTTTTTATTGGATCAGGGTTGCTTACTTATAAAAACTATTTTGAACAGTCGTTTTGTTTCCTTCTTGTATTACACATTTTATTTCAAGTGTGATGGTCTGAACACAATATGTGATTTTAAATAGTTTTTTTGAAAGTCGAAACGAATGTATTTAGATTTTTGTATCGTAAAATGTGATGAAAATATTAATACTTGTATAATAGTCTGAACGGGCTTTTAAAATACATATTTTCTTATGAGCGTTGTCACAATTAATACGTGTCCGTCAACGCAAAGTACAAAAGTTGGTAAACTTTTAACTTTTTGACGTATGTTGAATACTTTGACAACTATCAACTGCTTCTTCTTCTTTGTTTTCTTTTAGCTTTGCTGTGTTTCAATTGTGTTTTGCGATTTTAATAAAACAATTTTGGTGACAAACAATAATATACAAATTTAATTAAATTAACAAGTGAATAAAATACAAATTAAATTTAAAAGTGAATAAAAGTAGAGAGCAAACTTTGATTTAACATCCGTCAGCAAAGTATTCATTGTGCCAACCTCATTCGTCGTTACTTTGACTTTAGTTGAATTTGTCAAAGTACAACGTATGACGGATTCTATGTGCCCCAGCCTTCAATCAATTACTAGGTGGTTGCAATGGCGCATTCATTAGTTTTAACCAGAACCCTAAATGTCAAACTCCACAAATAAAAATATGTTTAGTATTTTTGACATTAAGATTTTCGGCAAAACTTGCCTTGCCTTGAGTCTTACAATTGCAAATCAATCGTTTGCTTGAATCAGTTTTTAAAATTAAACATTTGAAATAATATTCTTGAGTATAAAAATTTATAAAAAAATTTGAACGAAAGTGATTCAATTACCAGGCGAATTGATAAAATTTCGCCGTAACTCTAAATGTCAAACACCATATAAAAGAAATTATATTTATTTTTTATATATGGAGTTTGACATTTAAGGTTTCGGCGAAAATTAAAAAATTCGCCATCGCGATCACCCAGCAATTGACTCGCCTTGTACAAATCAACCAATTTTTTGACTCAGTCTGTAAAACTAAATATTTGCAATATTTTTGAGTATAAAAGTTTATAAAAAAAACTTCTTCTCATAGGGATGATTTAAATACTTCTTAATTAAATTTGTGAATGTTTAGGGTTTTACCAAGGCAAATTCATGAATTTTCGCCGAAACCCTAAATGTCGAACACCATATAAAAGAAATTATATTTATTTTTTATATATGGAGTTTGACATTAAAGGTTTCGGCAAAAATTAATGAATTCGCCATCGCGATCATCTAGCAATTGATTCGCCTTGAGTATTTTTTTATATTTTTGATTTTTTGAAATCTCTTATTTAGTAAGAATATGTAAAATCTATGCCCTGAATCTTAAGTGAAATATATTTATTTCTTTTACCTGATTTTGAGTGGCTGAAGTCATTTGTAAGGCCAAATTAAATTCCATATTCATATTGTTGCTATTAACATTCGTGGAATTGGAAGCGGCGGCTATAATTTGATTTTGTTGCATTTGATGGACTGTGCGCATATGAGAGCTCAAATGCTGTTTTTTGGCACAAACAAAAGTACACAGACGGCACTCATACTGAGTGGGTTTATGCAGCGAAATGTGATAATTCATTTGAGATTTACTATCACAAATATATGTACAAAGTGGACATTTTTGCTGTTTCGATTTGGCATTGTTTTGCGGCGAAGAAACCCTATTCATTTGATTATTTAAATTTGACTCTAATAATTGTGCCAAATTTGAAGTGTTTGTAGGTGGTTGAGATGTTACATTATTGTTGTTATTATTGCTATTATTATTGTTGTTATTGTTGTTATTATTATTTAGATGATTTGACGATGAAACTCTTGTGATTTCAATTTGATCATTTTGTTGCAATTGTTGTTGTAAAATAAGTTCTTCAGTCATGGAATTAATAGCTTTAAGATTATTATTTTGATTAGCAACTGCTGCTGCAGCTGCTGCTAAATATGCAACAGCAGCCGCTTGTAAATCTTGTGAAACATTCGCTGCATTTAAAGCTGTTGCAGCTGATATCGATGAATGCAATAAACTGTTTGTTGATTCTAATTTTAATGCATTATTGGCATTTTTAAGATGATTGTTGCTGTTGTTGTTGTTGATAAGTACATTATTATGGTTATTATTTTGATTTGGTTGTTGTTGTTGTTGTTGTAAGGCCTTTAAAGTCAAATTAAACTGACTGTTAGCATTATTGCTATTAATGTTATTACTGTTGCTTTCGTTTGTGGCCCCATTTACTAAAGGTTTGTAAACTGGGGGCGCATGACGATCACCCGAATTTGTTCGATCAAGGGTTTCGATGTTGATAACGCCAGCGTGTTTCAAGCGACAATGACGCTGTAATTTTTTTTAAAGTAAAAAATAAAAATTAGTTAAATAAGATAAAATTCACTGTAAATTGTTATAAACAAATTTATATGAAAACTATATTTCAGGTTTCGTTTAAAATGAACATTTTTTTAATCAGCTATTAAATTAAATAAATGAATTTGATAATATTTGTATGCACACCACACCAAAACAGAACCCTTTTCCTTATAAAACACATAAAATAAAACAATTATTTTTTCTTTTAATTCTTTACAACAAGACTCACACCGTATAAAAATAAAAAATAAGAGATTTAAAAATAAAACCATAAACCTTTTAAATTAAATAAAAATTACGAAATGAATGAAATATGTAAATTTTTAAGTGTAAAACGGAATCAATTACCAGAGGGGTTACTCTGTATTTTGATTCGAAAGAAAAAACTTTCATAGCAATTGTAATGAATTCGCCATGGACTTGCTTTTTGAATCAAAATATAGAGTAACCCCCAAGTTGGTCGCGATAGCGAATAATTTAATTTTTGTCGAAACCTTAAGTGTCAAGCACCATATAAAAAAATTATAATTTTCAAGGCGAATAAATATACGGTGGGAGCGATGGCGAATTCATTGATTTTCGCCGGTAGCCTAACTGTCAAATTCCATATATAAAAATCTCTGTATCATGGCGAAATAATAATAGGTGGTCTCGATAGCGAATTCATTGGTTTTCGCCGAAACGTCAAGTGTCAGACACCATATAAAAAAAAATTACACTAAATTTTTTATATATGGAGTTTGACATTTCAGGTTTTGAGCAAAATTAATGAATTCGCCATTGCGACCACCTGGTATTGATTCGCCTTGCTCTGTGTACTATTTTTTATTACGGTTTGGCATTCGGGCTAACGGCAAAAATTAACGAATTCGCCATCGGTCCCAGGTATATTTATTCGTCTTGAAAATTTTTAATTATACATATTTTTTATATAGAATTAAAGTTTCGGCGAAAATCAATGAACTGATTCGCTTTGAATTTTGTTTATTGCATTATGAAAGACAAATATTACTATTGGAAATAATTTGCAGGTGAACCAACCTTTGCTTTAATCATTAAACACTTTTAAGACACTTTGTTTTAAAGCCCAAAGGATAAAAATCTATTACTTTCTGTGCGATGTCTGTTCAAAGAGATTTTTAACATTTTAACAGATGTTTAATTATAATGACCACTAAAATGACAAATAATAACATGAAGTTAAAGGGTGTCCCCTTAGAGATTTTATTTTGAAGTAAGGTAATTAAAAATTACATAGAGTATGTGGCTTCTATAGTAACAATTAAAAAAATAATTTTTAAAATGGCCGGATAGAACACCCGAAGTCTTGACTTTGACGTAAGTTGTAGAAACACTTTAAATTTTTAACAGCAATTAATAAAACATAAACTTTAAATTAAAAAGAGGGCCATACATGATACCCAACCCTTCGAAAATTATTCCAACTTTAACATGACTAGTTTATTATAATTTTTTTTATTTATTTATTTTTTTTGTTTAAAGCAGAAATAGTCCAGGCACTTACAAGTCACACTTTCATCTAAAACTTAAGTCATATATTAAAAAATTAAAAAAAAAAGGTTATGGCCCTTTATTATGCTTTATTTTCCTACACATAGTTTTAAAAATTTTGCTATTGAAAATCAGCAAGATCGGTCCATGTCCTTCAAGGCAGCGGGCCTCTAATTTTTTCATATCATTTCGAACAATAAAGAAACGCCAATCAATAAAAAAAAAAATTTATGGGGCGATAGAGAATTAAAAAAAGGGAAAAAAACAACCAGTGAAAAAGTTGGCACTCGCCCATATTTTCCGAGTTAAGGGCCTCTAAACTTTTCATAGAGAAGTACGATTGTGCACCATATTTTTTCAGATATCAATATGGATAACATTTTAAAGCTTTTGAAGAGATCTTTCAGGAAATGCTAAAATTGTATGAAAATGCTTAACCCATTAAGAGTCAGTGACATTTTTATGTACAATTTAGCACTTCATTTCTTTCTGTTTTTTTAATTGTTTAATTCTCTGTCACCCCAATACTTTTTTTTTTTTTTGATTGAAAGTACTTCAATAATCTTGATTTATATACATGATGAAGTGTATGTAAGATTTGGCATAGCCGAATGTAGCACTCTTCCTTGTTGTTTACTATTATTTAGTCTTATTTTTAATGCAATCAGTAGTCACAATCACCCTATCGTGAATAAGAAGTGAAATTTTTGTTCCCATGAAATATTTGTTCACTCCATTGAACAGCTGTTCAAAATTAATAAGCTATCAGTACACATTGAATGTAAGTAAGAAGAATAAGCTTAAATAAAATTTGTAAATTGAAGATCAAAAATAAATATGTAAATAAAATATTTATAACAAAAACGTAACGTGCAAGACGCGTAAAATCCCCCTTGAAGTTCCCCAAAACATTGCTGACCCATTTCAACAAAAAACTTGTATTAAATTTAATTAATGACATTTTTAGTAAAAAATCTTTATAAGTTTACAAGCAGCAGATCTCTTTGTTTTGCATCTTGTCGAGTATAATGCCAGTCTGTGCTGCGGAAACTTATCCTGAATTAAAAAATCTATTAATAATTTCATTATTCTGATTAAAGGTGATAAAAACTTGCATAATGTATGCTGTTCACCAATAAAATTTAAGTAAACAAATCCAAAGGAAAAGTAAAAAAATTTCCAGGGAAAAAACCAATCACGATAAGGGGATTCATGATTATAATTTCGGGAAAAGGGAAAACATTTCAAGTGAAAAGATATTTATGATAGGGGTAAATATGTTTTTCGTGAGAGTAAAAATGTCAATACATTTTCTGTAGTCTTTATATTCTATAGAATTTAAGTTCAACTTCTAGTGGTAAAACAGCTGCGTAGTAAAGCCACTTAAATTCTTTAAATACACTCAACCTGTTTGGACTATAAATCCACAATTCAGAGAAAAAAAAAATAAATTACAGAAAGTAAGCTGCTAAAATCAGGGGGCAAATCACCGCATTCGATAACGAATACTTTGCGATCGAAATGTTGTTAACGTGGATCACGGCAGTCGTTATCGAAACACATTTACTTGTAGTTGCACTCGATTGGTAATTTACTATCGAAAACAAATAAACATTTTGCCACGATAAAAAACAAAGACAAATAGAAGTAACTAAAGAAGAAGAAGATATTAAACATGTCAGTGTGAATTTTCCTGCTATTTATATAATAAAATAGTTTAAAAATTAAATTTTAAATGCTTTTAGGGAAGGTTAATGTGAAGACAAAGATTTCCCAGGAATCAGTGCAAAAAAAGTCAACGCTTAAATTGCTCCCAGAACAAATACTAATGAAGTAAATATATTTGGGTCCACTTAAATGAGTCTTGTTTGTTTATTTTTTTGCACTGTTACACTGTTTTCACTAATTAATTTATTTTTTGTTTTGTTTTTCTTACTGTCATATGTATGCAGCAATGTAAAAAATAGTAGTAAATAGAAAAAATTACGATCGAATACTATGATCCAAAAAATTAAAGCCATCGAAATATTTCTCGACACGAATGCGCACTCGATATCGAATGCGGTGATTTGCCCCTAGATCGTCTCTAAATTTAACTTCAATCTTAAACACACACACGCACACAATTTGTAATAATTTATAAACATACAATTGAAAATAATACCTGAATAACATGCTTCCAATTTGATACTTGATGACAATGACCACAACGATATGGCGAAGGATCACGCCTATCGGCGGTAGTTGTGTCGTGCGTTAATAAATTATTATTGTTATTGTTGTTACCATTACCATTACCGATACTGTTACCGTTATTTATATTACTGCTATAATTACAATTATTTTTTGATACACCATTACCAGTTAAATTACCCAAATTATTTTTGTTATTACTAGAAGATGAATGATTTTGATTTTGATTTTGAATATAATTTTGATTAGACAATGACAATAATGATGTGGAAGAAGATAAAGAAGTCGCCATATTATTATTGTTATTATTGTTGTTTACAACAGTACTAGTTGGTATATGATCGTATGAGGCGGATAATGGAGCACCTATAACCATATTATGATGGTCTTGTATACCACCAATGATATCACCAGTTAGTAAATCACCAACACCACCACCACCACAAACACTACCACCATCATCATTGTGCAGTGAATATGGCGATGATTGTTTAAGTTGAAATGCATTATTTGGAGTTGAAAGAGGAGTAGTAGTAGTGGTAGTTACAATTGTATTCGGTGTTGCCGATGGCGATGATGGTGACATTTCTGCCATTAATCCAGACTTATTTTTAACAAGTGTCGAACCCATAACCATTGTATCATTATTACTGTTATTTAAAACTTCATTTTGATTTAAATTTAATGGTGTTTGTGAAAAGGAGCCTCTTGGCGAAGTTAATAAATGTTGTAAAGATGATGAATTCGTCGACCCAACACCTGTTACTGATGATAAGGGCGTCGCATTTGACTGTGTTTGAATTGTTGAATTTTTTTGGGTTAATTGATTAGGCGACGTCATTGTGTTTTGGGCACTTGCCTCGTTTAGACTCGCTTTCTGCTCACCATGCTCAATAATATTAGCGGCTGCATTTAAATGTGAAGCTTTAATAGGTGATTTGCCAGCAAGGGCTAAGGCAAGACCACTTAGTTGGTTACTGTTGGCTTGATCTAAAAGTCCAGCTGCCATTAAATTACTTAATTGTGTATTAGTGTTTGAATTATGTTGTTGTTGTTGTTGTTGTTGTTGTTGCTGCTGAGAAAGGCACATGGCCGCCAAGACTTTATTCATGTAAAGATTTGAGTTGACCGACACTTGCATGGGTCCATTATTGCTTGTTGCCGTCGGTTGTTGTCCCGTTTTTGGAGAACTAAATCCTTGATTTGTATCTGGAAAATGTGCTTTGACATGAGCTAAAACTGCATCACGATTAATGTGCCTAAAGAAATAAGTTTTTCAAACAAAAAAGTATTAGTTGACTAGAAAAAAATTAAAATTTTTGTAACAGTTAAATTATGATTTTAGACCGGGATTTTAAGGTTAAGTTTTATTTTATTTATTTATTTATTTACAATATATTCTGTAAATAAATTTACAAAATATACTCAAGGCGCCGGGTGACTAGACCATGTGCGCTCATTTTGTAATACAGTAGGCTTTATACAATTACGTTAAATCTAAGATGTAAGGAACATTAAAATTATAAATTTAATTAAATACCAAGGTTAATGTAAAGTTATTATAAAAGGAAAGAGAACATATGTCAATCACACAACTTGAATATTGTGCTTCTGTAGGCTAGTCTTGATAGATGGTAAGAAACTGGTGGTAGTGCAATCAATGATTTTGTCTAAGGGCTCGTCTATCTTAGAAATTTCGCATTCGTTCAGTATATGTGGAATGGAGAGGGTGACATTACAGAATGTACACTTCGCCTGGTCAGTGCCATCATAGTAATGCTGAGTGTTGAATCTGGTTTTATTTACTCGAAGTCTGCTTAGTAGTATGCCATCGCTCCTTGTCATGTTGATGTTAAATCTCGGTCTAAATGAAACGGGATGAAGTCTTCTCTGTGACGATCGATATTGATTATAAATAATTCTTGCTGTACAAGGAACTTCAGTGATGTTGGGTAAATTTTGGGCTTCTTTGGCTGCTGCATCAGCATGTTCGTTACCCTCTATGCCTATGTGGGAGGGTACCCACAAAATTAACACCTGCTGACGTTCATTTGGCAACGCGATTATATGGTCGTATAATCTATTGCCATTTTTACTTAATGCTCTTATGGCGCTAAGGCTGTCTGTACAAATCAAGGTTTTCAAATTACTGGAGGATACATCTGCGATTGCCGCCCCAACCGCGGCCAGTTCTGCCGCAAAAATACCAACGTCATTTGGCAGACGTGCTTTTTTTACTGTCTCAAAATGAGAGGGACCAATTTGTCGGACAATCCCATACGTTGTTATTCCTCCTTGAAAAGATCCATCTGAGAATAATATGGCTTCGGGAGCGAATGATATTATTTTTTGTTGGAGGGCGTTTTTAAAGATAAGCGGATTGGTCGTATCTTTATTATGTGAGCTTAAGCTTGCATCTGTCATGACGTAATTGCTGCAACTAGGTGTAAGTCGAGGCCTTTCCGGCAATATAATGTCATACTGATGCAATAGTTTAATAGTAAGTCCAATGCCAGACGTTGAGCAACAAAGCCGTTGATCATAATGCTTCCAAAATAGGTTGTGGAGACCCTCATTCAAATTTGTAAGCGATCTTGCTGCTAAACTAATTGCGGATTTTTCCAATAATGATTCAAATTTTTGGTAACGTGCTTCAAACCTTAATAGTTCTAAAGGCGTTGCCCTTAATAAGCCCGAAGCTGTTCTGAAGCAATTGTTCATGGCGGTATTTAGTTTCCTAATATTTCTCTTTGAAGTCCAACCAAAGATCGTGATGCCGTGCAGTAGGGTACCAGTTACCAACGATTTGCATATATTGAGTGCAGTATCAATATGAGGACCCTTTGACCGAGAGCAAATTAATTTCAAAAAATTGTTTATCTTGCTCAACTTAGAAGATAAATATTTAGTGTGTGTATTCCATAACATATTATTTGTAAAGAAAATACCCAGTATTTTCATTTGGCTAGCAATTCTAATTACAACATTTCGGATCGTTATAGTAACAGCACCGCAGCCTCTTTTCCGACACACATGAAGTATTTCAGTTTTGTTCGCTGGTATAATTGCACCTCTGCTTTTTGCCCAATTATACACCGTTTGATCCAAATTGTTAAAGTTATCGTTAATTTCATCATAAGTACCCGAAGCAATCGCAAAGATGTTGTCCGCGTAAATGCCTACATAGTCAATGCCAGGTAGATCTTCAAGAGATTTTGCCAGGGAGTTTGCATATATCGTGAATAACACCACTGAAAGTGGTGAACCTTGTGGAATGCCATTATCAAGAATAAAACTTGACGAGAAATACCCATCCACCTTGACGATTACCCTACGATTCAGAAGAAATGATCTGACCAGTTCTAAAATACATACCGGGACTCCCCACTCGTTCATTTCCTTTATAATATACGTTAGCACAACTCTGTCGAATGCTTTTTCGATATCCTCTGAAATTACCAGGCTATGTGACTGCTTTTTAAGGTTCAGTCTCAATTGCTCTTCTAATCCATGACACAGGCTGTGAACACCATGCCTTGGCACGAAAGCGTGTTGAAATTTGGATATTTTGTCGATCGTGGATTCCCAGAATCTCCGTGCCAAAATTTTTTCCAAAATTTTGGAGAGAACTGGCAGTAAAGATATAGGTCGATATCCATCTAGCCGGCCAGGATCCTTTCCCGATTTAGGAATTGGTGCCAAAATTGCAATTTTCCAGTCATGGGGAAATATTCCATTTGTTATTATGGTGTTGTATAGCACACAAAGTCGAAGTTTAAGTTTGATTGGAGACATTTTGATCATTGCATACGTAATTTTGTCGCGAGATGGTGATGAACCTTTAAAGGTTTTCAATACCTTATTGAGTTCATTAATAGATATTTTACCTGCTAACCCATTTAGTTGCCTCTTGCACTGTGGTAAATTTTTGATGTTTAGGTTCATTTTTTCAGATAAAATATTACTCTCTAGAACAGAGTCGGAACTTATTGACGTCCAAAATTTGGCAAATTCTTCGGCGATTAGCTTTGGGTGTGAAAAATTGCTGTTATGTGTACTTATCGTAGGGAACGATTTTATCCTACCCGTTCTCAAGTTGCCTACTTTATTCCATAAGTGTCTAACATCCATTGTTGGGTTAAGAGAGTTTAAAAAGTTTTCCCATGTTCGGCTTTTGGCTTTCTTGCATTCTTTTTTCACTCTGGCGCTTGATCGTCTGTACTCCAATATGTTTTCCTGATTACGAACTCTTCTTAAGTTTTTCCATGCCAGCTGTCTTAGACTAATAAGTTTAGAAATTGTTGAGTTAAACCAAACTGGATTCTTCTTGTTGTTATTCACTCGGCTTAGAGGAATGCTTTCATTTGCTGCCTTCCTTATGAGACGTTTAATCTGAGCCGCCTCTCTGTTTACGTTATGTGATATTGGAAATAGTTCATTAGTTTGATTAACTTTTTTGTTATATAGAATCCAATCAGCCTTTTTGTCATTAAAGCGTGGTGTGTATTTTTTCTTGATGACATCTAAGTTATTTGAAATTAATATGGGAAAGTGGTCACTCGCCTCAGGCAAAGCTAAACAATTCCATTTAAGTGTGGGAGCAAGATCAGTACTGGCCATTGAAACGTCAACAGACGTGAGTGTGTTCCGTGTGTTAAATAGAGTTGGTGAGCCATCGTTTAATATTATTAAATTTCTATCGTTAGCGAAATCCTCCCAAATGTTTCCGCCTGTAGAGTTGGTGCTGGATCCCCATAAGGTATTCTGGGAATTCAGGTCACCCAGTACAAGATGATGAACGCCATTAGGAAGCAATATGTTTTCAACCATGGCTCTGGTAAGCATTATATCACATTCTTTATAAATATTTGTGATATGAATTTCCGTGTTGTGTTTAATGATTATAGTTTGGTAAAGCAGCCTGTCGTTGGGTGTAATGTGATGTGTAACATTCAAATTATTGCTTACCAATAAAGCTATCCCAGCCTTTGCATATGCGCTATCCTTATTATGTCTAAATATATTGTAACCAGGTAAGTGTAACAGCTGTTCGTTCTTCCTTATAATATGGGTTTCTTGTAATGCTATTATGTTTGGTGTGTGTTTAGCGACGAGTAGTTCCAAAGCGTATTTGTTATTAGAAAAACCTTGAATATTCCATTGGAGAACAGATATTTTAAGTTCATGATCCATTTTTACATTTTAAATTTATTTTTGGCCACTTTTCTTTAGGTTTTGTGTCTTCCTAAATGTATCTGGCGAAATAATAGCGTTTAGTTCGGGATAAGTGCTAAACAATTGCGAAGTAGGTGTTGTTTCACAATTTAGACTCATATGATTAGGTCTTGGTGGAGTCGTAAAACATAATCCTTCGGTGATATCTTCATCTGTTAGGTTTACATCACTATTAATGTTTGAGTCAATTTTATTTTCAAAGACCTCCTCGTCACTAAAGCATGTGTAATCTTCATTATTTTTTGTTTGTTTTGTCATTTCTGCTGTTGTTGTGTTGAGAGATTTATTATGTGTCGGTAGAATGGTTGTTAATGAAAAATTTACGCTGTGAGCATGATTGTTACTTAAGTCATTGGTGGATGATTGTAAATTGTTGTTGCGGTGGTTTTTGTTTAGGTTAAAAAGTGTATCTGAGGCTGTGTTGGTTACGAGAGCTGGTGATGTATATGTTGTGCAGTTTTTATTTTCTGTTGTCCTTGTGTTTTCTGCTTTTGCAATGTTTTCATTTGCTTCACGTTTTTTGCTGATCTGTAAAACAGTTTTTGGAACGTATTCTACGTTTGATGCGGATGATGGTGGAACTGATAATTGTTGTTGCTCATTTAAAACTTGTGCGTATGTAGGTGTGTTTTTGGATTTTTTATTAACAGGTTTAAGTGTATGGAATGCAGGATTGTTGTTGTAGATTTCCCATGCTTCGCGATTAGTGCATCTTCTGGACAAACGAATATAGTTTACGGATTTATGTTTCCAAAATGAAGGGCAGTTTGAGTCATAAGAAGTATGTGTTTCAAGTTGGCAGTTTACGCAATATTTTCTGGTACATGTATTGTGAGGGGTTGGTGTACCACATTCTTTGCAGATTTCGACATTTCTACAGCGCTTTTTGGTATGGCCTAGTTTTAGGCAGTTTTGACATTTCATTGGGTTGGGAATGTATTCCTCTACGGATACTCTTTCCCATCCTAGCTTAAGCGTATCTGGTCGGTGTATTAAGTCGAATGTTAGGATTGCGGCACCCGTTGGCACTGGTTTTCCACCATCCAATTTCGTTATTTTGCGAACTTCTATTACTTTTTGGGCCTTTAGGGATTCCAGTAACTCATCCTCGGGGATGTTAATGATCTTTCTTGAAAATATACGACCTTGAATTGAGTTAAGCGTTTTGTGAAGAGATATCTTGACTGGTATGCAATCAATGTAGCTAGCTTTGAGGTAAAGTTCTGCTATTTTGTGGTTTGGTACCTTAATCAAAAGGTCCCCGCTTCTCATTTCCGTAACTTCCAGTCGATTCTTACTGATGAAATCAAGTCCACGTTCTACTTGAAAGACGTTGTAGGACGAAAGTGGAGCTATTTCAATATCTGGTTTAGTGGGCGCAGCTGTTGCAATTAGGTAGCGTGGTAGATGTTGCTCATTTGCGGCAATTTCTGGTAATGGAACAAAATCTTCAGGACGAGGGCGTTTAATTCTGTTGTTTTTGTTCTTTCCAGTAAGGGAATCCAGTTCCCTAAACCGGTTGTAGTTCGGGGGATGAACCCCGTTCATAATGTAAAGATTCCTTGATTAATTATTAAACTTAAAAACACAGATAAAAGGAAAAGATAACGGAAACCAATCAAAAGAAAAAAAATTACAACGAATCAAAAATTATATTTTGATAAATTATATTTTATATTTTTTGATAAATTTTTTTCAATTAGACAAAAAAATCAACCGTTTATAGTCAAATGTTGTTTTTGAATCCAGGTTAAGTTTTATGTTGAAAGAAATTGAGTTTAATTTTTTAACACAAATGAAATGTTATTCCTCAGTTGGGCTTAAGTTCGTTATAAGATGTGATTAATTTTATAATAATAACGAACTTAAGCCTAACTGAAGCTAAAATCCCAGAGAAAAATAAATACCGACAGCAAAACTTTTTGTAAAAAAATTAAAAAAAAAATATTTTTAACTTTAAGAAGTTACTAGGGAAGTGTTAGTTTTATTGTTACGCAGTGTAATAAATTATGAAACTTACTTAAAGTTGCATTTACGACATTTGTAATTCATTATTTTCTCATTGCCTTCTTGTCGTATTTCTAAAGTGATTTCATCACTTGGCTTGTAATTCTGATTGGTCGGTGGAGATTTTTTAACAGCCGATATGGTCACAGATGGCGTTATTAAGGTAGCACCGCCGGTTTGTTCGCTCTCATTTTGTTGCTGTTGTTGTTGTTGCTGAGCGAGGGCAGCATTCATCATGGAAGCCAACAAAGGTAGACGTATAAAGTTATCCGACAATTGATCATCTACATTTGCCACTGATTGCTTGGATGGTATTGGCTCTAAGGTAATGTCTTCTCTTACACCATTCAAAATATTGTTAACACTTGAATTGTTGGTGGAACCGGAACCTTGTTGCTTGTTATTAAAGTCATTGATAAAGGCCAATGAAGCAACCTGGTTTGGTGTCATTTCACCCGATTTCATTAGTTTGGGATCTCCATCCTCTTCGGTTACCTTCATGAGGGTAATGTATTTATTATATTTTGTATAATTGCGTCTGCCGGTTTCGTCATTCATAAGAACGCGAGCATTTTTATGACTAGGATCTCTAATGGTCTTTAGGCGTATGTGCTTGGTGATATCCCAACGCCAGTTGGAGCGATATGAACACAAAGAGCATTCAAATGGTTTTTTATTTAAATGGCCGACAATGTGAACATGAAATCTAGATGCTGTCGAAGCCCAAAATGAACAATGCGGACATTTGTACACCTTCTTTAATGATGAATTGGCAGCCTCTTCTTCAGGTGTCATCTTTTTTGTTACCTGGAAATAGTGAAAGTTTCAAATTTCATTGGATAATATGAATGTGTTAGTAGATCAATGAGAGATTATTTTACTCTAAATGTTATTGTTATGAATTTTTCTATTTTTAAAAGAATATTTGAACTTACTTCTCCATATCCTGGAGCTGTTTCAACTCCGTAATAGCTATTTTCATCATTATTAGCACTCAATAGACTGCCACCAGTATTAGATGAGGAATTTCCACTGCCGTGCTGTTGGCGATTTCCTTCAGAGCTTTGGGAATTAACACCACTTTCCTGTTGATTGCGAGGTAATTTATTCCAGATAAATACACGATTTTCCATAGGATGTTGCAACTCATTTGCACTGGTATCCCCCATCATAACACGACTTCCACCACAGCTGTCTCCAGATAAAGAATCGCAGCGACTGTTAGCATCAGAACAGATCTTTAAATGATTCAATAAATCTGCAGAAGATTTGCAACGATGGCGACAATGCTGACAACGTGTAGAACCAGAAACACTTAGATTAAGAGCCGAATGTGATTGCTTGTCGCATTCATCATCCTCCGTAAAATCTATTTCCAAACGTCCCTCTTCGCCATCCTCATCATGCTCATCATCATCCAAGTCTATATCGTCATTGGCAGATAGAGGAGAGAACGTGCATGTCTTACGATGTATAATTGATTCAGATAAACATTTGGCCATGTGACCGCAGGGACATATCAAATTTTCATTGGTGGTAGAGAAAGACTTAATCTTATCAAAGAATGAACCAGTTTTGCGGTTCAATAAACTTTTACTGCTGGCCGAGGAGGAGGTGATAGTAGTAGTGGGTGACAATTGTGATGCTGTTCCACCTACAGCTCCAGATTTATCTGTAGGTTGTAGCATTTCCGAAATTTGTTTTTCATTGAAAAACATCGAAGCAATATCGGAAAGTGATGAACGTGAAGCCAAGTCTGTTGAAAGATTTAAAATATTCTCACCTTCTTTATTTAGAGGTATAAGATTCGGTAGTGGTTTCTTTATTTTTGGTATGGTCAAGTTGGAATTATGTACGGAAGATGTGTCCGAAGAGCCTCCTTTCTGCGATAAATCCGTAGGTTCATCATCATCATAGCGCAATCTCTTCGAGTCATATGCACCAATGGGACCAGCTGTCATCAACATTTCATCGTATTCGTCCATATTGTTATTGTTAAAGTGATCCTCTAACATTTCTGCTGAATCACTGAAGAAATCTTCGTTAAGATCTGTACCACCTACCTTATTACGCCTGCGGACCAAAGTCATGCCTGCTGCATGACCAACAGGCGGCACATGATGATTCATTTCGTGCACAGTCAATGATTGTTTAATGTCAGCGGTAAAATCACAGGCGGCACATTTAAATGGTCCGGCACCACCATGATTTTTCATATGTCTGTCCAGATTCCATTTGTATGGTGTACGAAAATCACATGTGACACACTTGATCATAGGCATAGAATGATACTTGACATGCTTACTAAAGCGAGCCTTAATATGCGTGACATACGAACACTTTTCACAGCGGTAAAACTTCGCATTGCAATGATCTTCAAGTTCATGCTCCAACAACAGATTACGATACAGAGTAGTGAAATCACACAAACTACATTTCATTAAGCGATTATTAGATGGCTCATCACTGCCTCCATTTAAAGCATCCGACTGCTGTTGACCGTTGGGTGGCGCAGATATATTGCTACCGGATGGTGATGGTGTCAATTCAAGACTTGATCGTTGATCTGTCAACTGTATCGGTGGTGAGTTTTGTTGATGGGCAGGTGTGGCATTGTCATACGTTTTATTTTGGGAGGGACTGCTTTCGCTTTTTTGTGCAGGGGATGATGATTGTTGCTCGTAAATGGAATGGGCGGCTGCGTTTCGAGATTCTCTATTATCAAATTCTCTTTGTACCCTCAACTGCTGCTCGAAAGCGGCTGCAGCAAAAATTGCTTCACTCAATTTCTGTTGATGAGATTTTTGTTGTTCTTCTTGTTGTTTCTTAAACGATTCAATTTCTCGTTGTAACTTTTGATGTTCCCGTTCCAAATCATTTTTAGCCTTTAAATAATTTAAATAATTTTTGTTAGTATAATTTAATTGTTAAAGAATTAGAAATACTTACATGTTCCGCATTGATTGCCTCGACACTCATTGCACTTATAACACCCGTAGTAGGAACGCTTTCTTCTAATTTTCTTTTTCTGGCTTCACGATTCATGCCACGCTTACCACGGGCCTGACCATGGCTACTGGCGATGCCATCGGTACACCCGTGCACCATTTTCATGTGACGCACCAATTTCTGATAGTGGCGGGAGGCATACAGGCACAATTTGCATTTATTTATAACAATCTTTTCACCGTGCACATCACGCAGATGTGTGAGGTGATAGCGAGGATTTTGTGTGAAATATGTACAATAGTTGCAGCTATAGTTCCGCTTAATTTTACACTGTGGCAAACCCTCTTCTTTAAGTTCCATTGCAGCTGCTTGTAAACGCTGATGTTCTTGCACGAGACTTTGCTGTTGCTGTTGCATTAAATGTTCTTGGGCTCTTTTTAGTTCCTCAAAATTGTCTCCAAATATAAAAGCGTTTGTATTGTCACCAACATGAACACGCATTGGTACTTTGTTGCTGTTTTTATCATCTTCAAGGGTGTCTTCCGTATAAATGGGAATGCCACTGACTACACTGCGCACAATTAATGTGCCTCCAGATTTTTGAACCATCGAAGGTAATTCCATGTTTAAGAGGAAACGTTTTTGTATTTTATTATATAAAAAATATTGTGCTTTTGTTGGTCCTTATTGTAAACGTTGAGCCGAGGATTGCCTAAAATGAAACATTATATTTGAATGTTAATAAAAAAATGATGTATTTCTTTTTTTCAAATTTCTTCTGTTGGATTCATTGCTTTGGTTTGTTCAAATTTTTTCTTTAATTTCAAGTAACAAGTGTTTTTTGGTTAATTGTTAAAAAAATAAATTGAAATCCAAAGTTATTAGAAAAAGTTGATATTGAAAATATTTCAAGTTTTTACATGAGCATGAGCATGTGCATACATACATACGTACATACATACATATATAAAAGAGTACGAAAAGCAGATACCAAAGTCAAAGTTGAATGTGTTAATTGGTGATGGTTTAAATATTTTCGCCATTACCTAAAATAATAAACTCCATCGAAAACAGATTGGCCTTGGAACATAGTATTAAAAAAAAAAAAAACTCCTGAAGTTGCTAAAGTTTCACTACAGTTGAAGGTCATCTTAACCTTCTTCTAATGTTTAAATGTTTTTTTTTTTCTAGCGTTTTGACATTTTGCCTACTGTGAAATATTTAGGTCAATGTTGTTATAGCAAAAACATTTGCACACAAATTTTCTTATAATTTAAAATTTGGAACAACCTTTCTTTAAAAGTAATATTAAAAAGGTACTTTTTGTAAAAATATCCTTCAATTAAGAGTAAATTTTTTAAAAGGACCTTCTCGTAGACATGTTAGGAACTTTAATAAACAAGATAAAAGTTTAGTTAAAAAAAAAAAAGAGACCTTTCGTTTATATTTTGCTCTTCTAAGGCTGTTACTGTTGAACGTAGTACTTTTTTAAAACTTTTTTAAAATTAGAAAGAAAAGCCCTTTCGCTCATAAATTTTAAATATTTTCTTTTAAAAATATGCATTTAATATGTCTTTAAAAGTAACTATAAAAAATTATAAATTTGTATAAAGGCACCTTTATGAAAAAAAATTTGTAAAGTACCTTTGTAAAAAGTACTTTAAAAAAGTTTTCAAAAATGTACTTTTTTAATATAGATTTCTAAGGTATTTACATTATTCTTTCTAAAATGCAATTAAGCCATCAGAAAATCACCTTTTAAATTAAGATAGTTTTAAAGAAATCACCTTATTAATACATAATTAAAAAAGTACTTTTTTAAAAAAGTGCATTTTTAAATGAGGCTTTTAATATTTTTTTTTTAAATGTAGTAAAATTTTTAAAAAAGCATCCTTCTAAAATATGTTTCTAAGAAAATATCTTAAGAGCACCATATGTAGAAAAAGTACTTTAAAAAAGTACATTTTGAAAAAGGCAGTTTTTGAAAATTTTTATTTTTAAAATATATATTTTTTTTAAATATGCATTTAATATGTCTTTAAAAGTAACTTTAAAAAATTATAAATTTTTATAAAGGCACTTTTAAGAAATTTTATTTTGTAAAGTACCTTTGTAAATATTACTTTAAAAAAGTTTCTAAAAGTGTACTTTTTTAATATAGAGTTCTAAGATATTCACATTATTCTTTCTAAAATGCAATTAAGCCATCAGAAAAGCACCTTTTTAATTAAGATAGTTTTAAAGAAATTACCTTATTAATACATAATATAAAAAAGTACCTTTTGAAAACGGATGATGCTTTTAATATTTTTCTTTTTAAAATGTAGTAGAACTTTCGAAAAAGATTGCTTTTAAAATATGTTTCTAAGAAAATTACTTAAAAACATCATATGTTAAAATATGTTAAAAAAGTACTTTTTCAAAAAAAAGTACATTTTGAAAAAGGTAGTTTTTAATTTTTTTTTTAAGAAATTAAAAACATTGCAAAACAATTTAACATATTGTTAAAAAAAAGATTATTTCAAATATCCCTCTAAAAAGTACCTTTTTAAAAAACGTAATTAATTAACTCAACGTATTTAAGGACGTCATAAGAATGAGCTCCGGTTTCTTCAAAAACAATTAAACAGTAAAATAATAAACTTTTAATTTTTTTTTTGCTTTTAAATCATGTTTTTTTAACTGCATTGAACCTTTTTAATCGGTTTAATATGAAGTTGAATAATCGAGTACAAAAAACATAAACTGTCAAACATTTTTTATTACATTAAAATTCAAAAGTATCACTTAAAAAACCGCGAAAAGTTATTTTAGAAACTGTTTTTGTACATATTTGTAAAAATGATGTAGAAAAAAATGAAAATCATATGTTTGGTCAGTCTCACTTTTACACAATTTTTTTCTACAATTACGTACGTGCTCTAAATGTCCTCAGTGCACAGGATAGAGATGTACAAATAAAAAAGTAAAAACAAAAAAAGGATTGTGACATAAAACCACAAACAAAAATAAAAGACTATAAACCTTAGAAGAATTTCAATAAACATCAAGACGATAAATTATACCAAACACAACACCCACACGCAACATTTCAAATGCCATGCAGGAAATTTGCCTTCTCTACTTTATCATAACAAAAATATACGCAGATAAATTTGTGTGATGTTGTTCACTGACTGTGTAAATTTACAACAAGTCTACCATAAAACAATAGCTAAAAGAACTAAAACCGAAAGAAAAAACATTAAACTGTGTACAAAAGCATTAAAACGTATTTGCAAGCACATATTCTCTTAAGCACACATTCATAGAAACACATACACAAATAAGCAAACAAATTATATCTATTGCAATAAGAGAATATAAAAAAAGTAACTGTAAAACTGTAAACTCTCACACTGTTGAATTGTAATAAAACACACATGCACACACATTAACATTAAGACAATGTTATTTCTCAACAGTACTCGGACTAATAGTTAAAATTATCATTGAAAAAAAAGTTTACACAAATCCCGAGATTATGCCGACTTTTGTCTTAAATCCATTTTATGTTTAATAATAAGATTTTTTTTTAATGAAATTGAAATGTGATCTTAGAATGCACTTTAAATTTTATATCACCCGTTTATTTTGGTTTTTCAATTTTTATAACATTAAAATTTATTTTTGTATATTTAAACCGTCAAATAGAACTCTACACGTTTGCTGTCTAAAAATAACTAAGTTTTTAATTTTAACATCACAATTGCAGCATGTTGTAACGCTCTCTTTTTTTGTTTTGTTTTTTTGTTGATGTTTTATGCAGCATCAAATGGATTTTGCCAACAGTTAACAATTTACTTTTTGGTTTTGCAGACTTTGTTAAATGAATGAATGAATGATGAGTAAGAGAGTAAGAGAAAGAGAGAAGGAAAAAAAGGAAGTAGCAAATAAAGAGTATTTTAAGAGAACTGAACAAATAAAAACATCACAAGCTTTTTGTATTTTTTACGTTAAAAGGAAATTTATAAAGAAATTTTAATTTGTGTAGCAATTTTCTTTTAGCAAATTTTCAAAGACAATTTAAAATCTTTAATGCCAATTAAAAGCTAAAAATTTATTTTTAAATATTTTTGAACATATACTTAAATAAAATATAAATTTTATAATAATCGATTTATGTACATAGATTTACACATACATATGTTTATATACTGACTGCTTGCATTTTAATTATATCAATTTGTGGTAAGGACTTTTATGCTGTTTCTGACATTATTTATTTATTAAGATTGCAGTCAAAACGTGTAGCATTTTTTTTTCTCCAAGATTTGAGCCATCATACAGGCAGTAGAATAGACCAATTTATTACATAGAAAGAACATGTTGCATTAGTTAAAGAAATTTCATTGACAAATCTATTTTTATTTTAACTAAAAAAAATTCACTTTCATAAAATTTTGTTTAAGACAACTTTTACTGTAAATAAGAAATATAGGCGAAGATTGTTTATTTTATTTTTCTAATTTGTATAATTCACATTTTTATATTTTATTATTGTGTATCTTACAGCTGTCCTCAGGAGTTGGCTTGTAAACATTAAAGCCAGCAGTTCATTTAGAATCCGGAATCTACAGCAAATATTATAAATACTCAAGCACTTATTTTGGTTTTAAAAGCAAAAGCCATTTTTCAAGCAAATTGAAATGTCCATACTTTTTGTTTAAAATTTTTAACGATTGCTTTTGCTATAATTTTTTTAAATATTTTTTCCTCTTTTAAGTAGCTTCAAATCGAGTCTTTAGCTTTTTTACGCAAAAATATTAAACAAACAAATAAAATGCTTTAATAAATACTTAAATTTAAGACGAATTAAATATTAGGTGGCCGGATGCTACAAAAACAAAAATTTTATGTAATTTTGTTATTGCAGAGCAGCACTTTTATATCAAAAATGCTGCCTAAATAAAAGAAAGCCGATTTATCATTCAATCGTTATTTGGTACTTTGAAGCAAGTTTTACCCAGTTTCTGTCTTTTTCATGCAGATTTTATTTTTTGGTTTTGAAATTAATATTATAAAATTAAACACATTATTTGAAAATTTTGACAACAACTTTTAACATAAACAAAAATCAGCTGGACTATTAATTAAAAGTTTAAAATTTAAAAATATTTGAAAGTTTAAAATTTTAAATTTCTTTTCTTGAAAATATGTGAAAAATAAAAACAAAAAATTTTATTAAAAATTATGTTTTTTTTTTCAAAAATTAAAGCAACTTTTTTTACACCATACACTTGTATTTCAATTAAAAAAAATCTCATTAAAGATTTAATTGCATATTTAAGGGCAACATGTTCTATAAATTCAATTGTTAAAATGAAATAGCTATAAAAATTATAAATAAATATTTATTTTAAACATATACAACGTGACAATAATTGCTTTTCTCCACATCCTGCACAGCAACATTTGAAGCATATATTCACTTATAAGCACTTACTAACACCATTACACTTATGACCATTAAATAAACTTTTGCAAACACTTCAACTAAACTAAGAACAATGAAACAAATGAGTAAAGTAGCAAGCAAGGAGCGTGAGAGTAAATAAGAGGGAGAGATAGAGAGGGAATTATATAGGAAGACAGTAAATGAAAAAGGGAAAGGAATACAGTTAATGATAAAAAGAAAATGAAGTCATACTTAAAAATCATTTAAAGGGCTTAAGAGTTGTGGAATATTTGTAAAATATGTTTTAATAATCGCTTTCATTTAAAATAAGCGGTAGCCAAGGCAGGGAAATGTTAAAAATATATTCTTAAAAAAAATGATCACAGTAGAATAGTGGGTTGAGTTAAAATCTTTATAGAAAGAAAAATTTAAATTTTTTTGAATTTATGAAATTTTTTCTATAAATAAAAAAAAAAAAAAATCTTTTAGAAAAAAGACAAAGAATTATATTCATGTGTTTTCTTAACAAGAGAACCTAAATAAAATTTGTATTTAGTTAAGATAATATTAACGAACCAGAAAATGTTATTTATTAAACAGCAAACTAACTAAAATTACTTTTAAAATTCTCGAATACTTATTTCTTAATATGATTGAGATCAACCATAAAATACTGCTGCAGCTTTCTGTGTTATAAACTACGTGCTAAAATATAATCATTTCATATTTGAACTAAATTTCGTAGGATTAGGCGACCAGGGGTCTTGAATGCTAAAACAGACCTGTCTTGTCACCACAACTTGTAATATCCGATAGGGAACTAAAAGCTTCTTTATTTTACTGATTCTTATCTTGTCACTTGTAACTGTTCACTTTATTTCTCTTTAAAAAGTGTCTGAATTTTTAAGAAGTGCTTAGTAACAGGTTTAGTAAAGGGATTCTAGAAAAACAATTTTAAGAAAAAATTAAAGGCGACTGAGGATTAAACTTATAAAACTGATTTTTAAGTCTCAGTATTAGTCATTGAGATTAAATTAAAAAAAAACCCTTAAGTGCCATAATTTTCCAATGGCCAGTTATTTGTAGCGTACCCTGGACTTATTTTTTTCTCTAAACTGAGAAACAAAAACGTAATAAAGTCAACTGCTATTAAATAACTGAATAAGCAAATAAGGGCTGTGCCTCTATAAAGGAGACATAATAAAAAAATCGATCGCAAAGTGTTTTCATTAGTTGAAATTTTTAAGAATGTTTATTATTGCGGGTGCAACTGGAGTTCAGCTCCCTATCTCTTAAGGTTTGTAGAGTAAATTGTGTGAGCATAAAAAATGTATTTGTTAAGTTTATTCCCCAAAAAGAAGGCCGACGAAACTAGAAGGGTCACCTGAAGACTACAAGTATCCCAGTAGAAACAACAACTTAAAAAATAATAATAAAATTGGCCTAAAACGGCAAACTGTAAAAATACGAGGGCTGCTTTATATATTTCTGGCCTGGCAACACTGAGTGCTGCCAAGTGTAATCTGACATTTCCATTGGAAAGTTTGTCATTTCTAAGCACAATCGTACTCAAAACGTTTTGACGTAGGATCAATATTTGTGTTGTTTACAGTGACTTGAAAAAAATAATATAGAAAAAAATGGAATTAACTCGTGAACATTTTTTTTCACAACTTTCGACGTGGATTATCACGACAAGAGTGCATTGATGAACCTAAATCATTGTATGGCGATGAAGCACCATCCTATTGCACTGTGAAAAATTGGTATAATGAACTTAATCGTGGCCGAAGCTCGCTCGAGACGAACTCCGTGAAGGTCGTCCAAAAACGGCTGTTGTGACAGAGAACATTGATGCCGTGCGTGAACTCATAATGCAAGATCGACATGCGACATACCGAGAGATAAAGATATCCTTGGACATTTCTCCCACCAGCATACATTCGATACTGCATGAACACCTGGCCGTAAAAAAGGTTTTTTCTCGTTGGATTACGCACAATTTAAAAGTCGCTCAAAAAAAGGCTCGTGTCGATTGGTGCAAAGAAATGTTGCAAAAATACGATTGCGGTGTTTCAAAAGACGTTTATAAGATCGTCACAGGTAACGAATCATGGATCTATGCGTATGAGCCCAAAACGAAACAACAATCGACCGTGTGGGTCTTCAAAGACGAGCAAAATCAAACGAAAGTTGTTCGTGAAAGAAGCACTTCGAAGCAAATGGTCGAATGTTTCTTCGACAAAACTGGTCATGTGGCGACTGTTCCGCTTGAGCAACGTAGGACGGTCACTTCTGAGTGGTACACTACAATTTTTTTTTGCCTGAAGTCATCGGAAAAATTCGAAAAACCAACAAGAGAAGACAAATCATTGTTCACCATGACAATGCGAGCTCTCACACATCGGCTCAAACCAGAGCGTTTTTGACCGGCCAAAACGTCGAATTAATGGGTCATCCGCCTTACAGCCCTGACTTGGCACCTAATGACTTCTTCTTGTTTCCGCACATCAAGAAAAAAATGCGTGGTCAACGATTTTCTTCGCCAGAAGAAGCTGTTGAAGTGTTAAAAAACAATATTTTAGAGGTGTCTCAATCGGAGTGGGAAAAGTGCTTCGACAACTGGTTTGAGCGCATGCAAAAGTGTATAAATCATGCTGGAGAATACTTTGAAAAACAATAAAACTATTTTTGATTATAAATATTCGCATTTTCACTATTAGGCCAGAAATATATAGAGAAGCCCTCGTATTCAATATTAATTTTTAAAAAAGATTAGTTTCGACTTTATTTAAAATATCCAACGAACCTTGGCAAAAAAATTTTTTTTATGTCGATATCAGTATTAGTGCCAATAACATAGCAGACCCTTGATTCTTCGCGTAAAAATTAAAAAAACTCTTGTGCCAATAATGATGGCATAGTTTTCACAAAATTTCAAAGAAAAATAATTTTCCTATTTTGTATTTTAACATAAAAAAGTGTGATAAAAGACATACAACAAGTATGTGTACATACACACACCTGCCTAGATATAAACAAATATATTGTCAACTATTTTTAAATGCTATTTTTTCTTTTATTTTGAAAATAATTTTAATGGTAGAAGTTATGGCTTGATGACACATACAAAGTGTAATTGGTTGGTTGTTGTATTTAATGAATAACCTTGGTGTTAGCAGTCAAATAAAAAAATAAAAAATAAAAATATTAAAAAAAAAATCACAAAAAAATGAAAGAAGTAGCTTAAGATTTGTGACAAGTAAAAAACAAAAAAAAAACATGTGTTTTCGAAACTTTAAATATTTATTTTTTAAAAATGTTTTTAAAAAAATTCTGCAATAATTTTTTTTCAAAAAATTTGCAAATTTGCTAAGTTATTTGTTAAATGAAAATGGCCAACTTATAATTAAATAAATAGATTGTATTATATTTACGCATTTATTTGCCTCAGGGACAAGGTTAAAAAATATTCTCGATGCCACAAATGCTAAAAACTTTTACAGTCGTTTGTACATACACTACTTGCTCATGCTTGTTCACCACACAATCGTACCGTTGATGTCGATTAGTTTTCTTATTGTTGTTTTAGATATCAAATCTCATAAAGAAAAACAAACACAATATTTTTTTTTAGTGAGCTTGTGTATCAATAGTTATTTAATTATTTTGCTAGCAGCTGATCTTGAACCAATTTATTCTAATACGCTCAGCAAAACGTTTTAGAAATATATTGGATTTCAATAAAATGGAAAATAAAATAAAATAAAATAATGAATGCTTTTCTATTGTCTTCGAAAAAAAATCAAGAGCTTTTTATTGATGTAAAAAAACTTTGGAATTTAATTGTTATTGTTTCATGAAGAAAAGAACCTTGCTTTTTTTTAGCAAGAATTGCTTCATGTAAAATTGTGCATTTTAACGTTTCTCATGAACGAAAGAAAACCAAAAGTTAAACTGTTAAAAATGCTTACATATCTTTGAAACAACTTCAAAAACAGTTGATAAAAATGTCCAGCAAAGAAAGATGCCTACAACTTAGGACTCAATGTTGGATTTGTTTCATACTAATTTTTTAAACCCACCATAAGAGTCTTTATTCTGATTTTTGGTTTACTTTCTCCTGACAAATATAACAAATAACTCGACACAATTTATAGCTAAAAATAACGGTTACAACTGCACTACCACCGACAAACTACTTTGATAATACAACACTAAAAACAAGAAGAAAGAAAACAAGGAGACAATCGATACAACACGACGACACATTTTTACTTACACAGGACCAGAAATATATAGATTAACTAAACTTTTTCAGAAAGAAGATTTACAGACAGACAGCACTCAAGACGAGCAATACTCCACGTAACAATCCCAAGACATCAACAGAAATAACCGATAAATTTAACACCAGCGGAGTATACAGACTTACTAGAACCTGCAACCATACATCCATATGACATACTGGACGAACATTAAAAACAGGGTTCACAGAACACTTACGAACATATAAACGGAAAAGAGAAGACTCTAACTTCGCCATACAACTTAACATACATGAACACTAGCCAAGAAAAATAGACGAATGTATGACATTAATAAATTCTAGTAAAAAAGGACGAAGACTGGACATTCTTGAAAACATGGAAATATACAAAATACGAACGTTTAACGGAGATATTATTAACGAACAGGTTAATACAACTTCTGATACATTTTTGACACCACTAAAATTATTAAATCAAACTTACAAACGCAAAACACCCACAGATGGTCACACTTAGCTACCCAATAATAAAAGACTGAAATATTAAAATTATATACCTTCAATAAAAATGACAGATGACAGGCAATCTACCTGCATGATACCATTTAAATAGACACCATCCTAACCGACAAAACTACGCGAACCCACCACCTAACACTATCTCACCAGTACTATTCAAAACGCGGCTTAAAAATGATGTTCTCACATCGAAAGCACTCGCCAAACGAACCTAATTAACAGCTAGTGACGGCGGTCTTCACCGAAAGGTATGACAACAGTATAATATTTACTGGCGAAATAATTCTGATTAACTTAATTTTAAAATGAAGCCTGTTTTTTAAAGACTGCTGTCAAGTTGCTTAAGCGAAAGTTTTGAAAAGGTTTTTTTCCTAATCTTTTTTGAAAATGTTTTTAATTATTATGACCTGTCCTGGTCCTGGTCTTGTTTTTTCTTATTTTATAACTAGAAGAGATCACAAGCTGTTAACAACGATTTATTTTGAAATTTTCAACAATCAAATTTATAGGGTAAAGATTTGCCTAGATCGCCAGGCAGTCATATAAATCAAGAATTGGTCTCTTTGCGTTACCTCTACAGATTTAAAAAGGGAGAGATAATAGCGAGAGGGTAATTGAAGCAGATGCTTTAATTTACTAGATGTGAGATTGTATATATTTACCATCACTTAGAGCCATTTTTATACCGTTTCCGTCTTAATTTAATCTGTACTACATCAGTCTCAAGTGGGATACCACAGAATACAACAATCTCTGCATCCTGTATTTTAGTGCTCACATTGGCGAGTCTTGCACCCAAAAAACTTTCAGTATTAATCCCTGTTTGTCCAATCACCCGAACGCTTTGCTCCGTTACGTTTATAAAAGTTGTATTTTCGGAAGAATAAATTGGATATAAATTTAGTTTGATCGTAATTTGCTTGAGACCAAATTTATGTTTGTGACATAAATTCATGATTTTGTTTTGGTGTAAAAAAAAACTCATGTTCCCTTTTGATAGAAAAAAATGTCGGTCCCAAAATCTCTTTGCAGGAAATTTTTCACCTTTTTAATAAAATTTTGGAATTTAATAGAAATGACATATGAGTAATAAAAACTAAATCGAAATAATATTAATCATACGATTATGACCAGCTCTTGTTGCACTCCATATTTAACGACACATTAAGTTCAGTTTCTTTTTAATTGAGTTTTCAATTATAAATGTTCTTATTTGATGACAACAACAGTATGGCAACATTGCAAAATTACAAAAAATTATTTGGCGCGAAAAAAAATTAATTGAAGTCTTATTCACAGTTTAATATAATTAAATTCAGATAAACCCATTTAAATAATTGTTATTATTTTTGAATTACCATTAAATTATTAAAATATATTTATGTATGTAAACTATAAATTATTATTCCATCAATGGCTTAAATATTTTTATTTCGATAAGTATGTTGTAAAGCTGTTTGATTTAAATAGACCTCAAATGCTCAAGACTGTTTAGTTAAATTCTATTTAAGAACGTCGTAAAACAGTTAACTCCGTTCTTAAAAATAGTGACATTAAGGCTTTGATTTGGAAATCTTTTCATTTAGCTTTGATTACTAATTTTTAATCTATAAAAATAAAATGAATTTTTACTTAGAATTGAAAATTTTGAAATAAAATAATTAAAATATTTTGTAAAATTTATTGATATGTGGAATAATTTGAAACAAATCAAACAAGATATAATAAACAAATAAAGGCCAAACTATAATATGCTTAAGATAGCTTAAATAACTGTGCGATTACACATAATCAAATGTGTATAGCTATAATGTACTTAGGCGACTTTTCGTCAAGTTTCGTCAATTGTAATTTTCTTAAGCAAACAACGAAGCCGACTGTACTTTGCTTAAGAAATCAGATGTCAATTGTTTATAAAACAAAAAAGCGAACTGCAATAGACCCTGAAAATGATTTTTTTGAAAATTTAAATTAAATAAAACTAAAAGATCATGAATTAAAACATCTAATGCATTCAAATGCAGAGTCTTTCATGATTTTAACTTTTTTCCAATTTATTCCACAATAATAATTTTTCAAATATTAACATATGGTTTTAGGGATGAACACACTGTTGCATTTTTTAGTACTGTTTTTATTTATGTCATTATTTGTTTTATTTTTACTAAAGGAATAATTCATAATGATTTATTGTTGATAATATATTTTTAAATTGTAGATATTTAATAACATTTTGGGTAAAAAATCGTTACATTTGAAAGGTATAAGAAGAAAACATTTTCTTTTAAAGGACAAATGTTTGCAACTATGTATAGCAAGTAGGTACGTTTATAAAGTACAATATAGCCACCAAAAAGTCTTCAATAAGTTCCTTACGTATTTGACAGACAGTTAGCCCTAAATGTCTTAGGGACAAAAACACGACACTTGAAAATTAAAGAAACCCACTATAAGGAAATTGTTTGTAAAGGGTTAAGGAACTATAAAAGTAACTAATTTAACAGCTTTTAAAATCTTTAAGCAATCAGTGAATTAAATAAAGTGATTGTTTAAGAACTCTATGATTTATTTGTCAAATATTTTCTTAATTTTTATGTAAATGCATTAAACATAAATAAAATTTAAGAAGTAATATTTTCCTAAATCTATAAAATATCTCTCTTATAAGTTAATAAAGCAAAGTGTAGTTTTCTAAAGGCAATTTAGGAGAAAAAAATTTAAACACTGTTCATTGTTCCATATACGGTTACCACACTTCAATAAAGAAAAACGTTTATACTAAATAATAAAAATGTAATTATACATATCTATACACACTATTTGTATAATTACAAAATACATAACAACTCTCTTATATACGGATAAATTCTTACTCACACAGTAATTACACGCATGAATTTTGATGATCTTATAACAAGTACGACTGCAAGTGTTTAAGAAAATGTGGTTGCACTTGATACAGCAAATAAAAACACACAAACAAAAATTACAAAAAACAATTACACATAAGCAATTCTAAAAGAAAAATAACAAAAAAAAAAAAGCACAAAAATGACAATGATTTTATTTTAACATGGTTAAAGCAACAATTTCTGTAAAAATAAAAAAAAAAAAAACTATAAAAATATATTCACAAACATCTGTTGCACGAAAAATGTTTGATATTTATTTTGTTCATGTGTTTTTTTATTTTGTCTTTATTTTTTGTAGAAATTTTGCAAGTGTTTGTGACATTGTTTTCAATTGCAATTGTAAAAATGTTTTGGTATTTCTGACTATGTATAGCAGAATCAGGGTTATCGAAAGATAACAAAAAAAAAAGAAAAAAACTTTAAAGTAGTAAATAAAAATAAATAAATTATTGACTTTGAAAATTATTTTATTGATCTCTTTAACTAAAATATAGAGAACAAATTAAAAAATATCTAAAATATTAAATTGTTATTAAATCAAAATAATTGACTCAAATAAAATCAATTGTACAACTTTTAAAGGTAAAATAAAATTTCCTTTGTATATATTTAGTTACTAAAATATTTTGACCTTATCTAATATAATATGGAATTTCTGTTAATTATCTAATATAGTATTATGTTATTTGTCAGTTAAAATGTTTTTGTGAGTATTAATTAAATAAATTTTCTGAAATTTAAACAAGTATTTCAGGTGCCTACTTAAAATGATGGTATGTATTGTGACCATAAGTGATATTAGCGAATAGTTAAGAAATATTTGCTAGAACTGCACATTAAAAATATTTCCGTTAAATAGAGATTCTAATTTAATTCTTTTGAAATAAAATTTTAAATTAACATAGAGAAAAATTAATTCCTGAAACCATCACCAACAAACAAATCACGCAAAATCTTAAATACCATTCACCGTTTTTGTAAATCTAGTTTTGTAAAGTAACTTCAACAAAAAATAAAAAAACAAATGGAGGTCTCAAAGCTGTACCAAATTAAATAATACATTATAAAAAATGTCAAAACTAGTACCAAATTCTGCCCAAAAATTAATTCTATTTTGTTCTGTAACCTGCCAAGTCAAAAAGTGCCTCGTTCCTAAGGTAGCGGTAAAAACTTTGGCTCTCATATTCGTTTTTATTCGAAGCTGAAACAGAAATGAAAATAAATAAATTTCTTTCAACTTATATTTTAACAACAAATATTACAAACGGAAAAAAGATAATTGAAGGTCACAATTTTTCATGGCTCAATATTAAGTGACTTAGATTCTAACACAACCTTTTTGGTTTCAATTTAAGGAGACACTCGATAAAGAAGTCCAAGTTTATTTAGGAAAAATTAAGAAAGGAAGAATCCTACAATCTTTTCAAAATTTATAACAAACTATTCTGTATCCAACTCGTCGTGCAGTTACGTATGATTGATTTGCTAAAATGTATTCCAGTTTCTATAAAAATCAAACAATCAAACAAGAGATAACAACGAGACAACAGCAGGACCAGCCCTAAAATGATAAAGATGATAATGACGAATTTTTCTAAGAGTAAACAATTTTTTTAACCTAAAATTTCAGTTATACGAGGGCTGCTCTATATATTTCTGGCCTAATAGTGAAAATGCGAATATTTATAATCAAATATGGTTTTATTGTTTTTCAAAGTATTCTCCAGCATGATTTATACAATTTTTAATGCGCTCGAACCAGTTGTTGAAGCACTTTTTCCACTCCGATTGAGACACCTCTAAAACATGGTTTTTGAACACTTCAACAGCTTCTTCTGGCGACGAAAATCGTTGACCACGCATTTTTTTCTTGATGTGCGGAAACAAGAAGAAGTCATTAGGTGCCAAGTCAGGGCTGTACGGCGGATGACCCATTAATTCGACGCTCTGGTTTGAGCCGATGTGTGGAAGCTCGCATTGTCGTGGTGAACAACGATTCGTCTTCTCTTGTTGTTTTTCGTATTTCTCCGATGACTTCAGGCAAACAAATTGTAGTGTACCACTTAGAAGTGACCGTCCTACGTTGCTCAAGCGGAACAGTCGCCACATGAGCAGTTTTGCCGAAGAAACAGGCGACCATTTGCTTCGAAGTGCTTCTTCCACGAACAAATTTCGTTGGATTTTGCTCGTCTTTGAAGACCCACACGGTCGATTGTTGTTTCGTTTCGGGCTCATACGCATAGATCCATGATTCGTCACCTGTGACGATCTTATAAACGTCTTTTGAAGCACCGCAATCGTATTTTTGCAACATTTTTTTGCACCAATCGACACGAGCCTTTTTTTTAGCGACTTTCGAATTGTGCGGGATCCAACGAGAACATACCTTTTTTACGGCCAGGTGTTCATGCAGTATCGAATGTATGCTGGTGGAAGAAATGTCCAAGGATGTCTCTATCTCTCGGTGTGTCGCATGTCGATTTTGCATTATGAATTCACGCACGGCATCAATGTACTCTGGCACAACAGCCGTTTTTGGACGACCTTCACGGAATTCGTCTTTGAGCGAGCTTCGGCCACAATTAAATTCATTATACCAATTTTCACAGTGCTATAGGATGGTGCTTCATCGCCATACAAAGATTTAAGTTCATCAATACACTCTTGTCGTGATAATCCACGTCGAAAGTTGTGAAAAATGATGGCACGAAAATGTTCACGAGTTAATTCCATTTTTTTCTATATTAAATTTTTCAAGTCACTGTAAACAACACAAATAATGGTTGTAAGTCAAAACGTCTTGAGCTTGAAAATGACAAACTTTCCAATGGAAATGTCAGATTGCACTTGGCAGCACTCAGTGTTGCCAGGCCAGAAATATATATAGCAGCCCTCGTAATTTCCATATATTTTAATTAATTTTAAATAAATGAATTGATAATTTTTATTACTTTTTTTAAAAGTTATACCGACTTTTATTTTACTAAAAAATTACAATAGCTGTCAGTAATAACTATTATTCGGAGTAAAAATGTACCAAGTCATTTTTTTTTTTGGAAATTTGTTGGAAATGTTTTCAAATACAGTTTGTAAAATTTATAACATTAAACAATTTTAAAAATAAAGTTTAAAACTGTTTTTAGTGTAACTGAAATACTCATTCCAGGAATTAATGGCAGCTAATTTTTAAACTTTAAAATATCTTCCAACTGTCTGTTTATGAGTTGGCTCGCTTCAGCTCTGAGCCTTCCAAATATTGAAGTGACAGAAAATTTAAAAAGTAAGAAAATTATTTAATTATTTAATTGTAATAACAATAATAATAATAATAATAATAATAATAATAATAATAATAATAATAACTTTACATAAAAATGTTGTCGGCTTTTTTAGCAGTTCAGCAGTTTTAAATATTGACCATATTGACAATCGTACTTTTCTATGAAAAGTTTAGGGGCCCATAACTGGGAAAATATGAGCTAGCGCCATTTTTTTACTTGATGTTTGTTTCTTATTTTTTCATTCTCTATCGCTCCATATAGTTGTTTTTTTGATTAGAATTACTTCACCTAACTGGATTTGTTCCAAGCAATTTGGATGATTTAGAGGCAGAAGTGGTTGTTTGCCCGCTGCCTCGAAAGAATTGGACTAATCTTGCTGATTTTCAAAAGTAAAATTTTTTAAACTCTTTCTACGCCACAAGCATACTTCAAATATCTTCAACTATTCTAGTGCCGTGGCAAAGTTAATTTTAACACGAACACGGGTGGTCAGACGGACATCGCTCAATCGACTTCGCTATGCAAAATAAGTCAGCGACACAAAAAAAATTTTTTGTAGTCATTTTCGGGCTTCAAAACTTAGTATGAGTCATGTAGTTATTTCCTATATATTTTCATATAAAAATTGAAAATTGTAAATTATTCAAGCCCTAAGTAGCGTTTACTATTGGACCCATTTTACACAACATTTTCCTTATTATTTTTTTTTCTTTAAAAAACTTTCCAATAAAATTTGAAACTTAAAAATAAAACAAAATATTTTCTAGATTAGGAAAAAGCTATTTTCATATTTAATTTTGAAAATCGTAAATTTATAATAAAAATCAAAAAAATCCATTTTTGGAATTTTTAATGCATTATGTGGGAATTTCGGGATTTTGTTACAAAGGAGAGAGCTTGTGTGTGTGTTAACTCTGACTAATCAACTACACATGCACAGGCACAATATTTCTTTAGAAAAAAAATTTTTGTAAAAATGTATCCCAGTATTTATGAGAGAGTTTGAACGAAAGGATAAAAAAAAATTAACAATTTTTTTCTTTTTCCCCTCAACAATGAGCTTTCAAAGACCAGAAGAATATTTGTTTTACCTGCCAATATTTTTTGCCATTAATAAAAATTTAATTAAAAGTCATCATCTCTCCTTAAACTGGCTAAAAATTGGCAACATGTTTGATATCAAACAGTTTTGTTATGATTACCTAGAGACAAGTTTGATCAGTTGCCGACTACTAACAATAAATTTATGTTTATAGTCAAAGCACAATACAACAAAACTTGACTTTAAACGTTGACTTTGGTTGAAGGAATACTACCAATCAACGTACATAAATGTTTGTACGTGTACAAACACTAAAAACAAATCGAGGCTGAATGCTGTTTAAATAGTCATGTTGTTGTTATTATTGTTGTCAACAGCAAGCCGTATTGTATAAGCAGCATAACCTTGACCTGGTTCTTGAAATGAAAACGAGACTTAAAACATTGAATGCAAAAATAATAAAAAAAAAAAAAAAAAAAATACAAAAGGAAAAAAAAACTTTGTGCATTTAATTTACAATTGTGCATCATGCAAGATCACTTGAATGCAACTCAAACATTCTCACAACAACAAAAACAATTTAACTAAGTGTGTAAACGAAACAATTAAGAAAAATACAGGTTTCTTTAAAACTACTTGAACACCACCAATTATGTATCTAGTATGCATTGATCTTGTCAGACTGGCTAACAGATAGACCGACAAACAGCCATACAAATAATGCGGTTGAAATTACAAAAAAAAAAAAAATAAAATTAAACGCTATTACGTGTGTTGGCTGCAGTTATTACGAGTAGTAGTTCAGCTGACGCTATTTGTTGGAGCATGCATATGGTCTGTTAACATTGACAATGGTTACGCATGCTTACCGACCAGGTTTATTGTTATTAAGTTTTTCTTTTTTTTTAATACTTTTGAAAAAAAAGAATAAGAAAACAACAACTGCATGGCTAACAAGAGGGCGTTTTTTTTTATTTGTTAAATGACTGGTGTTTTCTGTGACGACCAAAAAAGTGCGTGCATTTAATTTTTAATTAATTACATAAAGTCAGTAAAAATAATAATAAAAACAACTCTATTTTTATATGGGCAGCTTTGCAATTATGGCATTTATGATGGTCAATCTATAAACAAATAGAATATTGATGATGAATGTCTATTTATTTCGTTTTGGCTTGAACCTGAATTAAAAGTTGGTTTGTTGCTTATGTAACCTTGAATTTTATTTAAATGTTCTTATTTTTGTTTTTGTTGTTTTTTATTTTTAAAAAGTACTCATGAAGGAGAATCTGTTTCTATACACTTGAATTTGAAATATTTGTTTAAAATTTAAGGCTTTGAAGTGTAATTAACCTAAAATGACGTCATGCTGTTACCAATTTTATTTATGAAAAAATGCTCATCACGATTAATGTAACACTAGAGTTCAAGAGGTTAGCAGTTTATGTTAGATTTTGTTTGTTGTCACTATTTTGCAGAATTTTAAGAAAAAATATAAAATGAAATATATTTTACATAAAAATGACATTGGCTCGTAATGGGTTAAGCGTTTTAAAAAAACTTTGGTATTTTCTGAAAGATCTCTTTAAAAGCTTTTAAATGACACTCATATTGATATCTTAAAAAATATCGTGCTCAATAGTACTTTTCTATGAAAAGTTCAGAGGCTCATAACTCGGAAAATATGGGCGAGCGGCAATTTTTTCACTTGATGTTTTTTTTTCTTATTTGTATATTCTCTATCTATTTTTGTTTTTATTTTTATTTATTTCTTTGATTGGAGTAACTTTATTGTTCCAAATAATGTGGAAAATTTAGAGGCAGGAGTGGTGTTTTGCCCACTGCCCCGAAGAACATGATTATTTTTCTAATTCTACGTTTTTTATTATTAGAAACCTGCAATATCGTATTTACAACTAATCTAGTTGTAGGCGATACAACATACAAAAGGCTGTGAGTTGAAAAAATTTTCTTTATTTTCTAAAAAACAAAAAAAAAAAAAAAATAAAAAAATAAAAAAAAAAAATAAAAAAACCTTAAGAATGGGCTTAAAAATGTGTGTGAATTTATTAATAAAAATTTAATCAAGTAAACTTGTTTTATTGTTATTTTTATAGCTCATTAAAAAATAAACGCTATTTTTAACCACGCAACTGCTAGTTTCACTTATTTAAAATGAGTTGTAAGAATTTTAGTGTTGTATTCATTGCATTGTAACATCATCGTCATCATTAAATTATTATTTAAGCCTTTTTAACGAAGGTCAAGGTTAATTGAGTTGTTTCGCTACTACAGCAAATTAAGCTGTAACGACAGTGACAGCGACTATAACAACTACAACAACTGCATTTTCGATGGCTTTTTTTTGATGTTGAAAATATTCATGCATTTATGCAAACAATATTGAGTGTCAATTTCATGGCACTCAACATAACAAATTGTCGTTGCTAATAACTGCAATCAAATACTGCGATGATGATCATAATAAACATGACTATAATATTAATGTTGGTTAAAGACATTTAAATATATTTAAACAGATACAAAATTTGCGTATAATTTTTTAAATAAAAAAAACAATTTATTTCTTCTATATGATGCATTTTTAATTTATTTGTCCCTGACTTTACTTGATTTGACCACTAAGTTTTAAAAAATTAAAAAAAATCAATACAAAATTCAATTGCTAAAAAGTTTCGTTGAGTTCGCCGTAGAGCCGTTTTCTCCATATAAAATAATTTTACTTCGGGCGCCTAAAAGTATGCTTGAATTTTATTATCTTCCATCTCTAGTCTTTTTCTGGCTCAAACTGCAGAAAATGTTAGTCTACATTTTAGCTTGTATTAGGGTTTCCCCATGTCCCTAATTTTAATAGCATCGTTTTGGAGACTTGACGTGATTGAACAAGATACATACAAAAATATTCTAACTTTCTTATAACAAATATTAGTACGATTAGTTTACATATAAAAAATAAATTTGTTAACCAAAAAAATTTTAACAGGTATTTTTTTAAAGATGAAGTTTCAAAAAATCTCCTTAAAATTTTTTTACTAAATTGTTTGGAACAGTTTCCAAAAAAATATCTTTATTCAAATAAATTTTTTTTAGGAAAAAGTAATTTTATTCAGGTTTTAATATTTTTTAGGAGAATGTATATTTGCGAAAAATTAATGAATCGGCCCTACCTGGAAAAATATAATTTTGTTATAAAAAAACAAAAAATTGAAAAAGGATAGGATCTTTTTAGAATAGTACTTTATGAAAAGAAAGAAAAAAGTACTTGTAAATTTTTTTAAATAGTACCTTTTTACAAAATTAAATAATAAAACTATTTTAATAAAAATACTTTTAAACGCAAAACTAGTATTTGGACCTAAGATATTTTTTGAAAAGGAAATAAGCTAATATGATTTTAATTTAGTTGTTAAAAAGGTGCCCTTTTCCTAGAACTTCTAAATTAAACTTGGATAAGTAAGAGTTCTTTATTCGGATATGCCGAATGTTATATACCCTTCATCATACAGATAAATCTAGCTTAGAAAAGTAACTCCAACCAAAAATAAAATTATTAATATGACAGAGAATTAAAAAATAAAAAGTACTAATTATAGTTTAACATAAAAATATCATCGGCCCTTAATGGATTAAGAATTTTTAAACAATTTTAGTAATTTCTGGAAGATCTTTTCAAAAAATCTTAAATAATACCCATATTAATATCTTAAAAAATATGATGCACAACAGTACTTTTTTTCGAAAAATTTAGAGGTCTATAACTCGGGAAATAGGAGCGAGCGCCAATTTTTTCACTTGATATTTTTTTCTTTTTTCTTTAATTCTTTATCACCCCATGTATTAGTTTTTTTTTTTTTATTGGAACTACTTTGCTAAACTAGATTTGTTCAAAATGATATAGAAAAATTAGAGGCAGTCCTGGCTTTTGTGCCGATTGCCTCAAAAGACATGGACTGATCTTACTAATTTTTAATAGCAAAATATTTGAAACTTTATCTGATCGATTGGCGTATTTGAATTTTTTTTTAAATCATGTAGTGCCTTGGCGAAGATGATTTGAACCCGAACACGGACGAACAAATGGACATCGCTCAAGTGACTTCGCTATGCATGACTCAGATTATATTTGCCTTATGGGGTCGGAAATGAATACATATTGTAGAAATTAAAGACAGATTGACCTGTTGTAACAGGGAATAAAACTAAAACAATTTTACATGCATAAACAAAATGACCTAAATTTTGTTTTTTAAAATTAATTTTGGGCTCTTTTTGCTTCAGCTTTTATTTTATTTAAATTTTTTGACGTAAAAATTTTATTTTTTTTACATATAATTTTTCTTGTTTTCTTTGGAAAACGTCCGCGTACATTTGAAAAATAATTTTTCTTAATAAAAGTTAAATTAAAAATGAACCAAAGCCGAAAAAGTAAAATTTTAATTGATTTATGAAGATCACTGGTTCAACCCCTGGCTGGGACTAAAATTAAAAAATAATTTTAAAAATTTATTTATAAAATAAAAAGAAAATCATACCTAATGTGCGATTAATAATTTATTTTTTACTACCTATTGAAAACATAAAACCTTATAAAACACATGCTTTAAGTGATCGATTTGAACTGTTCGTCTCTTATTTAAAATATTTCATTTTTGTTAAATTAATAATCCCACGTTTATAACTTTATTCAAGCGTTAATATTAAATAATTTTGCCACTTCCATACCCATATTTAATAAAGTGCAAATTTAATTTGCTGTACGAGCCTGATGAGTTTTATCAATTCCTTAAAACATCACACAACGTGGAAGTTGTCACACACAAAATTGAAGCTGTTGAAAAAAAACAGAAGAAAAATTTAATTACAAAAATAAACTGGTGCGATGTTTAAGTATGTGCGCATACAGAATACTATCTTTTTATAAAATTTTACTCACATAATTTGCAGTTAAGTGTTATTTTTAAAATTAAGTGTTTTCAGTGAGTTGTAATTTAAGAAAAAAAATTTTAAACAAAATAATAATAACACTGCTCTACAAAAAATTAAAATTAAACTATGAGCCCTGTATGGTTTTTGATATGCTGAACTCAAATCCGTTTTCGGCTTTTCTCCATCACGTAGAGTTTTTTTTTTTTGATGGGCGTTGCAAAATTTTCTTTTAAAAAAAGTCAGATACTTAAACATATTTCAGCTTAACTCAAGAACGATTTATCCGATTTTAATAAACAAAAAAGCACCAAAAGAGTTATAAAATTATTTTGATTTTATTTCTCCATAATTTTTTTCTATATTTTATCGTTTTGGAATTATTAAAAATTTAAAAGGAGAAAGCTTTTTTCCTATAAAATTCCTTTATTTTTTCGGTTTAAAAATGCAATAAAAATAGCTAAAAGAGAGAAAGATTATGTGTGTAGTCAACTTTACATATTCCTTTTTCAGTTTTTCTGTTTCCCAAAAAACTTTGACAGACACTCACAAAAGCCGTCCAATTTATTTTTTACACATCGTTCAATTTCGTTCTAAGATTGCGTCCGTATTAAGCTCTCGTATTTGTGGGCCTAAAAATACGCAGACTGTGTTTTATTTAAATGAGGATTTTGCTGCTGAGCAGTGTAATTTGTTTTCTTGTGACAGCTTAGAGTTTTCAACATATTTTGCCAACAACTTTGCAATATTTGTAAGAAATTTAAAGTTCTAAAATTTCAAACAAACAAGTTAATAAAGTGAAAGTTAGACTTAAATTAAACTGTTTTTTTTTGTGTTTTTTGGTATCAGCCTTTTATGATTTAAAATAAAATATTTATGGGGACACCCTTTACTTTATTGTTTTATATTTCAAATTTGTCTCAATAGCGGACATACGAGGGCTGCTCTATAAATGGTTTTATTGTTTTTCAAAGTATTCTCCAGCATGATTTATACACTTTTGCATGCGCTCAAACCAGTTGTCGGAGCACTTTTTCTACTTCGATTGAGACACCTCTAAAAACATGGTTTTTGAACACTTCAACAGCTTCTTCTGGTAACGAAAATCGCTGACCATGCATTTTTTCTTGATGTGCGAAAACAATTAGAAGTTCTTAGGTGCCAAGTCAGGGCTGTACGGTGGATGACCCATTTATTCGACGTTTTGGCCGGTCAAAAACGCTCTGGTCTGAGCCGATGTGTAAGAGCTCGCATTGTCATGATGAACAATGATTCGTCTTCTCTTGTTGGTTTTTCTAATTTCTTCGATGACTTCAGGCAAACAAATTGTAGTGTATCACTCAGAAGTGAACGTCCTACGTTGCTCAAGCGAAACAGTCGCCACATGACCAGTTTGGCCGAAGAAACAAGCGACCATTTGCTTCGAAGTGCTTCTTTCACGAACAACTTTCGTTGGATTTTGCTCGTCTTTGAAGACCCACACGGTCGATTGTTTTTTCGTTTCGGGCTCATACGCATAGATCCATGATTCGTCACCTGTGACGATCTTACAAACTTCTCTTGAAGAACCGCAATCGTATTTTTGCAACATTTCTTTGCACTAATCGACACGAGCCTTTTTTTGAGCGACTTTCAAATTGTGCGGGATCCAACGAGAACAAACCTTTTTTACGGCCAGGTGTTCATGCAGTATCGAATGTATGCTGGTGGAAGAAATGTCCAAGAATGTCTCTATCTCTCGGTATGTCGCATGTCGATCTTGCATTATGAGTTCACGCACGGCATCAATGTTCTCTGGCACAACAGCCGTTTTTGGGCGACCTTCACGGAATTCGTCTTTGAGCGAGCCTCGGCCACGATTAAATTCATTATACCAATTTTTCACAGTGCTATAGGATGGTGCTTCATCGCCATACAAAGATTTAAGTTCATCAATGCACTGTTGTCGTGATAATCCACGTCGAAAGTTGTGAAAAATGATGGCACGAAAATGTTCACGAGTTAATTCCATTTTTTCTATATTAATTTTTTCAAGTCACTGTAAACAACACAAATAATGGTCGTACGTCAAAACGTTTTGAGTACGATTATGCCTAAAAATGACAAACTTTCCAATAAAAATGCCAGATTGAACTTGGCAGCACTCAGTGTTGCCAGGCCAGAAATATGTATATCAGCCCTCGTAGAACTTTATGCTCTGTGTAAGATTTTAAGTGGTTTTTAAGGCTAAAACTAATAACATGAAAAGAACTCTTTTGGGACACTTTTTAATTTTTAACTTCATTTGTTGTTGTTGTAGCCACCATAATAATTTCACAACACAAAAATAGTATGTGCAGTCATTGCTGAGTATGTTTAAAAGGTTGGTAAAACATGAGATATTAAATTCAGATCTCTGACTGCCAGATTGAACTTGGCAGCACTCAGTGTTGCCAGGCCAGAAATATGTATATCAGCCCTCGTAGAACTTTATGCTCTGTGTAAGATTTTAAGTGGTTTTTAAGGCTAAAACTAATAACATGAAAAGAACTCTTTTGGGACACTTTTTAATTTTAACTTCATTTGTTGTTGTTGTAGCCACCATAATAATTTCACAACACAAAAATAGTATGTGCAGTCATTGCTGAGTATGTTTAAAAGGTTGGTAAAACATGAGATATTAAATTCGGATCTCTGACTGTCTAATAGTTACGTGAAATAAAAAAAAATTTTTTTCAACCAAGAAATCGAGTAGTTAAAATCTCACTGAGGTAACACGTTGATGTAGCGAGGATGACTCTGCGTTAGAAAAGCTCATATTTAATAAAAAAAGTTTTTGGTAACAAATCCACCAAGAGCCAGATAAGAAATTAAAGATAATTAAAATCTCAGAGAAAAGGTGAATAAATATTGACGTTGTTGCACTTGTAATTTAAGGAATACCTAAACGTAAAAATGCAACAATATATAGAAATCAAAGTAGAAGCGGAGAGTTAAGTTACAGCAGTGTGGCTAAACAGATGGACAACATTCCACCTGCAAAGGCAGAGGAACCATTATGTTTTTCGTATGTGCAAACTTTGACAGCAAAAAAGCAACTTTTGAACATTCATTAACAACTAGAATTGCGTACACAAATATTTGGCAGCTAAAGAATTTGTTATTTTTAAAACTTTGTAGAGCTCTGACGGGTGTTAAGCTTGTTGTTTCGTTTATGTCGAATTGAATATTTTGAAGGTGAAAGCTGGTTTTAATGAGAACTTACCTGAAAATCTAATTAAGTGGTGGCGAAATGGCCTTCGAAACGTGTTGTCAATTTCAATCGGTGATTTAATCATTTTGTCAGAATAATTAGCACGATATTTTTGAAGATTAATTAATTTAATTTAATACTCCCCTGATTTAATTTAATTTATATATTTTTTCTTTAAATAAGTAAAAAATTAATGGAGAGAATTTTTAAGCAAAAGGCTAAGAATAAAATTACTAAATGTTTGATATTATTTACCCGAGTTTTGTTAATTTTTATTTGTTTATTTATTTATTTATTTATTAATTTTTTTTTGTTATGACTGTCTGCTACTTTTTTTTAATAATTTGCCCCATATCGCCTTGATAATAGTTGAAATAGATACTTTTTGTTGCATAAAACATTTAACTTTCATTACCTCGAGGAAAAAGAAACTTTTTATGAAAAGTGGTTAATATGGCAACATGAATAAAAACAACAATAGCAACAATTTTAACTTTATAATACTTTATTTTAAATAAAAAAGTCAATTTGGTAAAAAGTTTCAATACATTTATTTATTAATTTAAATGAAAACCCTCAAGAAGCGGTGGCTGTGGCTTTTGTTGAAAGAAAGGAAGAAAAGAAAATTTCTTAAGGGAACAGACAGTCAGTCAGTCATTAATTTTCTTTTTTTTCTTTAATGAAAAATAAAAAATTCTAAAAGTTTTGTAATTTTTTATAATTTTCTTAAAAATTTTTTTTTGTGGTTGAAAAGCTTTGTTTGAGAAGAATTTTGTAACATGAAAACATTTTTCAAGGACATTTTTTACATTTTTTTTTTTTTGTTTAAGTCCCTTAAAGAAAACAAAGCTGCCGGATAAAAAATAAAACCTTAAGAAAAAAAATTAAAGACATTTAAGCCAAAAATTTATACAAATAACAAATTCTTTCTTCACTTCTTTCTCACCCCAAAAAATAAAAGTCAGTTGGCTACTGGCTGCTGGTTGACTTAAATAAAATTGTTACTTGTCATTGTTGTTTCTGCTGCTACTGTTGCTGTTGCAGGTTTTGACTTTTTGGTAAATGCTTGATTTGGTAAAACAAAATATGTTGATGACATTGAGATGAATTTTTAAGAGAGAGAGAGAAAGAAAAAAAAAACTTTTAAACAACTAAATAATGATTTCGTTTTTTGGCTTCAGTTTAAAAAATTTATAAGAAAAACATGTTCTGGTTTATGTCTTGATATGTTTTTTTTTTAGCAGTTTTGGTCTTCTGATCAACAATAAAAAATATAAATAAAAAATTTAAATTGAACAGCATAATAAAAAAAAAGAGTCAAGGTGTTACTAGTTTTTTCTTTCGTTGAAACACATACTTTTTTAAATGCAAAATAAAAAAAAGCACAAGAACAAAAATGATATCAAGGATGTTATCAAGGTTTTCAACGTTTAAATGTAAAAAAAATACTTTTAAAGCAAGAAGCCAAAGGGAGAAATAAAACTTTTTTAGAGTGGAAATTTTTTCAAAGGGAAAAACAGCACAAAGACAAGATTCTGGTTTAGTTATTTACAAGGAAGTTTAAGCAGGATACAAAAAAAATATTTAGTTGACATCAACTTTTAAAAATTGGGTGCTTCAATTTGTATTCTATTTCAAAAAGTTAGATGTAAATTTCCAAAGAAACTTTTTTAAATGTGGAAAAATTAAAGATTTTTAAACTCAAATATATAAATCACTTCGAACTTCGAACAAACAAAAAGTTCTAAGCGTGTTAAATTCGTGAATAAACGTTAACATGCAAATATAAAGGAACTAGTGTTTATGTCAGTAAAAACTTTATGAATTTTTCACACGGCAAGAAAATGTCAAACAAAAAGAAAATTTTATATGAATAAATATTTGCAGAATAAACAAATCTGATACATAATTAATGTCATTTAACAGAAAAGTGTGAAGAAAAAGTAAGTCAACAGAAAGGGTTTCAAAAATAATGATTTTAATACAAGAGGAAGAGTTTACATATGTACACTGATCCCAAAAATTGTACGGCCAGTAGGCAGATAAAAGCCAAATTTTCCAAACACAAGTCTAATTCTTCTACTTTGGGTCACAAAGTTATTTAAGAATATTGGCACCAAACTAAAAATGCTACATTTTATTAGAAAAAGCAAATATTCAACAGCATGAAAGAGTAGCGGCTCTTTAAATAATTAATTTATTTTTTCTGCTAACAGTCTATTAAAAAATTTGTTCACTATTTTTTTATACCCTTGACCACAGGTAGAAAAAGGAAATATCCAAGTTTGTCAATCGGTATTTAATTCCTGCAATATCCATCTCCAACTCCATAAAAAATATATTCTGAGTTCTTTTGCATAGCGAAGTCGACTAAGCGATGTCCGTCTGTCTGTCCGTGTTAGTGCTGAAATCAACTGTGCCAAGACACTAGATGAGCTACACAAAATTTTATATAAATACGCCAATCGATCACACATAATTTATAATTCTTGCTTTTGAAAAACCAGCAAGATCGGTTCATGTCCTTGAAGGCAGCGGGCTAAACATAACGCCTGCCTCTAATTTTTCCATACGATGGCTGCTATATATATTTCTGGCCTGGCAACACTGAGTGCTGCCAAGTGCAATCTGATATTTCCATTGGAAAGTTTGTCATTTTTAACCATAATCGTATTCAAAACGTTTTGACGTACGACCATTATTCGTGTTGTTTACAGTGACTTGAAAAAATTAATATAGAAAAAATGGAATTAACTCGTGAACATTTTCGTGCCATCATTTTCACAACTCCCGATGTGGATTATCACGACAAGAGTGCAATGATAATTAAATCTTTGTATGGCGATGAATCACCATCCTATAGCACTGTAAAAATTTGTTATAATGAATTTAATCGTGGCCGAAGCTCGCTCAAAGACGAATTCCGTGAAGGTCGTCCAAAAACGGCTGTTGTGCCAAAGAACATTAATGTCGTGCGTGAACTCATAATGCAAGATCGACATGCGACATACCGAGAGATAGAGACATCCTTAAACATTTCTTCCACCAGCATACATTCGATACTGCATGAACACCTGGCCGTAAAAAAGGTTTGTTCTCGTTTGTTTGAAAACAAATGACATTTAATAATTCTCTAGGTAGAGGATGCTAAAACACCACAGAAAAGAATCATTAAAGGGAAGATAGCTCCATATAAAATTTATGGTTGATAAAAACACCGCACAGTTATCAGTATTTCTTTTATTCTTAACATAGAACTGTTATAAAGCACAAGTTTTACAAAGAGTCGAATTATTTAAATTTAAAATCAGCCATGTGAGAGCTGGCATTACAAAAAAGGATTTCTTTTCGTACCACGAAACGGGCACCTTTTAATTTTTGTAATGAAAAATTTAAAGTCTCTGCCTTTTAAGATTTAAAAAAAAATATCTGTCAATACCGAATAGTCGTGGACACCCATGATTTCTATGTTTATATTGTTGTACTTATAGTTTTACACGCTGTGTAACTTTCAAGACCATATAAATGAAAATCGCCGCTAAACAAATGCAATTTATAATTTAATTGAATTAATTTTTAATTTATATATTTTTAATTTAAATTTATATCTTTTATTCTGTTTGTTTTAGTGGACATAGTAATTAGACAATCTATGTAAGTTAAAATTTTCTGCTTATAACGATTAAAATTGTGGACTTGAAAATTCCTTTTCTATGGGAACACCCTTTAAATTTTATTTTTATTCTTGCAGCAGCCATAATAAGTTCTAAGAAAGTTTTAAATGTATAACTTCTACGATTTCAGAGACAAAACTCAAACACAGACGTAAACACATCGCAGCAAAAACAAGAAGGTTATGTTTTTACCCTTTTAGTATGAAACCCCAAAAAAGTATGAAACGCAAAGTTTGGATTAATATAAACAACTTTGTTAATAAATTGGACGACTTCTGCAGAAGTTCTGTCTTGTCAAACGATGTAACGTTTATTTTTGGATATTATAAGCTCTTGAATATAAAAAAAAATCATCTAAAGTAACAAGAGGAAAGCTGGCAACAGTATTATGACGATGGTATGTTATCAGCCAGAGGTTGTGAAATATCTTTATCTATATAAGATTAGAGAAAATTTAGAAAGTTCAGCAGACTGTCTTCTTTTCACTCACGATTAATCACATAAGCCGCAGTAACAGTAAGTAAATAGTTTCATGGCAAAGTAAATAAAAAAGGCCCTTAGTTTTCCTCTAGGGCACCTAGGCAACGTTATAAGAAATATACCTAACAACAAAAACAAATCTTAGGAAAAAATTTTGCTAGTGGAATAAAATTATATATATTATTGTACGAACACTTGCTTAAACCACTATATACAATTAACATTAAAAAAAGGTATTAAAACGTATGCAAATACAAGAACATTAGGGAGGCTCCATTATTAAAGGCTTCTTAGTTTAAATATTTAAGAATTTTTGCATTCAAAGTAAAATAAAAATAAAATATCGAAATTTAGTCGAAATTTATTTTTCTAAAACTTGAATCATTTTCTAAAAATATAACAGATTAATTTTAAGCCCTTGTATTGTTGTATCAGCTGTATTCTTTTACAAAAATAAACTTGTTGGTGGTAATTTTTATTAAAAATGTTTTAAAACAAATTAATGAAATTTATTATTTAAGCAATTGAATTACTTGATTCGTATTATCCTCTTTGAGCATTTAAATAGATACAAAAACTAAAAATATATTTATTAAAGTAATTTGTAGTGTTGTAGCGATTGTATTATTGTATTGCACTACCACAGAAGGTTACACACATAATTGATAGAACTTATTGTGTCAGTGTTACTTACTTCTGCTATGAAAAATATGAAAGTTTAGGTTTATTGTTCATTTGTTGTTTTATGAAAAATATTTACTTCCTTTTTATAATTTTTACTTGACTCTTAACAATTTAATAACACAATCGATACAACAAATATCACCTATATATAATAATAAAATTGTAACGGGGTCATTTCTGTACATAAAATATTTCAATATGGAATACAAAATACCTAGTTTTGGAATTTTTGCCTGTCTGTTTGTTTGTGTTCGCATCACCTTAAAACTGCTGGATGGTTTTATTTAAAATTTTGTGATTAGGTTCCTTAGAACCTTAGTTAGGTTATAGAATACTTATTTTTGATAAAAATATAACATTTTGTAGAGAAACTGGATTTACAAAGAACAAAGCACTTAGCAGTTTTTTTACATTTTATTTTTGCTGATGGAAAATTTTTAACACTGTTTATAGAACTCTGCAATAAATATTTAAAAACACATTTTTCTAAATTTAAATTAAAAAAACAAGAAATGACACGCTGATGAAATCGTGGGCACTGGTAGTTACTTAATAAATTAATGTTGTATTTCAGAGGATGTTACAAGAAATTATATGTAGGGAGGTTGGCAAATTAAGCAATATTTTGGTTTTCATTAACATAATAAAAAAAATTTTGTATTTGGGGCTGTGTCTTAAAAAGCTTAATGCTTCATGGCCTCAAAGGTTAGTTGAATTATAATCTTCATTTTTGATATTAAAATTGAACTATCAAAAGCTGAAGATATTTGGATTAAAAGCTATGACGCCACAAGACAAACATTGCACTGTTGAAGCGTTTTCTAGGCGATTTAAATGGCGTTTAATGTTGAAAGGCTCCATGACCTTGCAGCTTGTCAATTCTAGTTTTTTTTGCATGGTGTCGTAAAGAAAGGGTTAATGCTTCATCCCTTAAGGCTTGCAATGTGAATATTCCTCATCTTGTGGCCAAGAAATTAAGCAATTTCCAGCTATGTGGAGACAAGCTATTGAAAGTTACCTTTAGAAAGTTCCGGTTTTAAAATTTTTTCCGAGAATAATGCTGGGATTTACGATTTACCTCAAAAAACAATGTGAAAAAAGTTTTTATCCAAATCTCGCTAGAATTATGCTGTAGTTACGTTTAATACTGAAGGTATAAACATTTTAACACTTCTAAAAGAGTTAAGCTACATTTAACCAATCCCAGCGAAAAACTATATTTTCGTTTAAGTCAACAATATTTAGAGCTTTTCCTAAATAAACATATGAACTGCATAAATTCATTATTTTTTGTAATTCATTTACCAAAATCTTTCTTTTCATTTACAGATTGTTTTAGGTGAAACCTTTTTGCATAACATTAAATATTTTTGTGTTCATGTGGATGACTGACTGTCATCATATCTTGTTGCAGCATAAACTCTGCTAGGACATTTAAGAGCAACAATACTTGACATCTATTGTAAAAACTACAAACGCACACATACTTTTGTTTAAATATGTACATTTAATTAAAAACATTTACGTTTTTTCTTCTTCATTAATACGGCTGATGTTTAAAAATAATGAACATATGTTAACGTGATTAAAATGGATAAAAAGACGGAAAAAGAAAAGATTATAGAGGAAGGAAGGAAAAAAAATTGAAAAACTTTTGGAAAACGTTCGCATACATTTAAAAAATATTTTTTCTTTGCAAAAATTTAATTAAAAATGAACCAAAGGCGAAAAAGTAAATTTTAATTAATTTATGAAAATCCACGGTTCAACCCATGGCTAAGAAAAAAATTAAAAAATAATATTTAAAAATCAAAAAAATTACTTACTGCATTTGGCCTTCTGGTTTTTTTTCGGTTTAAGGTACACTGTAAAAATAAAAATATCATGTATTAAATAACGAATAAATGACAACGAATTAAAGAATTAAATTTTTATAAAAGCAATTTTTATACCCTTCACCACAGGTCATTCCGTTTTTAATTTCTACAATATCCTTTACCGACATATATTCTGAGTCATGCATAGCGTAGTCGATTGAGCGATGTCCGCCTGTCCGTCTGCCCGTCTATGATCGGTTTGAAATTAATTTTGCCAAGACACTAGATGAGCTAGTGTCGATCAAACTAAGTTTCGAAAATTTTGCCATTGAAAATCAGCAAGATCGGCCATGTCCTACGAGGTAGCAGGCAAGACTCTACACCAGCCTCTAATTTTTCTTTTTAAAACATAAAAGTAACTCTATTTAAAAAAAGATCTTAATGAAGCGATAGAGAATGAAAAGTAAGATAAACAGAATATCAAGTGAAAAAAATGGCGCTCGCCCATATTTTCCGAGTTATAGGCCTGTGAAATTTTCATAAAAAAGTTCGATTGTCAATATGATCAATATGGGTATCATTTAAAAGCTTTTAAAGAGATCTTTTAGGAAATACTAAAATTAAAAAAAAATAATTTAATGTAAAATTGTATGTCGTACTGAATTTCTTTTTCTTATTTTTTAATTCTGTGAAACTCCAATATTTCCTTTTTTGATTAGAGTTACTTCACTAAATTAGATTTACATACATGGTGAAGGGTATATAAGTTTCGGCATAGATGAACACATCATATTAAATAAGGAATTACGTTCATAAATTTCAATCTGCCAATGAAAGGTTTTTATTTATATTTAAAAAAAGTGCAATATTTCAAATACTTTTTTGCGAATATCAACTTTCTATTTCTTTTTTCTCTGCTTCAGATTGCATTAAAGTAGACGTTTATAATGCAACATCTATTTGTAAAAAAATCTAGCCAAGTCTTAGCTAAACGTTTTTAGTTTTTCTTTTTTTTAATTTAAAAGAATTAAAAAAATTTGTTGTTAATTCTAATTTATGGCCAATTTGTTTTGCCAATTTTGTTGAGAACTATTAAGCCGCTCTGTTGAGAAGATAAAACACTTAAAACGTGTGTGTGCGTGTATGTGTTAAATGAAGTTGAGGGATTTATGTGTTTTCTCTGTATTAGACATTGACTCTATAAATAACAATGTAAAGAGAAAATGGTTTAAAGAGGTTTCAGTTTAACAGCAATTATTTTTGGAAAATTGTTTAAAAAAACTAGTGACTTCAGAGAAAAAGTGTAACGGATGCTAAATTTAGATTTTTTCTATTAATAACAAAAAGTTGTTTTAGCGTATAGAATCCTTACAAAAACAGGACTCTTTCTTTAACACAACATTGTGAAAATAAAATTGGAAATGTTTCAATTTCATTAATTTTTTTTTTTTTCAAAAAATAAAGTACCAGGCTGGGTAGTTTACACTCATTTTGGCCACAAAAAAATCATAAATTGCTTAAAAAGTCATTTACATTAAAAGCCTTTAATAAACAACAACGAACCATTAACCACATTGTGGCATAAAATTCCTAAAACATTCAGTATAATGGCTGCCTAAATGGTTGCATGCATTGTTCATAGATGGAATGAATGAATGAATGAATGTTAGAGCTGTAAATGCCAGTCAAGTCAGTGATGTTATGCTGATGCAAGTAAAAACCCAATATCTTTTATGGTTAAAGAAAAATATTGCAGGGCATATAAAAAGCAGCCTTTAAAGTTAGCAAAAATCCATCCATTGCAAACTTGAGTGAATAAAAAAAAAGTTATTTATGACAAAAAGTATTAAAAACTGTAAAGAATAAACCTCCAACCACAAAAGAGTGACAAGACAATAATAAAAATTTACTTGAAGGACAATATCGACAACAATAGAAATAACAATAAGAAGAACTCATGTATAAAAGAAGAAAATAAGAAATAAAACGATTTTATAGAAAGAATAGCATACAAAGCAACAAAAAAAAAAAAAACAGCAATTACCTAAATTAATATGAAGCAAGTAAAATTAAAGCTGAAAGTTTTAAAAAAAAATTCTAAAATTGAATTATCTCAAATAATTCAAATAGATAAAATATTTGATAAAACTGCTTGAGAAATGGAAATTTGTACTGCTTGCCAAGGCAGTATACTCTGTTTAAAAGCCATAAAACCAGAAGATAAACTTTCATTAAAACAAAAGATACAAAACACCAAAAATAAAACAAAGTAATAAAAGTTATGAAAGCTGCTAAACCTTCAATTTTCTAAAACAAAGAATACAAAGATACAAATAAAATAGAAAAACAATGCACTAAAAAAGACAAAAGACTAAGAGAAAGAAAAAATAAATAAGAGATTTACAAAACACACAAACACATACACAATTACACGTATTTCACCATATTTTGAATATAATAAATAGCAACCATAAATGGGGGAGGAATGTTTAAACTGAGCCTACAAGGAAACCAAGAGGGAGTAGTTGTGATTCTTTTTGTCTCTGGCCTCAAGCCAATAAGGGGCCAAATAAACGTGCCTAAAAGCATAGAAATAAGTTGTCTTTTATAAAATAAAAAACAAAGAAACTAGAAAATGATTATTTAAGGCATGGGAATTAAGGTATTACATATGATGCTATGATGACATATTTATTTTAATGTTATGTAACGCATTGTAATATTTATAGAAGTACATATTGCAGAAAAAATACTTTTTAAAAAGTACTTTTTATAATATGTACTTTTTGTATATTTTTAAAGATTATCTATTTTTAAATAATGAGAAATTATCCATAAAAAGTGCCTTTTACAAAAAGTAAATTTTACAAAAAGTACCTTTTACAAAAGTACCTTTTACAAAAAGTACCCTTTACAAAGAGTACCTTTTACAAAATGTACCTTTAACAAAAAGTACCTTTTACAAAATGTACCTTTTACAAAAAGTACTTTTTACAAAAATAAAATCCTTAGCAAAAGTACATTTTATAAAAATATATTTTGTTCAAAATGGAAAACCACATTTTGCTAAGTTCACCTGTTGAAAAAAACGTTTTTATTATAAGTTTGATTTTGCTAAAAGTAAGTTATAAAAAAGTACTTTTTATACAAAAGTTATCTTTACCTTCATAAAAACTAATTAAAAAAATAACTTTTACATAAAGTTCCTAAAATTTTTAATTTTTCTACAAAGTTCTTTTTAAAAAGTACAACCTTTTTTACAAAAGTACATTTTTTAGGTAAATAAAATTAATTTTTATTAAATGGACTAAAAGGATTTTAAGTCTTAATAACACTAAATGGGCACTAGTTTCAAAGTAGCTATTTTAACTGATGTTTATGAAAAGTAATTTCAATAAAATGTACTTTACATGAAAAGTACTTTTCATAAAAAGTACTTTTCATAAAAAGTAATTTTTATAAAAAGTTTTTTCATGAATAGTACTTTTAATAAAAATAATGTAAATAAAAAGTACTTTTAATAAAAATACCTTTTAATAAAAAGTACTTTATATTTTATATAAAAGTACCTTTAGTAAATAGGATCTATTACATAATGTACATTTTTTATAGCATATTGTTTAATATCGAGAGAATTTTATGAAAAAAAATCATTTGCAAAAAATACTTTCTGCTAAAATACTTTTTATGTACTTTTTTTTTACCTAAAATGAACCTTTTATCCAGCGTTTCTTTGATAGAGAACTGTTTTTATAAAATAATTTTTACAAAAAGATTTTTTATAAAAACTACCTTTTATTATCATCTTTACAAAAGAAACAATTTAAAAAAACCTTTTATTAAAAGGGACTTTAATGAAAAACACCTTTAACAAGGGCGACCTCATATAAAAATTTCTTTTAATCCAATATAAAGTTCTTAACATTTTTTACTTTAATACTTTTATTTCTCGGTAGAAATTACATATTTAGAAAGGTACTCTTAATTAATAAAGGCCTTTAAAACAGATCTTAGAGTTGTTACCCCAAATGAGATATATCTTTAAGAAAATGCCTTTTAAAAAAGTACGTTGGTAGAAGAAGATTTAAAAAAACTATATTTTTTCTATCAATCAATGTTGGTAGTGAAAGAAACCATGTTGTTATATTTTTTATACTTATGGACCTTTAGTACCTTCCTGCCAAAATACGTTTTTATTTTGTGAAGACAGTATTTTAAAGAGTTTTCTATTAATGTTTTACAATGTTAAATAAAGCGTTCGTTCACAGTCTTAAAGAAAGATTTATTTATTTGGGTTAAATTTAGGTTTATTTATTTCTCAATCTAGTTTATAGATAAGTACTTACTGACACATTAGTTCATTTATGCTAAAATATGTTTTATGTTCTAAGAATTGTCATGATCTGTACCACAAGATGTGGTGACTATTTAACACAACAAAAAATAAACAACAAAAATTAATTACATTTTTGTTCTTATCATGTTTTTGTATTTTTTCCAATTTAACTTTTAACACTAGTTTTCACTGAAGAGTATTTACCCTAAATATGCTTCTATGTACATGTATATATGTGTGTATATGTGTGCTTGTAAGATAACAAAGAAGGTCTTATAGGTTCTATGGATTCTTTTCGTTATAATTGATAATAGAACAAAAAAAAATGGTTTTATTTAGAAGAGCATATTTACTGTTTGTCTAATAATAGAGTCTGCTACTAATACACACACACATAAACTCTTTAATGTATTGATTTTATATGATTATGTATGTGGTGGTTTTTATTTACACTTACATACATACATTTTTACGTACAAATCAAATTTATAAGTTTAAACATCCATGTGTGCAAATGCATTGTAGAAGAGTTTTTCTTCTTGTTTGTGTATTTTGTTTAATTTTTTTTTTGCTTTTGCCTGTAACAAGTCAATCAATCAATAGGTCAAACATTTTGTCATTGAGCTACACAAGCTCGTACACATATCAGCAACAGCAGCCAACGACATCGAACTAACAACATGAGTTTTATGATGCCAAAGAATAATGAAAATGTGCCTCGTTTTATGTTGATGTAATATAAATGGGTTTGTATATGGGCGATGTGTGTCTGTGTGTGTGTGTGTGTGTGTGTGTGTGCCTTAAATGTTTAATGTGATCTGGTTATATGGTTGACTAGCTGACGTTATCATTATTTGGATGATAGAAATACAATGTATAGAATATAGTGTATCTCGGCCTGCCTGCCTGCCTGCCCGTCTGTCTTTCTGTTTATTGTGTGAATTGCTTGTAGTTAAGAGTGCCACTGCATGTGCTAATGATACATTGAACAAATATCACTTGCATGTTTTCTTATAGTGATGCCTGGTGTTAATGATTACAATGCTGACGACGTCGCCAGCGATGCTCATATTTATTGACTGCATTTAAGCTGATATCATTATTATTTATATTAAATTATGATTCAGTAGGTCGAACATTTAGTTGACTACACGAGCAATTATTCTTTCGTATTTTATTTTACTCTAAACAAAAGTTTTTATATTTCATATGAAATCATGTTGCAACCAAAGCGAGTGCTAAAATCAAGTATTTGTTGTAGATAACGAAATTCCTTCTTTTTCATTTCAATGTGCTGTTTAATACTTTAGTCAAACATTTTTACATTTAAGTTAGTTCTTTCAGCATTAAAGTGTTTATTTTTAAGATGATTGTGTGGATGTGTACATTTAAAACGAAATGCAAGTGTTTTATTTTGAGCAAACTTAATGTTAAAAAATCCGCTTTCAAGGCGAATACACAAAAACAATAAAATTATAAGTCTTTCATTTTTTTTTGTAAGAAGTACTTTTTCGATAAAGTAAAAAGTACTTTTGGAAAAAAGTACTTTTTACTTTTGGAAAAAAAGTACTTTTTGAAAAAAAAACTTTTGTAATTTATGTTTTCAATATAAAACTACTTTTTTTAGGAAGTTTCTTTTATACAATTTTGCCTTGCTAAATGTTTCTATTAGAAAAATATCATTCACAAAGTACTCTCTCTTTTTTTTTTTTTTGTAAAAAGTACTTTTTGGGTGAAAAGGACTTTTGTAATTTCTTTTTTCTTCATAAAAAATACTTTTGTAAAAGATTCTTTTATGCTAACCGTTCCTATTAGGAAAAGATCCTTCAAAATTTTTTTCTTAAAAAGTACCCAATTAGAAAGTGCACTTTGTGCTAAAAATGTTTTTTGTGAAAGGAAGCTTTCGTTGCAAAACCTTTTTCAAACATAAAAATTCAAATTTAAAAAGTGTTCCTTAGTTGTAAAGGTATCTTTTTATAAAAAAGTACCTTTTTTTGAAAGTACTTTTTTCCGTTATTTACATTAAAATGCGCTTTAAACGCGCAAAATAGTAGCAAAATCTTTTTCAAACATTAAATATTTAAAAAGTGCTCTTTAGTTGTAAAGGTACTTATTTGTAAAAGTACTTTTTTTAAAGTACTTTTTTCGTTATTTAAATAAGAATGCGGTTTAGAGGTGCTCTTACATAGAAATACATTCAAATGCACAAGTACTGTATTTAAAAAGTATTTTTAAATGGCCTTCTTTTTAAAAAGTACTTTTTTTGGAAAACTATTTTTGTTATTATTTATATCAGAATGCGCCAAATGGAAAATGTATGTATTCAAAAAATATTTTTTTTATTATTTTTCTTATAAAAAGTACTTTTTGTTAAAAGTACATTTTAGTCAACGTGACTGTTGTAAAAAAAAATACTGTGTTAAAAATTACCTTCTGCCACATATTTTTTTGGTAAAGGGTTTCGTTTCAGTATAACGCTTAAAAAGTACCTTTTGTAAAATGCACTTTTGGGCAAAAAAAAAAAAAAAAAAAATTAATTTGTAAATAGAGACAACTGCGAAAATTATCTTTTTCAAGCAGTGGCTTTTTAAAGATTTGCCTTTTCTGTGTAAGGAACTTTTATTTATAATATTTAAAGTATTTTTAGATCTGAATCATACGATGTTTGTCATTTTTTATATTTCTCATACTTCAAATTTCAATTTTTTTTTTTGCAAACCGAACATTTTAATACAACTCTGACGACAAGTCTCAAAAATTTGTCTAAAACTCAAGTCTCGTCTTATTACTTTAACTACTCTGCACCACTTTCTACAAATTGCATGCAACTTATTGCATAACATGACATCGTGTAAATTAGGTCTTAAACAAATATTCTACAATTTATTTCTTTTTGTAAGTTTTTGCAAAAGAAGACTATCACAGTTCTAAACACTTCCATAATTGTGTCTGCAATTTTTTTAATTCCTTTATATTTAAAAGCCTTTAGAGACTCTCCAATTTCATAATACTTAAGTTGCATTAAGAAAATATTAATAACAGCTTCTTTCAGGTAAATTTTTAATATAAAAGAAACTTAGAACACTTTTTCTTAAACTATTTGTTCACCACGACAGCTTTAAGACATAAGAAAAAGCCTTTATAATCCTCAAACTAACCATCAAATCATAAGGAAAAACAAAAAAAAGCAAAATGAAGAAACAGCTAAAAAAGAGAGCAATGACTGACAGCACAAGGATACATACAATTTCAAATACTTTCTTAAAAACAAAAAGCCAAAAGCTTAGAAAAATTCTTATAAAGAAAAGAGAAAAATTATGAAATAAAAACTAAGAATTTTTGTATAGAAAATAAAATGGAAGGATGCTTTTCTCTGCCACTGCTGCTGTTTTCATCTTTAGAAAAATTTATTTTTTTTATTTATTTATTTATTTTAGCATTAAAAAGGATAAGAAAGAAGAATACACAAGTAACTGCTGATTTGTTGCTATTTATTCTGTTGTCTTTTTTCTTTTTTTGTCAGTAGTAGTTGCTTATTGTTAAATTACATTTAACTTTTTATCTTTGCTTTTGTTTTTGTTGTAATGTAAATGTGTATTAGTTGTTGTTCTTACAGTTTTCTATTCTTTCAAAGTATCCTTATTTAGCTTGTATTTGTTGTTGCATTGTTTTGTAATGAGAGTTTTATTTTCTTTGTGCTCTTCTGACGTGTCTTTCAGGATATTTACAATCAGTTTTTTAGAATTTTTACTTTTATTTTTAAGCTTAAAGAAGGGAAATAAAAACATACGAAGAAAGGTAATTAAATAAGTATGTAAGCACAAGTATGTATTGTAAGTGCAAGTATTATATTTAATTTTTCTTATTTTTCTTCATATTTATTTCGACTCAGTTTGTTATTTAGTCAGGCAGCCACACACTTCAGTTAAACAATACAACCAACATGAATGCAGCTCAATTTAGAATATTTTGTTGCATTTACACAAAAAGAAATTGATGGCTTAAACGTGTAATGTATCAAATTAGTTAAGAAGTAATTTAACACAAAATATTTTTTATTTACAATTTTGTTCTTTTGTTTCCAATAAATTTATCAGTCAATTTTTCAACAAACTATTTTTTTATATTTATTTTTACATCAGAAATAAATGTATTAATTTATGTGCGTGTATGTGTATGTTTATTTTTTTTAAATGACACTTCTTTGTTTTTTATTGGTTAACATTTCAAATTCATTATCCATTATCAGTTCAAAGTACAATAAATATTCTAAGATATTTTTCTTAGTCATATTTCTAATGAGTTGCTACTGCAAAATGTGATCTGACTGTATAAAAAATAAACAGAAAAAAATTCCTTAATAAATTTGAGCTTAAGAATTTTTTTTTTTGTTATTTTTACTCAAGTTAATTAATGTCACATGTTAAGGTTTTGGAGAACAGTGGTTACAAATTTAATATAGCGGCTTCATTTATTGCTTTGAAAAAAGAAGCCCTGGTATGTGAGCTAAATTTGAACGATAGCAGTTTTTATTACTGATTGACTTAACACTATTATTGCATTATTACTTTCTTGAAATACTTTCTTGGTTATGCATTAAAACTAACACTTTATAAGAGTTGATAAAATATAAAATATAATGTGATATTAATTGAACTCAAATACAAAATTCAGTAAAACTCGTAAATAAATTTCAACTTTTAAAAAGTTCTTATTTTGGTGTTCTATATCTGTATTGCCATTTTGCAGAATAAATCAACTAATGAATTAAAAGAAGTTTCCTTCCTTTGATGACTTGCTTATTAAACATAATTTTTTGTGACTCGGTAGACGATCCTTGAACTACTCCAAGCCTTGGTAAGGAAACATGAACTCGTAACAAGAACAGCCGTTCACACAGATCAGCTGAGAAACGCCCCACATACCTCTTTTTAAAAACCAAGCCATTGAACCAAGTCCGGCACAACTGCCGCACACTGTTGCTTCTCCTCTAATTAAAGCCGGAGATAAAGACTCAAGTGCTTAAATTAAATTCTATTAATGTAAGTATTGATTTTCCACACATACATATGTATGTGACTATTTTAAAATAAAAAAAGCACACACTTACAAAATTTGATTAAAAAATTTGAGTGTTTGTCGCAAGCTTAGTCAAGGTTTAAATTTCTAATTCCTTGTTTTATTCACTATAAAGAGGCCTTAATCATTTTATTGCCTGTTCCTATGTACAGATGCCCTTGTCAACTTCTCCTACATAGCTTTTTACAACAACTGTTTTGCTTTTTTATTGAAGCTGCTGAAGGTTTAAACTTCTGCTTTCCTTTTAGATGCCTTTAAGCAACTTATCCGCTACTCGAAATCATTTATTATTATTTTGCTCTTTTGGGATTTGAACTCATGCTCGCGATCTTCAGTTTAACGAATATATACTACACAACCAACTGATACAAAAATGAAAATTTTCTATAAAAAACAACAAAAAAATATTAAGGTTGCTTGTCTCGAGGCGCGTTTGGAAAATCATGAAACTACTTCCAACATCGTTTGAGTTATTTTGTATTTGAGCTAATGCTTTACATTATTCTACTTAAAGTTGAAAATAAATATCAAAACTTGTATGCGATTAATTATTTAAAATTTTATTTTTATTTTTATTTCCTAATAAATGCGCAATTTTATAAAACATTTAAGACAATTTTATTAAAAAACAATTGTGTTTTGATTGATATTTACATATATCCGTTAGAATATAAAGTTGTTTTATGATGATAATTATAAAAATAAATTAATAAGAGTAGTTATCTTTATAAAGCCAGAGATTCCCTTAAATTTGCTTTATTAACTATAAAATTTAAAAACTTTTATTTTTAAGTTTTTTAAACAAAATTTACTCTAATTTTTTTGCTTTAAATTATAAATTACATCCAAATTAATATTAAAAACAATGCATACGTTAAAATTAATTTCATTAAACTTTTAAAGAAGGAAACATCATTATTCAACAATTAATGAATACACGGAGACCCAACATGTTTCAAAAAAATTCTCCCCCACAAGTTAAAAGAGCGTTTAATTAATTAAAATGAAGGCAGTAGACGAAATTATAATAAATCAAAAAAATAAATAAATAAATACAAATAACATTAGTTTAGTGCTTTGAGTTCATATCCCAACCTTACGGACGAAGGGTTCCGTATCATATATGAGGCACCCTTAAATTATTAATTTTTAGTTTTTAAACTTGTTACACTGAACATAATAAAACAGACTTTGTTTAAATTTGAAATAAGACCCTGTGAAAATGACGTTTCTTTCAGGACACCCTTTAATTTTAATTGTTTATAATTATTTTTACTCATTTTTATACCGGACATAGCAGTATATTTTCTGTAATAATTTCAAACGTCTGCCTATAACTGTTCAAAACATAAGGTCATATTCGTTCATTTCACGGCTTTTTGGAAGCACCTTTTAATTTCTTAATTTATTGTTTACAAATTATTTTTGTAGCGCACATATTTGTAAAAACTCTGTGTAAATTCTAAATGTCTTTGGCTAAAAACTAAAGCCTCTTAAGTGAAAATTACGCCAATATTGGCATACCCTTTAAGTTTTATTGTTCTACTTGTTGCAAAAGTGTGAATAATCTTACTGACACTGTTCAAATTTAACTTGACTGCAAATCACAGTTTGAAAAATCACAATATTTTTATGAATATCACGTCACTTTCGGCACGCCCTTTAATTTTTAGTATTGTATACTGTTATAGCGATTATAATAATACGTCCTCTGTAAACACTTCAAGAGTCCACCTGTTACGGTTACATATTGTATACAGTGCCCAAATTAAAAAAGAATTATTTTTTAATGCATTTCTTTGCATTTGTAAAGATCTTCTTTGACCTTCTGACGTTAATTTTAAAATTGTTATATTTTATAAAATTGTCATTTAAACATAACTTTATGCTACAAAAATAAAAGGTTCTTACTTTCAAGTCTTGGTTTCTTAAAAAAAAAGTTATGTATTTAATCTTCATATTGTCGTGTGTAGTTTGTTGCTTTAATTGTAATTTTGCTTCATAACAAATTAAAAATTTTTCTTTGTTTTTTTTTTATAAAAATTGCGTAGTAAATCTTTGATTTATAAGAACAGCTAAATGAATCGATCTATGACAGCTGTAAAGGTGGATAAAAAAATTCTGAAGAACATTAAATTAAAATTTTAAGCCTTTTTTTTATTGAATTTCTTACCGGACATTTTGTGTTACTAAAGTTTGTTTTTTTACCAAAACAGATATAAAAATTTCGCAGAATTGTAGTAAAACACACCCTGCCTTTTTTAGTAACAACAGTTTTATGTAGAAATTATTATTGTTGTTTAACAAAAAAAAAAAAAAACATAAATTTAATAAAAAAAGGCCGACTGTTTTTTCCTCGGTGCTGTTTTTTTTCTTCTTTGTATTGCCACAAAAATAGATAACAACAAAAACAGCAACACGAATGTCACTCAACACAGGCTACCTTGGCCTCAAAAATCAACAACAACAATATTAACAACAACAATTAAAGCAGCAGCAGTAGTCGCCGTAACAGCGACAGCTCCGCAATCAGAAAATGAAAACAAATTTTATTTTTTTTTATGAGAAACGCATTTTTAAAGATCAAGCAACAATTTATTTATTTATTTAATTTTGTTTGTTCTCATTAACAACAACTACAGCAAAAATAAAAATAACAACAACAATAATAGTATGAGCAACAGCACCAAGCATATTGTAGCATGTTTGTCTTTAAAATTCTATATTCTTTAGATATTCATAGATACAATAATATATTTTTCAACTAATACCATCGACACCGACCACCACTGCCTTTTTCCAAGTCTTGAAAATGCTTAAACAACAACAACATCATCATCATCATCAGCTATATTTTGTCATCAGCACCGACCAACAATATAATATTGAATTAACAGTTGAGGGGTACGATTTAGCAGTTATTGCTATTGCTCCGGCTTAATCCGCTTTTAATATCCTACGCCCCGCTACAACTCGGAGACAGTTGAGTAGCTAAATAATCAGTACAAATAAAATTAAACTGAGTACTGGTTCTTGATTGCAGTATTTTACAACCCTGCAATTGCATGTTATAATAATTCATACGGCAGTACTACAGCGCCTCTAGTGTTTATGAGATGCATTATAGGGTTTAAAGCTATTGCCGCCATTTTCTTTATTTTTTATTTCAACAATTCAATTAAATGTTGAAGTGTCATATCGGTGAAGATGAGTTTGCTTGATAGTTGTTTAGCGTCTCATAGTTCCTCACAGTATCCACACCTGCCAAGGACGATGCCCAGTTCCAAGCTTGAGTTACTTTGCTTGTAGCTAAAAACTTTGTCTTTTTCATGCCTAAAAGAGGCTTCGACAGCAACACTTATTACATAAAAAAAGTCGAACTATTTTAAAACCTCATATCATCTCTAAATAAAATCCTTGATTTAGGCCCAGAGAATTAACTTGTTTACCAAACACAGATGCTGAGTGCTAGGATACATTTTAGTATGAAATTCATGTGCATTTATTTTTATTTTTTATTATGCAGTTCCCCAGTAAAAAAATTCAAGGAAGAATGAAAAATATTTCGAGAAAAAAATCAATCACAATAAAAGAAATATTTGCTTGCGTGAAAAATTGCTTACGTGATTTATTTACGATTGTAATTTGGTGAAAAGGAAAAAACATTTCGAGTGAAAAGATGTTTTGGCTGCTGTAGTCGAAGTGGTAAGCATGTTGACTACAAACCTGGTTGCCCAGGGTTCAACCCCTACGGCAATAAAAAAAAAATGTTTTTTCTGTTTAATGGTATAAAGACATATTCAGAATTAACATGAAAACTTGCAGTCTTCTTCGTCAATACTTCATATAGCATATTCGCCGGCGCAGTAAAATAACTAACTCTCTATCTCTCTCCTTTCTCCACCTGTCTTATCTCTCATCCCTTTTCTAAATGAATGTAGAACGGTTACCAAAATAAATAAATAGGTAATAATGCCTGAAGTGCTTTAAAAAAAAATTGGGTTGAATACAATTTTAAAATTTCATTTCCCATCTCTGTTTCCAAAGTGATCTAAAGTAAAATGCAATATTTTTTAAACCTTCGATTTTGCATTAAATAATATTTTATACTGCTATTATTTCGGCTCCAATTGTATTTATGTATTATTGTGGTTATTTTTTCTTTAAGGTTTTTGCGTTTTTAAGCTTCGTCATCAATGTTTCATTTTTTTCTATTTGCGTGGATACTTACAAGCCTGTGAAACCAAAAAGTCTTCCAAATAGAGTACTCGAGCAATAAATGCCTTTTAACACTCATTGTTGGTATTTTTATATTTATGGCATTTTTAATAAAAAAAAAATAAACCACAACATATTCTTAATTCTTGTTTTTTTAAACAAATGAAAAATAAAACTAAAATAGAATTCTTAACTATTTTTCTAAATAAAAATGAAGGACGTCCTTATAAGTACTTTTACGTAAATTTAAGTGAAAGCTAAATTAATCCGCTGGCAATTTTTATTTTTTTTATTTTTAATACAACAAAATCAAGAGATTTTGTTTAGACATTGTTGCTCTAAGAAATATTTTTTTATATTTAAATTTTACTGCAGTGGCATTTGATTCGAATATTTGATTCCTTTTTAAGTTCTAAGACTGAAAGCTGCAAACAGTTTTTTTTCTTCTTGAAATAATGAAAGAAGAGAATAAAACGTGCTTAATGGTTGCTGGAAAATGCACAGATATAAAAATAGGGATACATATTCTTATCTTGTCTTAAATTTAATTGGGTTACACTCAAGAAAATTATGCAGAAAAAAGAAAGCACACGGTCTTTTAAAGGCAGCAAGCGATTTTTTTTCAAGAGACAACGTTTTTCACTTTGTAGCTCGATTTTATATTTTATTAAAATGAAATCCACTCATTTTTAAGCATTGAGCACTGACCCCATGCAATTTGTTTATTTGTTTGACATATTAAGAAGGGCTTGCATAAGAATCTTATCAAATAGATGTAAAAAGAAATACCGTTTTTAAAAACTACTTTAAATATATGTGTAGTTTAGATAGTTAGTCCTAAGCATATGATTGATTTGGTGGTCTGTGTTCATATCCCAGCATCTGCTTATTAAACAGCAGCCACAAGTTTTCTGTTATGTATTAATATTTTAGCCATTCCTTAAATGGCACTACTTCACAGCATTAAATTTTCAGCGAATTAAAAAATAAATAAAATAACTTGACCATCTTTAAAAAAACTGTAATACGTTAACACAACAGCAAAGGCACTGCAGGCATTCTATTTATCATTTTTTTTTAGCACCCATTCATTACCTCCAATCTAACATCTTCCCAAGAAGGTTACAAAACTATTTAATAAACATTTTTGCCTGGTTGTTCTATTAAAAAATTTTTTTAATTAAAAATTTTCATCCTAATAATTTTATACTTCTGTTTTTCTGCTTTCTCTCATTCCTTGTTTTACCCTTTTCCACAAAAAGTGCAAAAAGGTATTTGTCAAAGCTTGTCATTCCGTTTTTAATTTCTACAAAATCAATTTCCGATTCCATAAAAAATATATATTTTAATTCCTTATGCATCATCGATTGAGCGATATCCGTCTGTCCGTCCGTGTAAGTATTAAAATCAACATTGCTAAGGCACTAGATAAGCAAGAGAAAATTTAAATACGCCCATCAATCAGATATAATTTCGAAAGAGTTGCTATTGAAAACCAGCAAGATCGGTACATTTCATTTGAGGCAGCGGGCTAAACACCACGCCTGCCTCTAATTTTTTCATGCTAATTGGAACAATGATGCACCTTCAATGAAAAAATTTAATTATGAGGGGATAGAGAACTGGAAAATAAGAAAAAAACATTATCGCTTGCTCATATGTGCGAGTTATCGGCCTCTGAACTTTTCATAGAAAAGTACGATTTTGCGTCATATTTTAAAACTTGTGAAAAGATCTTTCAGGAATTCAAGAAAATGTTGCTAAAAACATGCTGCCAGAAACATTTTGACACCTTTAACAAAAAGAACAAAGGAGAACTTCAGCAACATTATTTCTTACTTAAGCCGGGTACTCTGTTCGAGTTTTTGAAAATTGTTGAGCAACATTGACTATTTCATGTGGAAAATTTGACATTTAAAATGTGGTGCCTATCTCGCGATTTGGAAGAATTTAACGTTTTATTGTTTTCACGTACACTACATTGTTTTAGAAATGTAAGCAAAATACATATGATCAGCTTAAAAAATTCTGCATGAAATAATGCCTCTTTGCTTTATTTCACAGCTTTTATAAAATGTTTCCAGAAACATTTCATATGTCTTTCTGCAGTAAGAACAGAGTGCTACTTCTGCAACATTTTTTCATAACTCAAATTTTTTCTGTTTGTAGTTTGACAGCATTCCGCATGAAAAACTGAATAGAGTACGAGGCTTTAAGCAAAGTTTTCTTTGGAATTAACAAAATTATAATACTTATTTCGTTTGAAAATTTTGACAAATATTTAGTGTTGGCACTACCACGACTTAGAAGAAGATCGCAGTTTTTAATTGCTTTAAATTTTGCAACATTTTTTAATTTTGTATATAATTCTGCACAATGAAAAAATTGTTGTTTTAAACATTATGGCCTATATAAACATGAAGCGAGAAACATGAATAGATTAAAACTCCAGCAACATTACATACTCATTTTTTATATAAACTTTTAACAGACAGCTTTTCGTACAACATGCTAAACAGTGGGTGTAATAATTATTTTAAGAATAAATTTTTATTACATGAAATAATTGAAATTCTAGCATCATCTAACTGTTAAGAAAAACTGCACATTTTTATTCTAATCAATCCTTTCTAAAACAAAAACCTTTTTTTTTTATTTAAACAATTTTCTTAAATTCGTTTATATTTAATTTGGCACATTTTAGCCAACCATGGCCACTGGTAAAACCCAACAAATGTGATTTATTTTCAATAACAAAATTTCTTGATTGATTTTATAATTATAGCACAAGGTGCTTTTAGCCACAACTGGCAGGCAGCAGCATTCGAAAAATATCATCTTCACCATTCACCAGCAGAACGAACAACTACTTTTGTAGACCAAAGAAATAAAAAAAAACAAGTGTGTTTTAACATAAAAATTTTTTGGCTGTTTGCCAAAAAGTTGAAATGTTTTGTTTGAAATAAAAAGCAAAACAAATAAAAAAAGAAAAAAATCTTCTAGTGCCATGGTTAAAAACAACAGAAGAGCAAACTAACAATCAACCAACTAAACAAGAACGTACTTAATGGTACGATGTTGCAGTCAGCATCTTTGAATTGAATTGAATTGAAGGAGAAAGAAAATAAGTTTCATTTTCTTGGTATTTGTACAAGTGTACTCTTTTATTGTATGAAAAGAAATTTTATTTTTTAACAAATAAAACTAACAAATAGTCAAATATAAAGAAAAAAGCAAAAACACAATAGAAGTTTGACTTATTAAAATAAATTTAAAAAAAAATGAACAGCGTAACACAAGAAGTTATGAAACACACTGTACGAAAACGTAACAGTTGCTGTTTGAGAATTAAGTTTTTAGGTCGGTCAGCATTAAGGAGAGGCGAACAACTAAAAGTTTGTTTCAAATTTTATTAATTGAAAAGAAAATTATTTCAAGTTTTTAAATACGAGGGATTGAAACGTCAAAACATGTCAGTTATGTGTTTTTAGCCAAATCAAAGTAATTTTCGAATTATTTTTTTTTGTGTTCTTTTTTTTTAAATAGTTCTTTTTTATTATTTAACTATTTAAAATATTTAAACGGATTGGTAATGCAAGTTTTCGAAAAGTTTAAAAAAGAACGTGATTTATTTTCGTGTCTAGAATCCCCCCAAAAAAATAATAGTTTTTGCGCAAATATTTTTAAATTAAATAATTTATACTTTTGAAAAACAAAGAAACGTTTTTTTATGTTTAAATTGTTTCATTTACAAATTTCTTTTTATAAAAAAATTAAACAAATAATTCCACGACTTTTCTTAGTTCAATAAATTATTGCTTTGTAATTAAAATTATGTCATCTTTTATGCAATTTCAATGCCAAGCCAAAGGAAATTGAAAAGAGTTCTAAGAAATAGCTGCCCTGTTTTAAAATAAAAAGAAAAGACAAAGCTGTAATATATATTAGCATTGCACAGTGGGGTATTTGGTTTAAAAAATGCAAAGAATACTGTAGTCTCTAAATGGCTGCTTGATTGCATTTAAATTTCGTATGACTGCAGTAGAGGTGTAGACGAGTTAAAGATATTTTCATCTTTTAGTGCTTAGAAAGATGGTGTTGCGATACTTAAAAGTAGCACCACCTGAGGTGTGTGAACTACTTAAATTGTTGCCCAATTTCTTTTTTCTTATTTTAACAATATACTTATGATCGACTCAATGTCTTTTAATTAGGAACGAAGAAATTTAGCAGTCTGATGTAGGAATCAATGATATTTCCAGCTCGAAAGTCGCTGATAAAATTCTTCAAATCCCAAATGTTTCTATTTTATTCTCAAAAATATTCTCCGTTTGTCTGTAAATTTTTCACAATCAGTTTGACATTCAGGATAATGGCAAATATCACCGAATTTGCCATCATTATCAAATGGTGGAAAATTCGCCTTAATAAGACGAATTAATTCATTTTCGCCATTGCAGAAAATGTCAAACTCCAAATATAAAAAATCAGCGAAAAGTTTTTGAATATTTCCTGCAACGGCGTAAATGGCTGAATTCGCCACTGCCATGGTTGTACCAATTCGACAATAAATTTACCTTATTAAATTCTCCTTCAAATACTACTCAAAGAAATATTTTTTTTTATTTGTCATAGTGAAATCATGGCGAAATCATGTCCCAGGTGGTGGCAGTGGCGAATTCGTTCATTTTCGCCGTTGCAGAAAATGTCAAACTCCATATATAAAAAATCAACGTAAATTTTTTTCATATGAAGTTTGACATTTTCTGCAACGGCGAAAGTTAGTGAATTTCGCCACTGCCACCACCTAGGACATGATTTCACCATGAGTGAAATCATGCACCAAGTGGTGGCAGTGGCGAACTGTTTCATTTTCGTCGTTGCAGAAAATGTCAAACTCCATACAAAAAAAATCAACGTAAATTTTTTTTATATATGAAGTTTGACATTTACCGTAATGGCAACAATGATTTAATTAGCCACTGCGAATTATTTGATTTATATTCGTTTGATCGCAAGTAAAGTTTCTTAAATGAACGAATAATTAACTGTATTCAAGAATAGAATTTTCGCCTCTAAAATTAAAAAAAAAAAAACAGGTGCAAATTTTTATAAAAGTGCAGAAGAAAAAAAACAAAGATTAAAAAAGATTCTTAATTTAATTGAAATAACATCAGTATTGTTTTTCTAACCAAACAAAAGACGTACTGTGTACATGCAGGCGGGAAGATTTTCCATAAATATATTTTATCTTAATTAAAATCCCATAATAATGATGATAAATCTTAAAGAGTCGCATATTTTCGGGAACATTAAAAACACACAAAATTAAACACAAGAAAATAAATTTTAAAAAATTAATTATTGTATCTCTTCAATCAAGTGGATTTATTTTTATTGAGTTTTTTTTTCTTATTAAAACTCACATACGTGCACTCTCACTCGCATACTCTTATTGAGAAGAAAACAATTTACAAGTAAATGACATAAACCTGAAAAAAATTTTGTTTGAAAAAAAAAAAAACAAACAAAAAATAGAGGCATAAAAAGTGTGACAGTTAAATGTCTTAAAATTTTTTTATTAATAATTTTTTTTTCAAATAATAAAATACTTTTAAAAAAATTGTAATTGAAAATAATTTTAATATTAAATCAAAGGATTTCCAATATGAAAAATGTTGTCAGATTTTGTTTGATTATTAAAACTTTTGTTTTCTTTGCGTAATAATTTATCTGTTTAAGTACATAAGAACATAAAAAGTAAACAAGGAAGTTATGCAGGAAATTACAACAATTAAGATTTCCTGCAAAATGAATATTTGAAATCAGGGTTGTCGGTTATTTAAGATTGTGTTTTTTTTTTGCTGCTAAATAATATAATTTTCTTTTTGTAATTTAATTATTATTAATAAAAATTTTATAATAATAAAAATTATTGAAAAAATAAAAATAAAATTATAATCTTGGTTCCAGTGTTTTTCAGCTTTTGACTAAATGATACACTTTTAATTTTTATTCGAATATTTAAAGAAAAAATAAAGAGTTCAAATTATTTGGATTTAAATTATAGTGCAATAAATCTGAACGCATATACTTCAAATGTTAAGAAAAAGGTTTAAAAATTAAAAAAAATAATAATTTAATTTAATATTTTTGACTCGGGTAAATTACCTAACTTTAACATTTATTCGAATAAACCAAGATAAAATTTACTATTGTAATAAATCACTGTTTGTATGAGTTGAGGTTATTTGTCAAGGGTAATAAATGTTATAAAGCAGAAAAATAAATTGCAGATGACTTTTAGTCAACTAAAATTGACTTCAATGTTTTTTTTAATTAAATTGTTAATTTTAAAACCGACTAATTTTATGAAAATTTTAAGACTTTATATCAACCTTCTTACATTTTTTCATACAAGTCGAGATCATAATTTTTTGTTTTAATTTCATTGCTGCATAAAATTTTAATTTCATTTATTCGATGAAGTCCAGCTGTGTCTCGTTTTTGCCCTTTTATAAGATTTTATAGTAGATTTGTTTCCTAGAAGTAATTTTCATACGTGTTCCTAATTTTAGCTGTTATATTAAATTATACATAGTATTTGGGTATTCGATTATTCGTTGAATATTAATCGAATAATATTTTGTTTTAAATTTTTTTAAATTTTGTTTTCCCAACATATTTTTACTCAAAAGAAAAAAGAATATTTTTGATTTGGTTTTTTTACGATTTCTGTTTCACTTAAGTCTGTTTGTTTTATTTTTGTCATTTTAAAAATTTAGTTTTGAATTAAGCAGATCAAGGTATTTATTAAACATCTATTTGTTTTCTACTTATTTCGAAATTATTTAAAATCGAAAGTGAATTAATTATTAGAATACGAATAATATTTTTTTATTTAAAAATTAGCAGCCTGATAAAAATGTAAGAAACTTTTATTTTACATACAGATTTTGTTAGGTTAGAAATAGTGAGTTTTTTGAATTAACAATTCAATTAAAAGTTTTTGAAAAACAAATAAAAGCCGAGAAAAATTTTTCTACATCAAATGTTCTCTAAAACATTTAAGGGGATTTTAAGAAAATAAAATTTTGTATTGTTTATTTAATTAGCAGATTTTTTTTATATTCAATTTGTTGTTTCGTATTAAAAAACAAAAATGTTTTTAAATTGAAAAATCCTTGCAAAGGGATTGGGAACGCTCTTTTTCTTTTATTAATTCTGTTGTATGCAGATGTATAAAAACAAATACTGTGGCAATTAAGAGTGTCGACTGTTACAGCTCTAATGAAGACGATCTCCCTCATTTAATTATTTAACGTTAGAGGAAATAATGTTGACTAATAATGCGATCAATTTCTAGCTGTCGACTAGGCAAAAATTACACAATACGCGTATGGGAATTAACACAATGGAGCTAAATGCCACACACCTGTTGCTATAATAAACATTATAATCCTTTGAAAACACCCGACTAAATGACACTTGAAATGTTTAAAAATTTTTACAAATAATTTAAATAGTTCAAAATAAATAATTTATTTTAAGTGATTAAAACAATAAAATATTTTTTTTTTAATTTGCAAATTTTCTAACTAAGGATTGATTAATATTGCTAAAAAGAGAATTTGAAGAGTTTCTCAACAGTGAAGTTTTGTCAATAAAAAAAAAATTAAAAAAAAATTAAAATAAATTTAAACATAATAATATTTTAAAATATTTTGATATTTGCTGGCTAATTCTTTTATTTATTTAAACTTTAAAAAAATATATATATTTCAACCTTCGTAATTTTAAATTAAAGACGCTTAAGTTTTCTCGCAATTTTTTTTATTTTAATTTTTTTAAATTGAAAAAAAAAATTGTTGATGGCACTATTTTCCGGATAATTAAGAATTATTGGGCGTTAATATTTTTTGCTTTTTTTGAAAATAGGCCTTTTTTTTGTTTGTTAAATAAAATACGCTGGGGGAAAATTGCGCTTTGTTTTCCAAAATTAAGTTAATTGTCAAAAAATTTTCAAATTGTAATTTTGCGTTATTTTTGACAATTTTGTGATCATATTTAAAGTCTTAAATAAAAAATAAAAAAATTAATAGCTAAGATTTTTTTTTGAAAATTTTGAAATTTATTAATTACAACTACCGGCGATCTAATTTTCTTAAATGAGTGTCGCAAAACAAAAAAACAAAAATCACCACTAACTACATATATTTTTCTTAAATTTATTTTGTAACACATAGACGTCATTTCATATGTACATACCTTATGTTAAGAAAAAAAAAAAATTAATCCAACAGTTAACAAGATTTTTGTAATTTATTCCATAAAATATTCAGCAGCATGTATCCAAGGCGAGATTAAATAAAAAAAGTTTTAGTAACACTTTTATTTTATGTGTTATTTTTTTTAATAAAAAAAATTGTTTTGGAAAATAAATTTTTATTTTAAATTCTTATGATAAATTTTAGATGTTTTTATTTATTTATTTTGTTTATTTTTTTTTTTCTACACCCAAACACTTTTGGAAACAAATTTCTAAGTGTATTTTTAGCACTAGGAAGTCTATATGTATTTTTTTTTAATTTAATTTTATTCTTTTTTGTGTCTTCAACAGCAGCCAGCTATTTGTTGGCTGATGGTGGCTGTGTACCAAATAGTTAGTTTTTTTTCTGCTGTATAATTTTTTTATTTTGTGTTTTTTTCTTTTCATTTAAATGTTCAACATGTTCATCTATATAAATATATGATTGATTAATAGTGTGTTTATTTAAGAAAACATTTTTTTTTTGTGAAAATCCAGTTTAGTTTTGCAGGTTTTTGATTTTTTAGAAATTTAAATGCACTTGTTTAAGGCTTGAAAAAAATTTTGTAATATATTTTTATAAGATTTAACTTAAAAAATTTTTTTCAACTTGTTTTTTTATTTCAGGTTCTCATTTTGCGTAAATAGTTATTTATTTTTAAAGATTGTAAAAATTTTTCACTTCATATTTAGATAAAAAAATTGTTTTTTTCAATTATGAAACTGCTTTCTTAAGCGTTATATTTTTTTTATTAACTGTTTATTTTTCATTTTTAAAATTTTTGTTTAATAAATTTTTTTTAAATTTAAATTATTTTTCTTTAAATTCAAAAATTTTCTTTTTCCTTTAATTAATATTTCACTAATCTTGTTTGAAGCAGAAAAACAGATGCGGTGTAAAAGTAATTTCTGTTTTTTTCCATTTTTTATTTTTAAATAAACCGCGCATTGATACTCTCGGTAGCTCTTACAGATAAATACTCTTTAAGTGCTAAAGTTGTTGTTGCTACTTATTCTTTATTTTTTCACAAATTCATTGCAGTTTCAGACAGAAATTTTCAACAAAAAAAAAAAAAAAAAAAAGCACAACAAAGACCCAATGAAATGCTTAAAAACGTTAACAATACGAAAAAGAGCTATTTATTTAACACACAGACACAATGAATGCACTACACCGACACGAAAAAAACATGCATCCAATACACACGCACTTACATACAAGAGGATGATGTCAATTTACACTTTCGGTAGAGCAAGAGGAGATTCACTTGATTTTTTGTATTTTTTTTTTTAATTGTTGTATTATTTCTGTTTTTGATGTTCTGTTACTGGAGATGGATGATGTTGAAGATTTACAAATAATCGCTGGCCACTTTAAGCCATATTAATATTCATCATCCGCTTAGATGTTCTATTCACTTCGATGAACATCTTGTAACTATTTTCAAAAAGAGTATACAAGCAACGCCAGACCCATCAAACCAACCAACCAACCAACCAACCAGCAAGACAAAACAGACAGCAACAATAATAATAACAACAACAACAATAAAAGTTAGCAGTAGCAGCAACATTAACATCACCCCAGCACAAAGTATTAACTCGAACCACACAATACACGACCATAAGCTGCCATCCAACAAACACACACCATCAGCCAGCCACTCAGCCACAGAGCTAGCAAACCAGTCAATCAGTTAGTGAGTCCAATAACACATTCATACAAAAATCACACAGAGATCTGATGGCCTGGGTCTGATGGTCTTACTCATACCCACTTTACTATAGTTCTGACAAACAGCAACAGCAACAAAAAAAAGCACACACTTGTATTCATGTACATGTAAATAATAATAAAAATTATCAAGACTCATACGAGTCCATTACATGTAAAAGACTAAAGACCACAACAGTAACAACAACGAAATATAACCCCTCAAACAACAAGTGATAATGCACAGAAAGCAAGAGTTACCAAGAGTTTAGTACAACGAGTACAACTCGCAAAAAACCGAAAAAAGAGAGACAGGCAAATCAAAGAGATTTTACAATTTACACAAAACAATAGCAAATAACAACCAGTAGCAAAAAGAAATAACAAAAGGAACAAAATAATATTCCAAAAAAAAAAATTTTGCTTACTCTGCTGAGCACAAATGAATAACAAGACAGGCAAGAAGAAAGAGTGTTGTATCCAATGGATATAAAATCTAAAATGATACGTACTTATGCCTGTAGATCTGTATGTATGACAATGTGTACAACATATTGCATGTAGATGAATGAATGTATGTAGAAAACACGCAGTGTTGTTTATCTACAATAACAGCAACAACAAATGCAAAAAAAAACCCCAGCACGACATTTGAAATGCATTAAATAATCAAAATATAAAAAAAAAAAATAAAATAAAAACAGAAAAACAAAAAACACATAAAAACAATAAAGAGTGCTTCTGCTTTATATAAACAACAAAAACAACAAGAGAATTAGCAGAAAGACCAACAAACACAAACGCTAAAACATAAACTCTCTTAGCAGGCTGCAAAACAAAAACAAAAAGTAAAGAATAAAAAAATAAAGAAATACGAAGTCCCTCTAATTAAGAAAACACGAACGAGCTTTAACGATGAAACGTTAGAACAAAAACTTTGTAGACAAAAAATTAAAGAATTGTGTTTATTAGTCTTCTTCTTGTTGTTGTTGTGTTGTTGGCGGTGGTGGGGGATATAAAAATAACAACAACAATGAAAATGAATACAATAAACTAATAATACTCCGCCAACACAACAACAACTACTGCTGTTAATGCAGTCTTCTCCACACCAAACAATCAACCAACAAAAACACACTTGTTAAATAAAACAACAAAAACGAACAAAAACTAAAGTTAAAGAACAAAAAAGAAAAAAAAATACTGAGTAATAGAATAAGCAAAACCTAGATTTCTATTAATAATAAGACTCCTTAAAATTAATTTTCTTTTTTTTTTTATTTTAAACGACGGAAAAGATTTCTTTAATTCTTACAAGTGTTTTTAAAGTTTTTTTCTTCTTTTTGCTATTTTGTTTTTTATTTGCAGTGTCCAGCGCACTTGATGTGTTTTACTTAATTTTCACTGTTTTCTTTTTTTTCATTGCCTGCTTTTGTTTTTTCTAATGTTATGAATTAATTTAAGAGTGTTTTAAAAATTCTCTCTTAAATATAAAAAATTATTTTTAATTCTAAAAACAAATAAAGAGTTTTAACAAATAATAAAACAATTTAGTTCTTCTACATAAATTATCTTTAAGTGTGATGCCATGGGTTTTAGATCTTTTTTTTTTTTATTTGAAAAAGTCGCACAGATAAGAGATTTTGAGTTATTTGTTATCAGTATAAATATGAAGAAAATATAAACAGGCGTAGAAAAAGATCAAGTTTGTAATAAACCAAATAAACAATTATCAGATTAGAAAATTATTTAAATATAAAACTTCTATTTGAAACACAAAGAAAAATAGTTTTTATTTTTAAATTAAGACAAAGTATAAGAAAAGATGTTGTGTAAATATTTGTTAAAAAATTAAAAAAGAGGAGAAAAATAATATTTTTTTTAGACAACAACTATCTGAAACTGTAGTGAATAAAAAGTGTCTTTGTTTCTAAAGGCATTTGGGGCTTACCTCACTTTTTTTTTGCCCACTGTCAAAAACACGTTCCTACAAAACTGCACCCATAGAGTAAAATAATTTTTTTAAATATAAAAGTACCTGAAAAATAATAGTGACGTTATGTGCGATTAGGAGGGCATGTTCTTAACAAAGAAATTAAAAATATTCGATATATTGTGGTCAAAAATTTCAAGCAAAATAACAATGTATCGTGCGTACTATACGAAATTCTGCGAATTAAGAGAGATGTAATTTTTTTTATTATTGTACTAAGTCCACTATATTTCCTCTAATATTCATCCATCAATTTATGCATATAAATTTTAAGAGTTCTATATATTTGGCTATGCCGTATCTAATATACCCTTCACCATATATGTAAATCGAGTTTATTGAACTCCAATAAAAAAAAAAAAACAAATATTGAGGTACAGAGAATTAATATATAAGAAAAAAATTCATAAAAATGTCTTCTGTATTTCCTGAAAGATCTCTTCAATAACTTAAAAATCATAACCCTATAGATATCTTTAAAAAAATATGGTGAACAATTGTAATTTAGAGGCCTATAACTCGAAAAATATGAGCGAGTGCCAATTTTTTCTATTGTTGTTTTTTTATTTTTTGATTTTTCATCGCCTGATATCATATTTTTTTTGTTGGATTAACTTCACAATATAGTTTATATTTGTTCTTAATAACATGGAAAAATTAGAGGCAGACGTGGCGTTTTATCCATTGCCTCGAGGGACATGGACCGATCTTGCTGATTTTCAATAATTTTCGAAACTATGTCTCATCGATTAGCGTATTTAAATTTTTTCTAGCTCATCTAGTGCCTTGGCAAAGTTGGTTTCAGCACGAACACGGACACACAGACGGACAAACAGGCATTGCTCAATCGACTTTGCTATGCATAAGAACTCAGATTATATATACTTTATAGGATCGGGAATAGCTATTGTAGATATATTAAAAAACATATTTTTCTATATTTAAATAAAATAAAAATATAGAAAGGACACACTGACGAAGTCGCGGGCACTGCTGGTACTCAAATAAAAACAGTCTTTAGATCATTTTATAACCAATAAGAGTAGTTAATTTTGCTTTAAACTTTAATTTTGAATTGTCTGCAACTGAAAAGTCATGAGCAAATACTGTCTTTTACGACGAGTATGCGGCATTTGAATAATATGTAAAGCAAAAAAAAACATCAATAATAGATCTCTATCGTGTCACTTTTCTTATGAACCTATTTCCAAAATCCAAATTTCTTACTCCTTTACCAGTGCAGTTTCTTTGTATATTTGCACTTAGGCCATATATATCAAAAAACATCAAATATAGGGATACCCTATCATTTCCATATTTAAATTGTACACTTGTTATAGTGGACATAGCAATGCAAGTTCGTCCTAAATTTCAGCTGTCTTCTATAAAGGTTTAAAAGTATGGCTACATACATCAAATTACATCAACTATTGGGATACCCTTTCATTTCCAAATCTAAATTTTATTTATTTTGAAATTAGGCTAAGCAATACAGATTATTCGTAATTATTCGTAAATTTCAATCGTCTGTCTGTAGCTGTTGAATAGTATGGCCATTTACATAATATTATATGAACTTTAGGAGCACCCTGTAATTTTTAATTTAAAATATTTATACTGATTATTATAACGATTGTGGTAATGGATATTATTTCTAGTTGTCAAACGGTTATCTCTAATGGTTCAAAAGATATGCCGAAATAGGTCAATTAACGTTACCTGTAGGGACACTCTTTGGATTCATTTTTGTATTACTTTGTGCTATTGGGAACTAGAGTGATACAAACTTTTTTATTAATTTTAATGTGGCGGCTTTAACGGTTCATAATACATGTACACCTGCATATAACTTGGCTAAGCACCTCACCATATTATTGAAAGAGAAAATAAATTTGCAGAACATATACATGTTGCACAATACACAAGACCTTATCAATAAACTTAAGGACAACAAAATTACCGAAAATACGAGACTTGTTTCCTACGACATTAAGGATTTATATACATCAATACCCACACAAGAAACGTTAACAATTCTACGTAACATGCTTTTCAACTTATACGACAGTCAATATATTAACGAAATAATGGATATTGCAAAAACGATACTAAAACAAAACTACTTTAGATTTAACAATAACTTTTATAAATTACCTGATGGACTCGGCATGGGAAACCCGACATCCGCAATTTTTACAGAGATATTTATGCAACATTTAGAACAACTACACATCACAACCCTAATGGAAAAACATAAAATAACTCATTATTACAGATACGTAGACGACATAATATGCATCCTAGAAAGGGACAACGCAGAAGAAATTCTAACGGATTTAAACACAATACATAATAAAATCACATACACAATGGAAAAAGAGAAAGACGGAACTTTACATTATCTTGATATAACAATAACACGAGGAATTGACTCATTAAACTTTGACATATACAGAAAACCAACCACAACAGACATTACTATCCACAGTTCCTCAAACCATCCCACCCAACATAAACTCGCAGCATTTAGACATATGATTAACAGACTTAAGACAGTCCCACTTTCTCCAGACAAATATAGCAAAGAACTGGACAAAATTTACACTATAGCTAAAAATAACGGTTACAACTGCACTACTATCGACAAACTACTTAGACAATACAACACTAAAAACAAGAAGAAAGAAAACAAGGAGACAATCGATACAACACGACGACACATTTTTACTTACACAGGACCAGAAATATATAGATTAACCTTTTTCAGAAAGAAAGACAGCACTAAAGACGAGCAACACTCTACGCAACAATCTCAAGACATCAACAGAAATAACCGATAAATTTAACACCAGCGGAGTATACAGACTTACTTGCACCTGCAACCATACATACATAGGACAAACTGGACGAACATTAAAAACAAGGTTCACAGAACACATACGATCATATAAACGGAAAAGAGAAGACTCTAACTTCGCAATACACCTTAACACACATGAACACGAGCCAAGAGAAATAGATGAATGTATGACGTTAATACATCCTAGTAAAAAAGGACGAAGACTGGACATTCTTGAAAACATGGAAATATACAAAACGCGAACGTTTAACCGAGATATTATTAACGAACAGGTAAATACAACCTCGGACACAATTTTTACACCACTTAAACTATTAAAACAAACTTACAAACGCAAAACACCCACAGATGGTCACACTTACCTACCTAATAATAAAAGACAGAAATATTAAAATTATATACCTTCAATAAAGATGACAGATATCAGGCAATCTACCTGCATAATACCATTTTTAAATAGACACCATCCTAACGGACAAAACTACCTGTACCCACCACTATCTATGCAACAAACACGTTACACTATCTAACCAGTACTAATCAAAATGCGGCTTGATAATGATGTCTTTACATCGAAAGCGCTCGCCAATCGTACTAAATAAACAGCCAGTGACGACGGTCTTCACCGAAAGGTATGACAACAATATGTATGATGTATTGGGACACCCTTTAATTTGTAAAATTATGAGCTGTTTTTAAAATGGGAACAAAGATAAAATTTTTAAAATCAGTTGAGAAATGACTGAGTTATGGAGGCACAAAAATTAAAAAAAGTAAAAAATTTCGAAAGGATATTAAACTCAGTTGAAAAAAATACACATGTCCCGGCGATGTTTTCTAGTGTATCAGAATTTCACAAAACTTAATTTTAAAGAACAAAAAAATGAAAGAATGCACTTAGCGAAATGGCCATATAAATCTGCTTGGCCCGCAGTCATACATTTCATATTTTAGTTTTAAACAATAAATGTTTATGTTTGGATAAATCAAGCCCAATTAACGCAGAGTAACTAGTGGTTGTTCTCTTTAACTTAATTTTCTTTGTAGCGTGTGCGGTTTCTTAAAAGTTCTCAACTTAAAAGTTGCAATTCTTGAATTTGTTATGTGCTACAGCAAGTCGTCGAGACGATTTTAAATCATTTTTTGTAACCTTATGGAGTTTCTCTTTGGTGCAGTAAAAAATTGGATTTTGTTGTATTGTAATCATACACAAATATTTTATTCCCGACAGAAATTATTCATATTTTGAAACACTTACGTTAAATGTGTTAATTTTTTTTTTTTAACTTTCAATTTCAGTTAAATATGAAGAAAATAAACGAAAAATAAGAATTTTAACAAATTAACATTTTTTGTTTAAAGGCAACAAGCGTGTGTGTAGATGTTTGAGGAAAAAGGTCAAATGTTAAAAAATCCGAAAATACAAAGCTAAAGGAAAACAAAGAGCAATTGTTTTCGTAATACAAATAAAACAAGAAAATAAAGCCAAAAATATTAAAAGAAAAAAAAGCTTTTTCAAAATAACGTTAAGAATGGAAATTTACAAACATCAAACAAACATCAAGTAAAGACTGACTACAAGTCTTAAAAATAAGATATGATAACTAGGTCAAACCAATACTGTCATCGTCATTTCAATTTACATTATTCTAACATTCCTCTCGCTGCTCTTCTTTATCTGTTACACATTCAATAATTTTATTGTTGTTGTTGTTGTTTGTGAAAATATAAAATGAAGAAAGACATAGACGATACATTGTTACCTCTTCAAGCAGACCTTTGAAACTCAATCTATGAAAATATACGACATTAAAGTCTTTAAGTAAATATGAATTATTATTCTAATTGTAATTTGTTTAATTTTTTAAGTTTTTTTTCCAATATCAATTTCAATGGCGAAGTCAAATACCAGTATCACATTTTGCGTAAATTAAAACATTTTGTTCAATTTCTTTACAAAATTCTCCTAATAATTTTTATCCATTAGTTGTTTTCGAATTTTTTAAATAGCCAAAATTGTTTATTCTTTTCATTTCTTAAAATATTTTTATCTTTCTTTTTCATTTGGGGAAAGTAAAATCCTTTAAAAATTCATGTTATTGATTATTTCTTCAAAGCAGCGACACAATTAAGTGTAATTTTTTTAAGCGAATAAAATTAACATAATAAATTTTTTATTCGAATTAAATTTTCCACTTATTAAGTATATTTTTTTTAATTGACTAAAATTAACCGAATAAATTTTTATGCGAATAAAATTAACCGAATAAATTTTTATGCGAATAAAATTAACCGAATAAATTTTTATTTGAATAAAATTAACCGAATAATTTTTTTAATTCGCTTGATATTTTTTGCATATTATTTCTTTTATCATTTTATTTTTTGACTGAAATACATAAAAAACTGGTTACTTATATTGATCTGGCAAATAAGAAAATTAAAAGCGAAGAAATTGATTTCATTAAAGCAACCACATAGTTAAGAATAATATTTTTTAATCGAATAAAATTAACCGAATAAAATTTTTATTTAAATAAAATAAACCGAATAAATTTTTATTCGCATTAGTTTTTTTTTTCTATTATTTTTTAGTCCAAAAATATATACTGGTGACTGTTATATAAATTGAAACTGTCAAAATGAAACTGGTTACATATTTTCATCTGGCAAATAAAATTATTAAAAGTCAAGAAATAGGTTTCTTTAAAGCAACCATAAAACTAATACTAATATTTTTTAATCGAATAAAATTAACCAATAAATTTTTATTCGAATAAAATTAACCGAATAAATTTTTATTCGCACAATATTTTTTCTATTATTCTGCAGTCCAAAAAATAAATTGGTGACTGAAATATAAATTAAAATTGTTCAAATAAAACTGGTTATATTTTTGATCTGGTAAATAAAAGAATTAAAAACGAAGAAATAAGTTTCTTTAAAGTAACCACAAAATTAAGTATAATATTTTTTAATCGAATGAAATTAACCGAATAAATTTTTTATTCGCATAATATATTTTTTTTGCATTTTTTTCCTGTATCATTTTTCTTTAAAGTAACCACATAATTAAGTGTAATAATTTTTAATCGAATAAAATTAACCAAAATATTTTTATTCGAATTAAATTAGTCGAGCAAATTTTTATTCGCATAAGATTAGCCGAATAACTTCTTTATTCGCGTACCAAAATTAAAAGCGAAGAAATAAGTTTCTGTAAAGCAACCACATAAATAATTATAATATTTTTAAGCGAATAAAAATAACCGAATAATTTTGTATTCGAATAAAATTAACCGAATAAATTTCTTAATTATCTTACAAAAACCGAATAAATTTTTTATTCGCATAATATATTTTATTGCATTTTTTCTGTATCATTTTGGAGTTAATAAAATAAACTGGTGACTGAAGTACAGATTGAAACTGGTGAAAAAAAACTTGGTGCGTATTCTGATCTGGCAAATAAAAAAATTAAAAGCGATGAATAAGTTTCTTTAAAGTAACCACATAATTAAGTGTTATATTTTTTAATCGAATAAAATTAACCAATAAAATTTTTATTCGAATAAAATTAACCGAATAAATTTTTATTCGGATAAGAATAGCCGAATAAGTTCTTTATTCACGTAACAAATTTAACAGCAAAGAAAGAAGTTTCTGTAAAGCAACCACATAATTAAGTATAAAATTTTTAAGCGAATAAAATTAACCGAATAAATTTTTTATTTGAATAAAATTAATCGAATAAATTTTTGGTTATCTTACAAAAACCGAATAAATTTCTTATTCGCATAATATGTTTGTTTTTGCATTTTTTTCTTGTATTATTTTGTATTAAAACAAATAAACTGGAGACTTAAATACAATTTGAAACTGGAATAAAACTGGTTACATATTTTGATCTGGCAAGTAAAAATATTAAAAGCGAAGAAATACGTAGCTCTACTCTGTAAAAACAGTATGTAACAACAGTGGTATGCCATTTCTTAAGAAATTACATTATTTTGCAAATATATTTTAAACACATTTTTAAATCAATCCTTAACTTCTACAACAAAAAAATTACTTTACGGGAAATTTTTAAAAGAATTCTGGATGAAAATTTTTTGGAGTGTTTAAACACACAATATAATTGTTGTTGTTGCTTTAGTGACTCCTTCTACCTGTGTCTTATATTTGACTTAAGTTTGAAGCAGGAGCTTCATATATTTTCTTGAACATGTATGCGAGTTTATTGTAACGGAAACGGATATGGCTCATGAACTGTGGTACACATCATTATTTATAATAATAGCACGAATATATGAACTTTTTTGTGTTGGCATTTAGTAGAATTTTTCTTAAACTAACTTTAGTCTTAACATCTTAATATTTAAATGACAAATAAAATAAAATATTTTTACTGTAACAAAAAAAAAAACTTGCTAAACAGGTAGAATATTGAAGCCAATATTACTCATACGTTAGAGTGTGTTTTTTTCCTGTTGCAAAATGAAAAAGTGACTTTAAGATAAAATTATAAAAAATAATGTTAAAAGTTTTATTGGACATATAAACTTAAGGATTTTGTTGTTGTTTTTAACCTTTTCAAGTTTGTAAACTACAGTTTTTTTCTTAATTTTGTCGTAAGAGTGACGAACGTAATCGTTTTTTCTTTATTTTTTTCAATAAACATTAAAGACAAAAAATGATTTTAAAGCGAAGCATAAAAGAACACTCCTTTTAAAGAACATTTGAGCGAAGAACCTAAGCAAACAAGAATATTCTTCTAATGACAAAACATACCACAATGCAAAACAATAAACACGAATCATATTTGTTTGCCATTTAGTGGCATCATCATCATCGTTATCATGGTCTCTAAAACAGCTTCTTATAATTTTGTCAAGTGGTGTGGAGCAAAAACAAATACAGGGTGATTTTTAAATGAGTGTTTAAAAAAAAATAGGAAATTCAAGCTTCGGAGAAGTCTAAGACTTTTTTCTTTAATTTTTTTTAATCTTTTTAAGAAATCGTTATAAATATTGAGCATTAATAATTCGTCTTTAATTTTTTTAAGAAGTTCTTTTAACTTTTATTTCAACAACATAGTAAAACATGTTTGCACTATTAAAGGATTTATTTGGTATCTTATTGAAACACAAGTTATGGTTGAATTGATTTAACTATTTATTAAGTTAGAAATTTTTTCTACCTTTAAACTAAATAATGAAATGTTTCAATTATTCATTTAAGTAAACATTTTATTTTTTTATTAAAAAAATGATTACTTTAAATAAAAAAATTAATTGATTGTAATTCAAATTGTAATAAAACTTTTTATAGTTGAAAAAATTGTTCCTGTGAGTTTGGCTGTGAATTATGTTGGTTTTTGAAAAAAAACGTAATTTCATAACTAAATTAAGAAAAGTATTGCTTCCATGAATTGTTGTGTCCATTTAGTTTATTTTTTTTTTCTTGATTGTAAAGACCACAAGGTAAAATTTTCTGTCACTTATGTGTGCTCGTTTTTTTCTCTATTTTTTAGTGGCACTTTATGAGGTTGTGAGTAAATAAAAAATCGGCCGGGGTCTTAGAGATTGAAATGTAAATATTAAAATTTTTTTACGTATTACTATTTTAGACTAATAAATGTCAGATAAAAGAGCTATGACAAAAGCCAAACATTTAAAAATACACCTTTTACTTAAGGTGGAAATTTTTAAATTAGTTCTATGGCCATCACTGGCGGAATGAGGGTTTCATTTTTGTAAGACTTTTTAAATGAAAGACAAGAAATAAAAAAAAATAAGAAATTTAATTTTATAGAAAACACTCATATTTTTATAAATTAATACCAAAAAAAATTTTTTTTTTAAAGTGTCGATTGGGTTGATGTCGAAGCAGTGTTTCATGGTTGTTTTTTTTTTTTTTTTTATAAATTTAAACTCTTTTCTACCTGTGGTTTAATTTTTAATTTGTTTTGTTGAATTTTTTTTTAATGTTTTAATACATTTTGGCATGCTTTTGGGTAATAATTCACAGATTAACGCCATTTAGGTCTTTTGTACATTAAAAAATCAAAAAAAAAAAAAAATTAAAAATAAAAAGATACTCAACACAATTTCTCTTGAATCTGTAAGGACTTTTGCATTTGAAATTCAAACAGTTTTAAGATGCAAACATAACTTTGGCATGACTAATCATTGTTAGTTTAACAGGATTTTTTCATGTTTGACATTTAAAAGTTGCTTGTTTTATTAAGAGATTTTTTTATTTTCAAATTTAGTGGTAAAAGGTGAGGTTCATTATAAAAAACTAAATAAAACCTTTTTGCATTAACTTAACATAAAAAAAATAAAAATCAAGTTTATATTTTCTGGCTGGGTTTGAGGTAAATGTGTCTTGTATGTGTAGGTGGGCTCCGATTTAAAAAAGCCACAAATCTTGTTACAGTACTTTTTTCATTAAAAAAAAATTTAAAATAAATAGGTTGTCTAAGGGGATATTTTTTAAACAGAAAATCAATTTTTGCTTCATAGACAACATTTGAGGTGACCATATGCTGGACTCTCAAATGCTATTGATGCCAAGCAATACTAGTTTTTAAATATAATTGGCATGTCATGCAATTAATTATACAAATTAATACATAAAATATATCCAGCAAAGCAATTGTACGACATACACTCGTATTTTCTGTGCCACAGTATTTTACGCAGAATTGTCACAATCCAATTCGCTTTTAAATTTTTTTAGTTTAACTATCAAAAACCCCCAATCAGGGCAAAAAGTGTATTATGATCATACAAAATATATAAAGCAGAAATAGTGCGGCGTGAATGCTGATTAATTAAAAATCTGATTTTGACACCACGATCGCGAAGTTTGCTGCTGTTTGTTTGATTTTTACAGCCAAACCTAAATTAGCGCATAAAACGCAACCTATCTGTCAAAATTCGGATGTAAATACCAATTGCATGAAGAAAACCATAACAGCGTGGCGTTAAAGTTTAGCAATTGGAAAACATGATTTTAATAGGGCGTTTGGGAGTAAAGTTGACTACTTCTTTGTTTAGTTTGTTTTTTGTTGTCTTAGAGTGACCGCAGTTTACTTGTTTTCGGGACAATCAAGCATTAATGCTTAAGACAAGAAAGTCTTCGCTCTTATTTAGGTATGACAATTCAGCGCAAAAGTTATGATACAGATTGACTTGCGCTTTACGCGTTAATTTAGGTTTAGCTGTCAGAGTTGTCTTTCAAGGCAAATTAATTACAGGGTGATTCTAATGGCCGTTGCTGGAGTTGCCAAACTATGCAGTTTTATATTTTAAGCAACGGCAAAAATGACTGAATTAGCCTGAGGTGAATCTATAAAAGTATTTGAATGAGAACAAGGTTCTTAACACCGGCAAATAATAATAAATTATTATTTTTATATAAATAATTAATATTTCATAAATATTTCATAAAAAAATCAATTAATATTTCACTTTTTTGGCTTTGGTTCATTTTTAATTTAACTTTTATTAAGAAAAATTATTTTTCAAATGTACAAAATGAACCAAAGCCAAAAAAGTAAAATATTAATTGATTTATGATAATCACCGGTTCAACCCCTGGTTGGGACTAAAATTAAAAATTTCATAAATATTTAATATTTTTTTTTTGTTTACCACTGCAAGGCCGTCTTCTACAATTATTAAACTCAATAATATAAAGAATATAAAACCATTATTTTCTGCATTTTTTGCAGCTGCGTAAGTGGCACAAAATACCATTACATACTGATAATGGAGCGAAAATAAGGTTGCTTAAATGCAATTTTCATTCTGATATCTCAACATATATAAAAATAGTGAAAACAATTTTCTATCGCATTTAAGGCAATTTTTTACATAACTTTTTACTTTAAAAAAAATTTTGCTGAAGATACTTTACTGCAAAAATTTTTGAAAAGTACTTTTCCCCAAAGTACTTTTCCCCAAAGTACTTTTTCCAAAAATTCTTTTTCTAACAGTATTTTTCTCCAAAAGTACTTTTTTCTAAAAGTACTTTTTTAAAAGTACTTTTTTCTAAAAGTACCTTTTTCTAAAATCGTTTTTGTTTAAATTTTATTTCTTTCTTAAACCGCCTACCTAAACGCCATTCATACACAGGATCTCTAGAAAGTTTAACCAGTTATTCAAAAACTTTTACCCCAGGATCATACAAATAATGGCGTGAATTTTTCATAGTCTTGAAAAAATACAAACTAATTTGCTAAAAAAAAATTGGCCATAATTTAAATTCTGATTGAAGGGTGCATCACCAAAATCTCATACAAATACATTGAATGGATTAATCAAAGATCTCTATTTAAGGAAAAAAATAGATTTTTTTATGAATTTATTAAAAAGCAGGAATAAATTTTTTATCAAAAATTCAGAAATTGTTTAACTTTATATGAAATTTTAAAATAATTTTTTTTTGCTGAAGCTACATAATGCTTATAGATATAGGTTTCTAAAGCTTTTTTTAAATTAATTCTCTTTTTTATATATAAAAAAACTGCAGGTTAAAAACCAAATAAGCAGATTGATATTTGTATAAATTCCAAGAATATTTTATTTATTTAACTCTTAGATAATAAGAAATAAAAAAATCATTGAATCGTTTCATGTTTGAAAAAGTTATACACTTTGAAAAAAAATTTGTATACTTAAGGTTGCCAACTGTGCAACCCTGTATTGTCTGAATGCAATGATTAAAGATCTCTGGTGGTCTTCCTCTTTGAATCGTAAAATTTTCAATACAAAATAGTTAAACAGCAGAGAAGTTCCAGACTTTTATTTGGCGCAAGCATGATATTACTATATGAAATTTTAATTTTATTTTTTTTAATTTTGTTTTTAATTTTTTTTATCTAATAGTGATAATATTAATTAATTAATGATCATAATAAAACTTCAAAACAACCAGAGTTTTTTTTTTTTGTTACAAAATTCATAAAAAAAGTTTTAATTGCAAATTTGTACTCTTGCTTATCGTTCAGTAATTATCAGATATGTAATTTGAGAGTGTGTTATCTTATAATGAGAGCTATAAAATTCACTCTAGATTGTCATTCGTCCATAAAGAGGCGAACATTTGCTAAAATATTTTTTTAGGGTGGGCAATTTTTTAAAAAAAATTTTTTTAATTCAAAATTGTTCTGTTTTTTACCTTTCATTAAAAGAGTGGAAAAGGGGTATATTTAAGTTTATAATTCCATTTGTAATTTTTACAATATCCACTTCCGACCCCACATAAAGCTTATATAATCTGAGTTCATATGCACAGCGACATCGATTGAGCGATGGTTCCAGTCCGTCCGTGTTAGTGTTAAAATCTACTTTGCTAAGGTACTAGATGATACAGAGAAAATTAAGATACACCAATCGATCACACATAGTTCCGAAAATTTTGCTATTGAAAATCAACAAGATTGGTTGATGTCCTTCTAGGCAGCAGGCAAAACATCACGCCTGCTTCCAATGTTTTCATATCATTTGGAACATATCTAATTTAGAAAAGTAACTCCAATTAAAAAGAGAAATATATAAAGCAATAGAGAATTAAAAAATAAGAAAAAAAACATTAAGTGAAGAGATTGGCGCTCGCCCGAATTTTCCGAGTTATGGGCCTCAGAAAAGTGCGATTGTAGACTTTATGTTTTTAAGATATCATTTTAAATTTAGTATTTCAGAAAATACTAAAATTAAAATAAATGCTGAACCCATTAAGAGCCGGTGACATTTTTATATAATATTTTTATTTTTTTTAATTCTTTGTCATCCCAGTTTTTTTTTTTTTTTTTTTTTTTTTTTTTTTTTTTGTTATTGGACTTACTTCACATAACTAGATTTACATAAATGGAGGGGGATATAATATTCTTATTTGTTATTTTTAAAAAATTTTTATTCAATTATTTTTAGACATTTTCTATGGTCACATATTCTATTCACATCTCTGGTTTTTCAAGCTACAGCTGTCAGGGAAGTAAATTACAACAAAATTTGTAGCAACAATATATAGTTAAGGGGAACAAAATAAGGTAAAAATAAGCAATTTTTACTTATTTTAAAACATTTTTTACAACTGAAAACTTTTTGTTTTGATTACAAAACATTAAAAAAAAATACAAAGTGTCTTCAAGGTTAATTTTAAGGTTACCTTGGTCACATCAAATAGCTAAACGTATGCATAGAAACATTAGTTGAAAATTATTTGAAAAAATAAAATAAATAAATAAAAAGACATATTTTCACATAATTTTTACCCATTAACGTTGGTTGCTTTTGTTTTTTTTTTTTTTTTGTATTGAAATAGTGAACATGACACTTAAACTGACACCTCGTAATAAGAAACTGTCGCTCAAACTCAAAATAAAGATGTCCATTACCTCATGGTCTATTTTAAGAGTAAAAATTTCAAAAACATTTAAGTTTGCGGTCAAAGTTTAACAAGATCAACATAAAGGTGACAGACAGTAACTTAAACAACGTGCGGGACATAAAGTTGAGAAATTCAGTTTTGTGCAAGAAAATGAAATATCGAAAGTTAAATTTATTTTCAAAGAAACTAAAAGTTAAATTTCTTTTATCTTAAATCTTTAAATAAATGTGATCTTTTTAAAAAAATAAACAGATTTTTCTAGACACACTCACACACACACACATGTTTATATAATGTTTGTACAAACATTTGCATGTTGGCACATAAGGCGTGGTCCGTTCTTTGTCACTTAAGCTTAAATTTAAGTCTTCTTTTATTTATAACCATTTGTATTTGGTATTCTTGTTGTTGCTATTGTTGTTTTTTTTTTTCAATTCTAAACTCTGTCCCAAAAATCACATCTTAATGAATCAAGGTTAGTCTTGCAATTAAAAAGCCAAACTGCAATGACGCCTTCAATTCCATAAACACATACGTGAATACATTAGCTCTACTCAAACCCAAAATGAAGAGAAGAAAACATTTCAAACATTTTAATTTTTTTTGTTTGAGAGTGCATAAATCAATAAAAATTTTGGCGTTATGGTCAAACCATAAAAAGACACAAATGATTAAGCTTTAAAGGCAACCATACAATAATGAAAAGAAAAAACAATAACAATAAAGATAAAAGCAAAAACAAAAAGTGCAGGTATTTCGCTTTTTTAAAGATATATTTTTAAGTACACTTTTTGGAATAGTACTTTTTGTTCTTAAATAATAATTTTCTTAAAAAAGTATTCTAAAAAATAGTTTTTTTAGAATGGATTTAATGCAAAACAAATTATCTTGAAAAGACACTAAGAAGAATCTATTCAAAAGTACTTTATCTCAAAAAGTATTTTTTCCAAATAGGTACCTTTATAAAAAGTACTTTTTCTAAAAAGACACTGTGAGATAAGTAATACATTATTAACGATAAATATTTGTTTATAAAAACTGAGGAAAATAGATTTTTAGTTGTTTATTTTTTTTAAAGGGTTACTTTTGCAATGATGGTTTTTATAGTTTACTTTTTTTAAGGAAAATGTTTTTTAAGCCACTTTGCACACATTTCGTACTCAACATGAACCTTCTTTTAAGAATTTTTTTTAAGCATTTTTAAAAAATACTTTTATTAAAGAATGCATTTTATTTCAATTTACAATTTTAAATCAAAAACTTCTATCTTTTCTTTGGGAAATTTTAATTTTTACTTTGATAACCGATTTTCACCGTTTATTGTAATTTTGGTTTTTGTATCAAGCATCTTTGCTAAAGGAACTTTCGTTTTTATTGCAGCTTAAGAGCAAAAACGTACTTTTTTACATAATTTTTTTTTCAAGCTTCTCACTTTTATCAAATATTTAAGTTTATGGTCAAACAAGAAGAAAACAAGAATAAGTGCTATATTCAGTTATGCTGAATCTTATTTATCCTTCACTGTTTATTTGAATCAAGTTTAGTGAAGTAACTCCAATCACAAAAAAAAAATCATCGGCTCTAAATTTTTAAAAAATTTAGTATTTCCTCAAAGCTTTTAAATGAAACCAATATTAAAACAGTTAAACCTCTATTAACCGGGCCTCTATTAACCGGCCACATCTATTAACCGGCATGCAGATCTTTTTGATTTTTTACCTCTACTATCCGTGCTTTACCTCTATTATCCGTGCAGCATTCATATGATTTTTTATTACATATATTAATTTGAATCCGGTGATTCCCCTTTTTAATGTGTGGACACAATTGTACTACGTGCTTCTATTTTAATTCATTATGTAAGTGAAATTTGATCTGTTAGCACTTGTTTTGGGACGATGACTCCTTCAAATAGCAAATTGCCAAAGAGAGCGAGAAAAGTTCTTTCAATTAAAGACAAAATTGCTTTGATTAACGATTACGATAAGAACATACCTGTAAGGTCACTATCTGAACAGTATGGAGTTGGTAAGCAAACTGTGCGCGATTTAGTGAAAAAGAAAGAAGAAATTTTGCTTAAAAAATAGATATACGCTCAAAAATTCTGAAAATCCGGAAGTAGATTTGGCATTAAGTGAATGGTTTCGACAAGAAAGATTTAAGGGAACACCAGTTTCAGGTAAGTTTACTTCAAAGCAGGGCGCACATATACCTTTTTCAATTGTAAATGAGAAATTTTAAGTTTTAATTGAGAAATTTAAAATTGTAAATGGGAAATTTTGAATTGAAAATGAGGATTTTTCAATTGAATTCATTTGAAAAGTTCTCATTTTCAATTAAAAATTTCTCATTTTCAACTTAAAATTCTCTATTTCATCTTTAAATTTCTCATTTACAATTTAAAATGGTGTAGTATGGAATCAGCAACAACTTTTTTAAACTTTAGGAGAGATGATTATTGAAAAAGCAAAATTTTTCCATGCTGAGTTAAACATTAATTCCGAGTGTCGTTATTCATCTGGATGGCTGGAGAAATTCAAAAAGAGGAACGGAATTCGAAGGCTGAAGTCATCGGCAGAAAAAGAGTGTGCTGACTATGTTTCTGCTACAATGTTCGTGGAGGATTTAAAGGAATATATTCAGAAGGAAAAACTTACAAGCGAGCAGATTTACAACGCGGATGAAACCAGCCTATTTTGGAAATGTTTACCTCAATATTCCTTAGCCTGTGTAAGTGAACGTTCCATTGAGGGATACAAAGAGTCTAAGGAAAGAATCACAGCCTTGTTATGTGCCAATGCAGCTGGGACTCATAAAAGTAAATTAATGATTATTGGAAGAAGTGCGGAGCCAAGAGCTTTAAAAAACGTTAAGAGCCTTTCTGTAATTTACAAATCCAATAAAAGAGCTTGGGTAACCCAACAAATTTTTTTGGAGTGGTTCAATAATAATTTCGTACCAGAAGTTAGAGAACATATGGAACAAAGTGGTTTCGAAAGAAATTGTAAAATTCTTTTACTTCTCGACAACTGCCCAGCTCACCCAAATGTGGACGCAATGATGTCTGAAAACGTTGTAGTAAAATATATTCCTCCCAACTGCACATCTTTCATTCAGCCAATGGACCAAGGAGTGATTCGAAGTTTTAAATGCAATTATCGCAAGTCAATTGTGCAGAAACTTTTATGTGCAAACAGCAGACATGAATTCGTAAAATCATTAAATATAAAAATAGCAATGTGGACAGCAGCTGCTTCTTGGGATGCAGTATCCGCCAAGGTTTTGATCAATGTTTGGTCTAATTTACTAGCTTTTGAAAATGAACTAAGTGGCCGTCCTGAAATACAATCAGATATAGAAATACCGGCTGGTTGTTCCATTGATAATTTATCAGAGTGGATGGAGTGCGATACTGATGTTATGCCGTTTGCTATTTTATCAGACAATGAAATCATTGACATGGTCAATCAAGCTCAGGAGAGTGATCATAGCTCAAATTCCGAAGATGAAGAGACTGAAATTGAAACTCCAACTTTATCACAGGCAACAGAGGCCTGTAATGTTTTGTTAAAGTTCGTAGAAAATTCTCCAGCTATATCAGAAACAGATAAACTTCAGATGCATCGTATTCAAAACCATTTATTTAAGGAACAATTAAAAACAATGAAACAAACTAATATAAAAGAATATTTTAAATAAACGAATAGTTGTATGTTTTAAATTAAAATATGTGGTATATTTGAATCTATAAATATATAAATTGAATTCTTGAATAAAAACAATTTAAAAAAAATGAAATTTTATACGTTTTAATAAAACCTCTATTAACCGTGTATTTCGATTATCCGTGCTAGTCCCGGTCCCGCGCGAGCCGGTTAATCGAGGTTTAACTGTATCTTTAAAAAATGTGGTGCATAAGCCCACTTTTCTATTAAGAGTTCTCAGGTCCATAACTAGGAAAGTATGAGCGAACGACCACATATTTATTTTTTCGGTTCCAGTTACTTCTCTAAAATAGATTTGTTTTTTTTTTTTAAAGAGAAGTATCACTTCAGGCAATAATGCCTATTTAATAAGGTTAGGAAAGGGATAGATAAGAGATAAGACAGGTGGAGAAAAGGGAAGATAGTCATTTTATTAGTTATTTTACTTTGCTGGCGAATATGCTTTGAAGAAGTACCGACGAAGGAGGCTGCTTGGAACAAGAAAAAAACATTTTTATTTTTTGGTTGCCGCAGGGGTTGAACCCTGGCCCACCAGGTTTTTTGTCAACGTGTTTACTATTTTGACTACAGCAGCCTCAAAGTGATATGGAAAATTAAAGGCTGGCGTGATTTTTGCCAGCTGCCTCAAGGACTATGTCGAAGCGATTGGCGGACTTAATTTTTCTCTAGCTCATTCAGCGCCTTGGCAAAATTCATTTAAACATTAACACGGACGGAGAGACGGACATCGCTCAATTAACTTTGCTTTGCATAAGGACTCAAAATATACTTTATGGGGTTAGAAATAGATATTGTAGAAAATACAAACTATATGACAAACTTAGATATTTCTTTTTTTTCAGGTTATAAAAATGAAAAGTAACAAAATACGCATTTGGTACTCTCACAAAAGTACTATTTGAAGCATAAAGTTGAACATTCAATAATCATTTAAAATATTAGTTTTCTTAAGATACATTTTTAAATAAAAGTTTTTTTCTTATAATTAAAAAAACAGTCTCTAAAATATAATTTTTCTTAAAAGACCGTTTTTAAACATTTTCGTTTTCTTATAAAGTACTCTTTCGTAACAGGTACTTTTTCTTAGCCATATTTTATTTTTTTTTTTTATTTAGTTTACTTTATTTTATTTTATTTATTTTTTTAATTTTAAAGTAATAAAGTATTTTCTTAAATATATTTCCTTCAGTGGAAAATCTTAAAATAGGACCTGGTTAAAAAGGTGGGTACCTTTTTTAATGTACTTTTTTTAAATGTACTTCAGAAATGTTGTTTTTAATTTTACTAATTACACTATGCAACAAGCAAAGAAACGTTGAACAATCAAGGCATATGTCGGCGCCGGTACACAGTTGACTTAACATCACTTTCTAACATGTATCGCTCCCTTAAGCGGAAGCTCAGATTTCTCTTTTGTTAGATCTATGTCTCTGATAACATTATTTAGGTCTGACTGAGTGAAACGATTCGGTTTTTGGCCATCTGATGTACTGCACATGCTCGAATATGAAGGTTGTGGTGACGATGAAACTACTTTACTAAATTCATCACAAGGATTTTCAGGATGTGGCATGGTAGGACGGTTTGCCCAGTTTACACTTATAAGAGTAGCAGATATTTTTATATCGTTATTAGATTTATATTGTAGACCAAATTTAGGTAATGACAGCAAAAGTATGTTTTATTCAAAATTGGGTACGAGGGCTGCTATATATATTTCTGGCCTGGCAACACTGAGTGCTGCCAAGTGCAATCTGACATTTCCATTGGAAAGTTTGCCATTTTTAAGCATAATCGTACTCAAAACGCTTTGAAGTACGACCATTATTTGTGTTGTTTACAGTGACTTGAAAAAATTAGTATAGAAAAAAATGGAATTAACTCGTGAACATTTTCGTGCCATCATTTTTCACAACTTTCGACGTGGATTAATACGACAAGAGTGCATTGGAAAACTTAAATCTTTGTATGGCGATGAAACACCATCCTATAGCACTGTGAAAAATTGGTATAATGAATTTAATCGTGGCTGAAGCTCGCTCAAAGACGAATTCCGTTAAGGTCATCCAAAAACGGCTGTTGTGCCAGAGAACATTGATGCCGTGTGTAAACTCATAATGCAAGATCGACATGCGACATACCGAGAGATAGAGACATCCTTGGATACAGCATGAACACTTGGCCGTAAAAAAGGTTTGTTCTCGTTGGATCCCGCACAATTTGAAAGTCGCTCAAAAAAAGGCTCGTGTCGATTGGTGCAAAGAAATGTTGCAAAAATACGATTGCGGTGCTTCAAAAGACGTTTATAAGATCGTCACAGGTCACAGGTGTGGGTCTTCAAAGACGAGCAAAATCCAACGAAGGTTGTTCGTGGAAGAAGCACTTCATAGCAAATGGTCGCCTGTTTCTTCGGCAAAACTGGTCATGTGGCGACTGTTCCGCTTGAGCAACGTAGGACGGTCACTTCTGAGTGGTACACTACATTTTGTTTGCCTGAAGTCATCGGAGAAATTCGAAAAACCAACAAGAGAAGACGAATCGTTGTTCACCATGACAATGCGAGCTCTCACACATCGGCTCAAACCAGAGCGTTTTTGACCGGCCAAAACGTCGAATTAATGGGTCATCCGCCGTACAGCCCTGACTTGGCACCTAATGATTTCTTCTTGTTTCCGCACATCAAGAAAAAAATGCGTGGTCAACGATTTTCGTCGCCAGAAGAAGCTGTTGAAGTGTTAAAAAACCATGTTTTAGAGGTGTCTCAATAGGAGTGGAAAATGTGCTTCGACAACTGGTTTGAGCGCATGCAAAAGTGTAAAAATCATGCTAGAGAATACTTTGAAAAACAATAAAACCATTTTTGATTATAAACATTCGCATTTTCACTATTAGGCCAGAAATATATAGAGCAGCCCTCGTATTATTAAAAATATTCGACTTATTAAAAATGTTCTATTATATCCAATGATGCATTTCTGATGTTTAATTCAAAACGTTGACATCTTTGTTAACAAATTTGAGTTGGTGTAGGGTACAATGATTGAAGGTGGATGACGTAGACTAATGTTTCATTTTTTTTTTCTTTTTTTGCTTTGGATTAAGTGAATTAAAAATTTTATAAAATCCTTTTGTTTTTTTTTCTTATCACTTAAGTTTTGATATTTTATGTTCTTAATTTTTAATGACTTTTTATGCAAATTTCTGGTTCATAAAATTAAAAACAAAATACGGATTTCCAAGTTTTAAATTAATTAATGCTTTTTGTTTTTTTTTTTAATTTTAATTTTTTATTCGTTTTTGAGACAGAAGACTTTAAAAATGAATCAGTTGTTTGGTATTTATCCGTTGAATGGCTCAGTATTTAAATAATGGGTAAATGAGGTATATTGCAGGTATATTGCAGGTATATTGCAGGTATTATATACATGAGTTTTCATGATTAAATTTTAGAAAAGCCGATTCAGGACCCACAAATCTATGCAACATTCTTAAACTCCAAGTCTATTGAAGTTTGTTTTTTTTATATTCAAAAAATTCATATGCAAAGCAAAAAGTTACAACAACTGATAAAACAAAACAAAATTAAAAATATATAAACACTTATAAAAATATCTGCATAATTATAAAACCAACTCACATGTAATTATAAAAAAACAAAATTTTTCTTGTAATAAAACTCAGTTCGAGAGAAAAATTCTTTTAAAACCAAACTCACATTTCATTTAACTTTTAGAAAATTAGATCTTAACTTTTTTTTTTTTTGTTTACGAATAGAAAATAATTATTTACGTTGTTGTGGTGAAATATTATCAAATGTACAGATACCTTAGGAAAAGTTTTAAGAATTTCACAGTTTATTCAACATTTGCTCCCAAAGTTTCAAATTTCTTTGTTTAACTCACATACATTAGTGTTAAACATAATTTTTGCTTATCTACAGTTTTTATTTTATTTAATCTTTGAAATTTTAATTTAAGAAAAAAATAATAAATTTCTGTTGTGATATTTTCGCTGTTTGTTATTTTTTTTTTTTTTTTTGTGAAGGTTTAACACAATAAAATGTTAAAAGAAAAAAGACTCTCACTTCTTTTTAAGTACTTAAAGAATCAGTGGTTTATGATCTCCTGTTGTCCAAAGATAAAAAATTTTATAAACACTAAAATTTGCAAAAAACAGTGGTGGTCGCAACACTTACTTCTCTTTAAGATCAGACGGTATCTTGTACAGCAATTTCTTACAACCGGCTGAGACTATAAATTAACTCATGTGTCGCTTAAAAAAATTATAAGAAATCAAAAAGTGTCCTAATAGTAATGTTATTTGCACGGGTCCTTTTTTTAAATTTACCCAAATCATGTTTTACAAATAAAAATTAAAAAATTAAAGAACGTGGAACGGAACCCCTTGTATGTGAGTCAAACACACACTTGGCGGATTTATTTTTAAATTTTTTATTTCTTCAATTTTTTTAATCTATGGCTCTGGAAATTTTTTTACGGTCTCCTGCCCACAAGACTAGAACTTTTTGATTTCTTTTTAAAGCTGCTTTTACACGACATGTTTTCAACTAGTCAATTTTTAATTAGGAAAGTGATATTGACGACTTATAATTTTTGTATGCAAATGTACTTGGATAATTGCAAGACATAGCCTGTGAGTGGTCATAACAGCTGATGTCAGATTCTTTTCCAGGGAAAAATAAAACAAACTCAATGTTTCAATTCATTCACACAAAAGAAATATGTGTTTTGCAGTGTTGGCAACTGGTTTTCAATTTTACACCCCAAAACACATGTAAATGATGCATGTAAATGAATTGAAACATTAAGTTCGTGTGAAAACACTTAAAGTAAACATTTGTCACAAAACGCTATGGCTTCGCCGGGTCTCGAACTCATGCTCTTCCTTTTAACCAACCAGGCCTTATCTGCCAACTCCATCGCACTGCGACAAATTTATTGCGTTTTTAGTTTCCTCACGACCTAATTTTCCGTCAAGATAAGAATTAAAAATTTTTTGGTTAAACTACAAAGGCCCTTTTACTCTCTAATTTCTTGTTTTAATGTAAAGAGGCCTTCACTTATTTGTATTCACACACAATAATTGTGTGCCGTTTTTAAAAGAGATTTCGGGAAGTTTTAACTGCTGCATTTTCGTTGTTGCAACTTATCCAGCAAAAAATATTTGTTTTTTTACACTCAAGTCGCTATTGGGATTTGAATTATTATATTCTATTGAATAAACATGCAGGACTGAGTTTAAGGCAGCTAATTGTAGTTAAGAAACCATTTCATTAGCCTTTTAAGTGCAAATAAACCTGTTATCTCCTGATCGTGAGCTGTCACATGCTACCCATTTAAAAGCAGACTTTCATATAAGGAAACTCAACTCAAAAATGTAGGGTAGGGATAGACAATATAGCAGCCAGTGAGACTAGGTATTGCTTAATGCTTTCTTTTGGCCAGTAGTCGCCAAGCTCTCTGTTTTGGTCTTTTCTCACTCTCTCTCTATCTCACTCTGCGACATTTTTTTAAGTGCTAACGTTTTGTACTCTACTGTTTATCATGAATCTTATTTAAATGTTTATACATACAAATCAACTGAGTGCGTACATGTGAGTACATTTTTATGTTCATGTGGCTGCGATTTGACAAATCAACAAAAAAAAAAAAAAAAAAAGAAAAAAAAAACGATAAATAAATGAAAGAAATGCTTTAAGAAGCTTCAGATTTTTATTTTTTTTTTTTTTTTTTTGTTTGGTACGTTTCATATTGTTGCTCAAATTATATTTATGTCTGCATGTAATTACACGCTGGCTGTATGTCTGTCCATTTTATGAACTTTTTTTTCAGCCGTCTGTCTGTTTTCTTTAAAGACTTTAAAGTATTTAAATTTCATATTATGACTGCTATTGTTGTGTTATTTGTTGTTAATTGTTATTGTTGTTGTTGTTGTCCTCGTTGGACCTTTGGTGTGATGTTATTTGAAGCTAATAATTTTTGTTGTTTAACTTTTAATTTCTTTATCACTTCTCTTTTTTGAAAAAAAAACCTGATCAATTTAAATGTTTGTAGTTCTGTATTATGCTGTGCTGCTGTGCTGCTGTCTGATGACTATTTTTTATTTAATTTCTTATTTATTAATAATTTTGTTTTAACAAAACAGACATGCAATGATTTGATTATGGCTTATTTTATGTTCATTTTATTGTCTTGAATAAATTTTTAATAGTTAATGTCGTTTTATAAACACAATTACATTTTTATACATGTAACACTCACACAGCCTCATATACGTAAATTCACCTATACATTCATACTTAAAAATATTTAAATGAAAACTTTGTTCAGTGTTAATTTTAACGTTAATGGACAAATGTCATATCTTTGACAAATTTCATCAAAATTCCATTAGTGTTTATTTTTATTTGTCCATTTCGCATTCTTCTAAATAAACTGATGACAAAACTAGTAATTTTTTCTTAATTCTTTTTTTTTTTTTTTTTGTCAAAAATTGATTTCTAACAGAGATTGTTATTTATTTTAAAGTAATAAAACATTTTGTTAATTGACACTTTTTCAATGACAAAAGGCTTAACAACAAAATCACAATTAAAGTTCCGATTACTTGTGCTGAAATTACATTTATAGAATTTTAAATTAAATAAAAATAAAACCTTTTAGTCGTTAACAAGCATTTTAAACGCAAATAAAAATCCATGCATTTAGTTTATCTTTAAGCCAAGAATTGTAATCAGAAATTCAAAACTAATAAAAATTTAATTCTTGTCCTTGAACATTTAACATTTTAAACTTAAACATTTAATGTCTAAGAAATAATTTGCCGTCAAATTGTCGGCCTCACTAAAAAGATTTTTGTTGTAGGTACCTTAACACGTACTTTTTTTGGTAATAAAAACTTTAAAAATAAAAGTTTATTCGTTTCGTTAGTGTGTTAAAAAACAAACCCTTTTTTGGTGGCTGGTTCAAAATATTTTATTTTATGTATTTGAATTTTATATATTTGATTTAATAACATCAATTCTAAAAATTTTCGCAAAATATTTCACAAATTTCTTAAAAGTTTTTATTTTTAAAAATTACTGTAAAATGGAAATAAAATATTTTTGTCAAAGAAAAGTCTATTGAAAAGTACCAGCAGGAAACTAATAAGAAAATTTAAAGAAAGAATCCCTTTTTAAAAAGTACTTTTTTAAAACAGTACTTTTTACAAAAATATTTTTTTTAAGCAATACCCTTTAAAATTTTTCACTTTAAAACGTAGCTTTTAAAATAGTACCTTTTTGACAAGAACCTTTTTGAAAAGTACCGTTTTTAAAAGAACGCGTTTTGAAAGTACTTTCTTAAAAGATACCTTTACAAAAACACTACCTACACTACACTATTTATTCACTTGCCACATGCACAGGTTGAATTTCACCAATGATTCGCTTCAACGAGGGCTTAACAATAATATTGGGATCCGGTTTTTAATACTCTGTTCCTGAATAAATAAAACATTTTATAAATTTTTTGGATGTCTATAATAATTTTTTCTCACTTTTATATTTTATTTTAAATATTAATTTTGCAGTTTTGGTTTTATAAAAATAATTCTAAAACTCATTTATTAAAAAAAACTTTATTCTTTTAAATTCCTAAAAATGTTTGCGAACTACCTCACACATATCTTGAAAGTACGTATTTTTTACAAAATAATGTAAAATAAAATTTCTTGCGAAAGAAAAGTCGAGTGAAAACAACCAACAGGTTCATCTTTATTAAACAAAAAAACTTTTTAAAATATTTCATTATAAAAAGTACCTTTTTTAAACAGTACGTTTTATAAAAGTACCGATTATTAAAAAGTACCTATGAAAATTTTTCACTTTAAAAATTAAAATCTTTAAAAGTGCCTTTCTGAAAAGTACCTTTTTGAAAAGTACCTTTTTGAAAAATACCCGTCTGTTTTTTTAACTGCACCTTTGATAAGAGCGCAGTTTTTAAAATATCTTATTCATGCACTTCGCTTCGAGGAGAGCTTAACAATAATATTGGGATCTGGTTTTTTATACTTTGTTTCTAATTAAAATTCTATTATAATTTTAGTAATTTTTAAATTTAATTAAAACATTAATGTTATAATTTTGGTTTATAAGAATAATTGTTCATTAAAAAAAGTTTATTGTAAATTTATAAACATTTTTGCGAAACATCTCACAAAGTTTTTAAAAGTATGTATTTTGAAAAAATAAAGTAAAATGAAATTTCTTGCGAAAGATAAATCTATTGAAAACAACCAGCAGCTTATTTATTATTGAAGAAAAGTACCTTTTAAAATATTGCATTTTAAAAAGTATCTTTTTTAAACATAACCTTTTAATATTTTTACTTTAAAATGTAACTTTCTAAAAAGTACCTTTTGGAAAAGTACTTTTTAAAAAGTACATTTTCAAAAAGTACCCGTGCTAAAAGTACCTTTTATAAAAGTATATTTTTTAAACAGTACCTTTGATAAGAGTACATTTTTTTAAACGCCTTATTCATTCACTTGCTACATGCATAAGTTGAGGTTGATCACTGCTTTGCTTCGAAAAGGGCTTAACAATAATATTGGGATCCGAATTTCTATACTCTGTTCCTGATTAAATATAAATCTTTATCAATTTTTGAGATTTCTATAATAAATTTAGTGACATTGAAATTAAAATAAAAATTTTTATTTTGTAATTGTGATAAACTTTGATTTCATTAATAGTTTCGATTTTATTTGTTGTTTTTTTAATTTATTTTGCTTGTAGCTTTGAATTAAAAATCAATAATAACTATGATGTGAGAGTGTGTCGAAAAATTAGGTCTAAAGTTAGTGTTTCGATAAGTTGATTGAACTAATTGAAATTTAAGTAATAGATCATAAAGTTAGTATTAAAATAAATTATCTGCGTTTGTTAAAACTCCTTTTCCATTTTAACGAGAGCCGACAAATAGACAGACTTTTATCGTTACTATAACTTCTCTATCAGTTCTGATCCAGAATGTACCTTATATACTTCACTTTATTACAACATGAAAAAATGATTTTAGAAATTGCAAAAAGAATGGTATGAGACGTTTATTTTAAAAGTGCCATAAGTCACTTTTTAAACAACAAAAAAAAAATTGATTGTTAAGATCTGCTACGATTTTTTGTTGACCGAATGTTTTCTTTGGAAAAAGTTAGCGTCCTGAAAAAAGATGTTCAGTTTAAGCCACTGACGCTTTATTTTTGAAATGGCTTCGAAACACAATCCTTTATATTAAAAGCAATTTGACTTATGCCACTTTCAAAATAAATGGCTAATATACTTCTATATATTTACTTACAGCAGTGGTGAATTCTTTTATAATTACTGTGCAATTTTTTTGTTGTTATAAACTGCTTTAAAAAAATTCCAACCAAATGTGATGCAATTGAGAGACGGTGCATTGTAAAGTTTTTTTCGTCAGACATTAAACATTGTTAAATTAATATTTCAACATTGTTCTTTATAAGTTTATTTTCACTTGTTCTTTATTTTTGCAATATTTTTTATTTTACCAAAATTGCAGTCAGTGGCCGATATTTAGGACTGACCAGACAAATACTTAACAGCCAAAATTTTGGCTGGCTGCCTACAAAATAATTTTAGACCATCCATTGTAGCAGTGCATTCATTTCACTTGCCTGCAAAACTTTTGGGCCATGGGTTTTAATTGCTTTTACTCATTTGGAAAGCTCCCTGCTATTGTAAAATAAATTTAATGTGAGTTTGAGTAAGAAACAAATGTTTTTATGACCCACAAACTACAAGAGCGCTAGAAGAACACATTTTTTAGAATCTAAAAATGAATTAATTAATATTTTAAATTTTACTTAAAATTTTTTTCCTATACGTTACATCGGAAGAAGTATGTGGATTAAAAAAATTATATGAATATTTTTTAGCTTCAGCTAAAAACCCATTAAATCAATCCTCTTTTTTGTTAACGTTGCGAAAACATGTCTATTTAAAACTGAATATTTTTAAAACAGTCTGTCTCTTTTGGAAAGTATAAAAAAGAATTCATTTTCGTAAATGAATTCAAATTTATTTTGGCTTTAGTTAATTTTTAAGAATAACAAAAAATAAAAATTGCATTCGTGATAAGCCGAAGGTTGATACAAAAGCAAAAACAAATGTACAAGACAAAGTTACAAAGGGAACAAATTATTATTTAAATAAATATTTCTCGTATTCTTATTTACAAAATTAGTTGGTTAAATAGATGATGTTTACAATGTACCCAACTTAAGGTAGATTGATGCGAAGAAGGCTAATGAAGGATGTAGCGATCCAGAAAATGCTGCATTTAATGCTGCTGGTGTCTAATTTTTCTTGTTTTTTTTAACGTCCGCATTAATTTTTAAATTAATTTTTCTTTCTAAAAATTTTAGAAATTAAAAATGAGCCAAAGCCAAAATAAATTTTAACTCATTTATGTCCTGCCACAGTTCAACTTCTAATTTCATAAAAATTTATTTTTAATAAACTATTCTTCTCATCATTAGGCACAAAAATGTAAGAAAAAAATGTAGACGCAACTAATAAAATAGTTTTTGTTGTTGTATTTCTAAAATTTTTAATATTTTTTTAAAGTTTCCTATATAATTCTCATTTTGTTTATAAAAATTTTAATTAAATTTTTAGTATTTTTTTTTAAATTTTTCTAATTACATAAATTAAATTTTATTATAAAATACAATGTATTATAGTTAAAGCTGATATAACAATTATTTACTAAACGTCTGAGATATAACGTTGTATCAAAGGTAAAAGTCACTATTTTTACCGTTAGCCAGCTTCTTTTAAATCCTTAAAAAACCTCTTTTTAAGTTCAAGAGCTACGTCAAACTGTCACAGACCTTTTAATAAAGTGATCGAACAGTGTGAAATTTATCTTAATTTGGCGCTGACTCACAAAATCTTTGTAGAGAAACATAGGCAACTCGGATTTAAAAATGAATTGATTAAAGTTAAAAATGTAAACCGAGTTAAGGCTTTGCCTTAATTTAGCTGAGGGTAGCATTCTATTGAAGTTGTCTAGGTTTCATATTTCTTAAGGCATACGGAGATGTTAAGGATTAAAATAAAAAAAACTTTAGAAGCTGCGGAGAAGGCGAAGAGGTGAAGTCGATAAAAGTGTTTATTACTGTCTCTCTCTTTTTCTCTCTCTATATAAAATACGCTACTCCACAGACTTAAATTTTTACGTGGAGCTGACCGATTGGGCAAGTGCTAATAACCGTCGCCTTCTGAACATTCCTTCCTGTTGGTTCAAGGAGAGGAATCAAGGAAAGAAAATTCCTTTTTTACGTTTCGGTGATATCACAGTCTCAATGAATTTAATAATGTCACTTTTAAGGTATGGGCAGATTATTCAAAGATTTGACCAAAAAGACGTAACCACTAAATTATGGAAAAAAATGTTTGTCCTTCCCAAACACCTCTTGAGAAATATAACATTCTACTCAATGTAAAAGGTAAGATATCATATTTGTTATATTATAAATTGTCATTCGTAACGATGCGAGCCAGGGAAAGGTGAATAAATATTTGTAAAAATAGTGGTTACGCTTTTTCGGGCAAATATTTGACTAGTCGGAGCGCACCTCTAGTTTTTTACAACATTAAACACCGACAATTTACACACATTTAAGAACATCTGTTTCATCTTGCAATGGGAGTGTTCCCGAAATAATAAACACTCTTTTATGATCCTATGATTTTTACACTGAAAAGAATGTTCAAAACACTACTTGTAAAAGCGGATAAAAATTTATGAAACATTTGGATTTCCGTTTTAGGTAACTTTAACTCTTGAAAATACAAGATATTAAAAATAACATATTTTGCCAATTTTTCTATCTTCATTTCTCTGGTTGTTAAAAACGCATTACATTTATTCTCTTTTTAAATAATTTTTTTTAACAAATGACTAGTAATGAAAGAAAAAGAACAAACTAAAGAATAGTAGAAACTTAATAGAGATTAAAAATTTAATGCTGCTATAAGTAATTACAACAATTACAATACTGAGTAATAAAAGAAGAACTGACTTGAGAGCAAACAAACATTGAATGGCTCATAAACTAAACCAGACAATTGCCAGCAATTGTCAGTGTAAATCTGAATCTTAATCCACAATAACATCGCACTTATTATAAAACCAAACAGCAAAATTGTGTAATAGAAAGAAAAACGTAATTCTAGCACAAGTACGAGTGCGAGTAAGGGAATAAGTAAAACTACAAAATTAGAAAAAAGACATTTTGAACTTTTTGAACACAACAAAGTTTTTAATTCTAGACAAATGAACGAAAATTATATACAAGACAATGTCAACTACTAAAGCAGCAACTAAAAATAAATAATAAAAAAAACTCAATGTAAATGGTGGTGTGGTGTTAGCAACAACAACAACAACTAAATAGAATAACTAAAAAATAAAAGCTTATCTTCTGGTTCTATTGAATCGTATTGAAACATTCTACAGAGAAGACATAACAACACATACAATTTTAAGTATTCATACAAACTACACAAATTAAGATGGACATAGAGACAGACGGACAGAAAAAACCTTCATATAAATACATCTCTGATTAGATGACAAGAACTAAAAGAAGGAAACGTATAAGAGGAATAACTAGAAAAGCACCAGCAATCAAGAAAACGATAGTGGTGATGAATGGAATAGTGAAGATGCGAAACACAATGATGATGATGATGATGATGGAAACAAAAACGGGAGAAATAAAAATTACAATGACGACAAATGATTTCAAATGCCTGCGTAAGATTTAAGAAATAATGTTGATTATATTTTGTTTTTATTTTTTTTTTGCGACCACTAAAACAAATACTGTAATAAAATCAAGACTAAAATTCTTAAGAAAACTATTTATAAGAAAAAAATAAAATTAAATAAATAAAAATGGCAAAGAAGAAAAAACCCAACTGAAGATAATAAGCTATAAGATGTGACCTAAAATTAACGCAAGATTTCTATTAATAAAAATTTTGTTTTTGTTATTAATTCACAAAGTTAAAAAACTAAAGTTGTGTATGAAAATTAAAAATCAGATAAATTTCTTTGCAAACAATTTTACATTCCAATTTTCAATTATTATTTTTGAATTTTCCTAAAACAGCTTTGGGTTGCCAGATACATTTGCACGCCATCTGCATAAAACAATCAATGGCGTTAAAGAGCAGGTGTAGGGGAATAAATATGTGTGTGGTTATTAAATTTTTCAGGGTCTATTCCTATAAACAATAAAACATGGTTGTGGTTTTCTAATTAGAGCCATAATATGTTTCCTATAGCAATATATGATTGTGATGAACAAATTAAAGTTGCTTTAAATAATATTTTAGTACGATACTAAAGTGTTTGTTTATATTTTTTTAATTTAAAATCGAATATATCTTATAAATCTCTTTGTTAGTTTGTGTATAAATTTGTTTGTGCGTGCATCAATCACGGCTTAACATCTGAACTGATTTCAATGAAATTTGAAAAATGGGTAGTTATTCTAACTTATGATAAAATATATTCTTTATATTTTCAATACCGGACCAGTACCACCTACCGTATTCTAATTAAGTTCAAATTTTGAGCTTCTTTTTATTTCTATAAATTGATTGATAATTATTTTTCTTTATGCAAACACATGGCGCTTCTGTTTGCGTTTGCAATCAAAACGCTAAAAGAAAGTTTGCACTGTAGACTTTAATTTAAAAATTTTTCCCAGTTTGGATTTGAACCGTAACTGTTGTAAATAAATTAAAATTTACGAAGAACTGCCTTGAGTCATCCTACCAAATTAACTCTATTAGTTGGTTAAATAGATGACGTTTACAATATACACAACCTAAGATAGATAGATGTAAAGAATGCTGATAAAGGATGTAGCGATCCCAAAATGGGGTTTTGCATTCTGCTTGTGTCTAATTTTTCTTGTTTTCTTTGGAAAACGTGCGCATACATTTGTATATTAATTTTTCGTTTTTAAAAAAATGAAAAAGAAATTTTAATTCATTTGTTGACTTTAATTTCATGGTTTATCGTTTTGATAGTCTTTAAAATTAATAATCATTGGTGAATTAAGTTTAATCCAAAATTTGTCTATTAACACTTTTAAAATTACTACAGTGTAAATTAAATAGTGGGAACTATTGAAGTAAAATGATTTAGCCATAATTTGTTACAAAATTTTTAATCATAAAAATAAAAAGGGTGGTCTGGTATCTAAATCAAGAACTATTTATCAATAAAATATCGACATAAATACGAATAGATTATGTTGATACCTTTATTACCCAACATTTTTTGGAGTTATTTAACAGTAACTGTGATGCCTCTAGAAGGAAAAAGTCACATTCATATTAAATAATTTGGATATCGAAGACTTTATTACCTGTGGTCAATAAATACAACAGTTATTCTAAAGTTTATTAAACATTATGACCTGCGGCTATACAAGACCTGAAATTAAAGAAAAATTCAGTCTCTAAATATCACTTGGGTGGGTGACAGTTAATTGTGTAAATTATTTTGAATCAGATTTCAGGCACATGCACATCTGCTTCTTAATTAAGTCTTTAATAATAAAAATCAAATTTTTCTATTATTAAAGGGGATTTTTCGTAACGTACTCGTCCCACGTGGTACAAAGAGTAATAAATTTTGACCGATGAAAAGAGCACATAACAAGTTTAAAGATGTTCAAATAAATGTACAAATCATTGAAAATTTTTTGCACTGATTTGTATCAATCCGATTTTATTAGAAGACACTCTTAATCTTAGACTTTTAAATGTTATACTTTTCATCCAACATCAAAAAACGAAGGAGGTTATCAGTTCGTCTCAGTGTTGCATTTTTAGTGCTTATGCCTGCATAACTCAATCATTTGTAAGCCGATTTTGAAGATCTTTAAAGATCTTGTTCATGTTTTTACGTGTATTATGAACCGTAAACAGCACCACTTTAAAATTTAAAAAAAAGCTGGAGCTCCCAATATCAAAAAATAAATTTAAAAATTAAAGGGTGTCTACATATGTGACGTTTATTGACCTTTATGGGACTATCTTTTAATCCGTTATAGACAAACGCTTTAAAATTGGACAGAATATCGACTACTAAAATCGTTATAATAACAAGTACTAATATTCAAAATTATAAATTAAAGGGTTGCCCAATAGTTCCATTAATTTATTGTAAATAGCTAATCTTTTGAACAAAGAACAAAGAACCTGTATTACAAAGTCCACTATAACAACAAGTATAAAATTTGGATTTGTAAATTAAAGGGTGTGCCAATATTTTATGTATTTTGATAGTTGTGTCCAAACTTATAAACCGTTATAAAGAGACAGCTGAAAAGGAACCTGTATTGGTAAGTCCGCTGTAACAGCAAGTTTATAGTTTGAGTTTAGAAATTAAACGGTGTTCCCAAAATTAATGTAATTTTTTTATTAAGACCAGCACTTAGGGGATAACCCCTACCTATGCAATGTATTGTGCCAGAACTAAGAAGTTAAGTTGTAAGAAGGGTATCTCCCTTCTTGGAGTAGTGCTTGTGGACATTTGGTTTGAATCTTTGTACATTGAAAGTGACAGGAAAGACCTTTGCAGGAAATTTATTCCACATACGAACTGTTCGGACAAAAAACCAATTTTATCTGTTATGAGTTGTGCGATTCACTGGCCAATCGATCACAAAGGAATGCGCTCTTGATGCAGAGCGGTCTGATAAAGATTAAATAGATTGCGAGCGGATCAGATGGAGGGAAGTATTTCTAACACCGTTTCGGAAAATTTAGGCACTTGAATGCTTTTTGCGACATGAAAAACATGCTTGTTTCAAAGAATATCGCATTGAATTTTCATGCCAAGAACAGATGAGGTAGCATATTCAGCCGTACGCCTGTGCGAAAGCATACAGCATTGGGTTTTATGAGCGTTAAATGGAACCCTGTTCGCCAGGCCCAATTTGGTGATTACTAAAAGGTCGCGATTGAGGGTATCGCCCATGTGCTTTCTCATAGCCCCAATTTCCCGAAGGCTTGGTGTATTGTGAAACGAAATTGAATGGCTTCTGCGAAAGAATAGTCAGGGTTGGAAGTCTGACGTAGAAAATACGAAATGGCTGTAACTTTTGAACCGCTTTATACAAAAACTTAAAAGAACAGACAAAATGCCAATTGCTTTCTTTAGTTTAATAAGAAGAAAAAATTATTAAAACTATAAAGTAAAGGATGTTACAATAGTTCATATAATTCGATATATCAAGCCAAGCTGCAGAACCGGTTTAGATAGACGGTTGAAATTTACAAAGCTTCAGTATTTCTAAGTCCGCTATAACAAGTATAAAATTTGAATTGGAAATGAAAGGGTGTTTCCATAGTTAAATAGCAAAATTGTTAAACAATTGTAGACAAGGTGTTGAAATTTATAAAGAGCTGTATTGCTAAGCCCATATAAAATTTGGTTTTGGTAATTAAAGGGTGTCCCAATCATTAATTAAATTTTATGAATGTGACTAAACTTTTGAAATCTGTTTTTTTTTTGTAAGATTTATTAAAATTCATACCTGACAAGTTACCGAGTACCAGCTTGGTGTCAAATGACTGCCTTCTACGAAAATGCCATCTTATAGTGACAGGCCATTTTTTTAAATTTAAAGCTACCAACTTCTTTCCTCAAAGGAACATTCTAGGAAATTTGTATTCATTATCAAAATAGTAACAATTTTCAAACGATGTTTAAAATCAAATCAATTAAGCATCTGTTAATTATGGATTGTGCTTGCGATCTTTTCATGTTTTTCCGCTTTTTCGACTTTAGTTGGGTCTTGGTCACATTTAACACGCTTAAATTTAAGTCATTTAAATAATTTGATCAGAAATTAACATAGAAAAAAATTTAGACAAAAATTAAACAAAAAAATTTTAAAATATTTCCACTTAACAAAAAAAAACTAGAGCATAGATGAAACAGAACATAGATAAATGCTTAGTGTAAGTATGTTTAGACGTTTTCATTTCTATTATTACAATGATAGACAATTGTCTATGAACAAAAAGTTCATCTTAATGCGGAAATGTTAAGGCAGGCAGGCACCGACGATGACTTTTGTGCGTGTCTCTTTTTCTTTATTGAAAAGAACACACACACACACAAATAAAAAACACCGATAAACATAGACAAACTGTAAAGTCTTCAAAAACAAAAAAAGCAGCATAAAGACAATGCGAAAACAATCAACAACTTCCTAATCTTTTGATAGCAGCAACCATAACAACATCATTTAACAAAAACATCTTCATTTAGCTTAAATTGACTTTTAGTCAGTGAAACGATTGCTAACGCTTGTTAGAGCTGCCACGTTGTTTTTCAAAACTCACACATTGAAACAGCTATTTCCTAAAAGAAAAGAATAAAATATTTTTAAATATTTAATTTTATTTATCAACACATTTTTATAGTGACATGTCATAGTGTCCACTTAATAATGATATAATGACCATGAATATTGTGTCGCTCTTAAAAATATCATAGTGTAATTTTTAGTATGGACATAGTGTTACTTATGAAAGTGAAATAATGTCGGCACTTAAGACACAATAGCAGCTTCCCTATGGACATTATGTCACTTTTTGGTGTAATGTAATGTCCATGGATATTATATTCTTAAATGTTATGACATGTCATTGGTTTTACGATTTGGTTTTGATTTTTTTTTGCTCTTGTACACTATTATTTTGCAGAGAAATTTTTTCAAATCAACAACTCAAAAATGTCACTGGGGGACAAATTTTAAAAAAGGTGAAGTCGACAAAAAAATTTTTTTTCATGTCATGTATTTTAAGTCTGTAAACAAAAATTGGAAATTGATTATGGTTGTGATTAGAAACAAAATCCTAAAACCCGCGGGAGCAGTGTATAAAAATTCCACCTAAATTTTCGTTGCTCATTCGATCGTAGCTGGCATGAATTTCCAATAGGACACAAATAATTTAATTTCACTTGCGACTAATTTTACCTAATAATTCTATTTATTGGCCAAGAAAATTGTAGGGTCCATTCCATTATATAATTTTCTTTGGGAATATGTCAAGTCCTTTGCCTAGGCGAGCTGATAACAAGTTACGACCTGCAAAGTTGTGAAAAATTGTTTTTTCAAATTGCGCCATTTAAGAGCCGGATCATTTTCAAACATTCAAGCAGAAAGTTATTATTTATTAAAAAGCAAGGTTCATGATATTAAAAACATTATTTCTCTGTTAAACTTAAGTTATAAACCTCCAAAAAAATCACCCTTTATTAGAAGTTAAAACTAAATTTATAAATAACATGAAGTGTAATTAAGAGGAAAATTTAACTTGAATTAAATACGAAGACAAACCATCGAATGTAAGGAAACACCTTTAATTTTCAATTTTCCATTTGTTTCTTTTGAAATCAGAAATATGTTTTCCTAAATAAAATTGTAGATAAATGTACTTTCTATGAATTGGCACTATTGTCATCGAAACTATTTTTAAATGAACTCAAACACTTTCATTTGCAATTGTATGGGTTAAATTGTTGTTTCTTTTGTTGTTTTTAAAGAATAAAAAAAATGTGGAGACTATTTCTTCATTCTAATAGAAATGTTCCGTTCTTCTTTTTTTTTTCATCATCTATTATTGAGTTTGTGTTTTTCTAATACTATTTTTTTTTTTTTTTTTTTTTTTTGTCTAACACTTAGATCTCGTACAACATTTAGTTCAGTTTAGTTTAGTTGAGTTCGTTTGTCTTCATTTATTCAATTTACTTCCATTATCACATTTTCAAGCATTAGAATTATTTTTTTTAATGATGGCGATGATGAAAATGATGATCATCATCAAGTTGACAATTTTTTCTTTGCTTTTCTTCTTGCATTTCACTCTGCATCTTCTTGATTTAAATTTTTTTAAATTTAAACTTTTTTGTTTGACCAACCAAGAAGCGCGCAACAAATGCATGTGAGCGTGCATTTTAAATGTTGGTTTGACCAACATTCAACATTTTCTTAGATGGACCCAAATGATGTATTTCCCTGTGTCTGCATTGTTCATGTGAAATATTTGTTCGCTTATTCGGTCAGTTCATTTATCAGTCGGTCGTTCAGTCAATTAATTTTTTTTTATCATCACAAAATGTACAATAATAATTTAACAATTTAATTTAGTTTAATTTTTTTGTGTTGTTGTTGTTGTTCATGTGTTGTTGGACAAACAACAAACACGAAAATATGAAATTGGTCAAAATTGAATTATTGCGTGGCTGTTGATTAGAACAACTGAAGAAATAAATACGGTCATGTTATTTTGTAAGAAACGATTATTTTCATTTAATTTTAAATTGAATTACAAAAGTAAGAAATTATATTATTCTGCGAAAATATGTCGCTGTTATTATAAAGTATAAAAATATACTTAATTTTATAGGTAATTCATATTATACGATATTTTATTATAAATATTTTTTAAGAATGAAATATTATCTCGCGCTTGGAATTTTTTGAAAATGTTAGAAGAATAAACACATTTTAATTAAAATTTGTACTGTCTTTATAATTAAAAACAAGTGTGTAAAAACCTTATTTTCTTTCAAGCAGGTTAACGCATAACTTCTATAATTCGAGAGACGATTGATTCTTAAAGTGGACAGTTCGACGTCCATACCTCTGCTGTTATGTATATCGCTCGAAAGAAATCAAAACGTTTGCAGTTTTTGAAGTATTAAAATTATTTTACAAAAACAATGCAGGGAAAATTTCCAAGGTTTAAATTTTATGGAAACACATAAACCAAGCATGTATATAGAATATCGAAATTGATTTATAAGTCCAGCCTGTTCATTAAGAAGATTTTTTTTAACGAGGGAAACTTTAAGTTTTTGGTTGTTAAAAAATTAAAAAAAAATGAAAGCAACTATTAAAAATTTAATTGTTTTCATATAGCAATTTAATTAAAATTTTAATTGATTCAATTATTTAATTAATTAATTTTTTAACAAAATATATAATTAACAAATAATTTAATTAAAAACTTAGTATTTGTTATTCAGTTAAATATATAATTGAGAGAATTAAAATTTTAATCAAGAAGTAATTTAGGTTTCAAGGTCAAACAAATTAGCATTATTTTAAACAAATTTTTATTGCTTTTCTTGTTGTCTTTATTTTATGTGTTTTTATTAAAAATGTGCGTATAGTGAGATATATTATGCGTGAGTCACGCGTGATCGAAATTAAATTTATATATAAAATTGATTTAAAAAATAGAGAGCGTGATTGTAACAGTTTAATTCTCATGAACTGACGTTTTAAGGCGGTCAATTTAATAGGAATGTGTGTGAATAAAAATGTGTTTATTAATTATTTAATAATTAATTTAATTGGAGATAACCACCTACAGCTTCTTATAGCTTCAAAATATTGTTGAAACATGCAGTTTGTTCCAGTAGGTGCCCACATCAGCTTTAGTGTACCTCAGTCTTGCAGTTCCGCAGTTGTAAGAAAATTTAATTAATAATATTATTTACTTGCCACGGGTCGTACCCGTCTCTCCCCTTCGATATCAACAAGATTTCGTCAGAAGTGACTATTTGTTTTTAGAGTTACCATAAAATATTGTGACCCTTACCGTGGTAGTTGTGGAGATATAAATTAATTCGCGAAAAAAGGGCTGATTACCTCACTGTGCGTTGGCTTTGAATGCTGATCCACACATATCGAGGCGTTACAGCAAGAGAGACATAACTTAGAAATTAAAATAATTTTTTTATTATAATGCTAGATTAATGTCGACGTCGTTGACGACGTTTTAACGCCGAAATTGTGATGTTCGGCGTAAAATTTTATTTTGCTGTTAATGTAAACGCCGTCGACGACGTTAACACAGCTGTGTAGTACTGCATTGAATAAACAGCTGTTCAGTTGGAAAAGTTATTTAGTGAAATATTCTTAATTAATAACGGTTAAAAATGTTCAAAAGTTTGAAACAACTGCAACCAACAGAAAATTATATTTGTTTTGACGTTTCATCATATCTTTTTCTCTGAGCAACACCGCAACGACCCCGAAAAAGTTGACACAAATTGAACTTTTTCGGCGTCAAATTTCTTACAGCATTGAGATTAACTGCTCTCATACAATTTCATACGATTCAACTTTTTTTGGACATTTGACGTCGTTGACGACGTCGACATTAACTCGAGCATAAATGTAAAAAAGTCAGTTTGTATTATAGAAAAAGAAAATATAAAAAAAGAAATTATTTTTTGAGCCCGAAAACCGAACACAATTAAAAATTTATCGATTTATTATATCTTTCTGAGATATCGCTTTTAGATGAGCGTTTGCGGAAACCTAGTCTGCTGGCGAAACGGCGAGCTTGTGGTTCTTAAGGTTTCAAACAGACTAATTTTTTTTTATTATTTTTATTTTTATTTATTTATTTTTTTTTTTTTTTACTTAAAGACAACTGTAGCGAGTCTTTTATTAAAGTCAAAAATAACTTCAATATCTTCTTCCAGTTACTTGAAAATTTTTTATATAAAGAGATAAGTTTGTGTTCACTTTAAAATGGCCATAAAATTTGAAAGCATTTTGCAGATATTAAATCGTTTAAATTTTTTCTTATCTCTCACCTCTTCAGATAAATGTAAAATTATAAGATAATTGTCAAGTATAAACAATAAAAATATAATAACAATTACTTTGCTATCAATTTAAGAAAATGTAAAAATTGTCTACCTCCCATTTTGTCTTCTGTTAAACCAACAATATTTAAGTGGTTGTTGTTGGTGCAGTATTATCATTTTTTTTCTTTTAAACTGATGAAACAAAATCAAGAAAATGTCAGTACAAAGAGTTTTGTATGTGTGTGTGTAAAAAAATAGTTTTCTGTATTTTAATATTTTTCTCAACTCGTTGAAATTGTTGTCTTTTAATTTGGTAAATAATTTGTAATCTTATCTTGACCTACAGAGATAATAATGTTTTCTTTCTTACTTTACGAAATTTATTTAAAGTAAATTAAAAACAAAAATATGTTTGTATGTTGTATATTAAATCTAAGCGTTAGACCAAAGAGTATAAAGACAATAAAAGACAAAGAAAAGAAAAAGCTTTGCTGTTGTTGTTGCAGCACTCTACATATGTAATTTAAAACACAACATGAATACGATTATCTGGCTTATTTTTTTTTTTTAAATCTGAATTCATAAAAATTAAATAAAACATTTTTTAAATACTAAAAATAACAATGTTTTCCAATATTGCAAACACTGAAAATTATTGTTAATGTTTCCAGGCTGAAATTTTTTCATTTTTTTACTTTCATAAAAATTATTTCAAAAATGACATTCTAAATAAAAAAAAATATTTGGTTGCTGTTAAATTACAAGTGTTTACAAATCTAATAAGGAAGTTCCACTAAAACAACTCAGATAAAATAATTATAAATTATAAGGACTGCTATCACTTACATGGCAAATGAACTTCAAGTTTTGTTCATTTAGACAAGTGAAAAGATTTCAGAAGACCTTGTTGGGAAAAAACAGTGAACAGACTCAACAATTACGGGGAATTTTATATTTAAACGAAAAAAAAAGAGATTTTAGGAGAATTATAATTATGTTAAACGAACTAAATACAAATTGTTAATACTTTAATTTTAATTTAATTCTCAATTGGTTTTACGGAGAATTTTTAGGAAATATTAAAAAAATTAATATTTTTAATTTTTGAAATTGATTATAACTAGAAGTTTTTTTTCAGTATTTTAACAAAATAAATAATTTTAGTTTGGCTTAAGTTTACTTTTATTAAAATTATTAAATTTTTCTATTCATAGTTTCTTCAGAGCAATCAGTATGTGATGCATTCCTTGCACTCGCGACTTGAGTACTGAACTTGTGTAACCCTACGTCGCATATGAATCCGGCTAACATAGACGCTCAATAGTCATATTTAGTTCATGTGCAACCATACTTGGCCGAACATTTGTCTAAGCAAGGATGCCATCAAATATGACTTTTATTATGATTTCTGGATTTCGAATTAACGCCATCTATTATCCAACAGAGCGACCACACTCTTAAGACAGAACACTAACATCAACACGTTTTCGCCACATATAAGAACATAAACAAATTAATACTGTTATTCTGCAGGCGCTATGTGCATGTCTTCTTCAATACAATGGCTCTTGAAGACGAAGGGTAGTGTATGGCCAGCATTAGGAAAATAGATGCAAAGAGTGCTACATTACACTTTTTTAGTGTCTAACTTTTCACGTTTTCTTTAAAAATTAATCAGAAAAATTTGTGAAATTTTTTTTTCTATTTTAATAAAGTTTTTTTTGAAATTAGAATGTTTTATGATTTGCTGGTTAACCGACTACAAATGGATTAGTTCTTACGGAAAAATGTTTGTTATGCCATAATAAGAAGTTATTGCACAGATTTCGTAAAAGCACATTCACATTCTATTTTCACCATTTATGTTTTAAAAACGCATGCAGATTTGAGTGTTTTATGCCATTCTTTGTAAGATGAGATAAAGTATGTCCTACACCCTTAAAAAAGCACTTAAATATTTTTAACCAACATGTTTGAATCTAACAAACATTTTAGATGACTAAGTGCCCGTTTACACCATGCCATTTTTTAAGCAATTTTTTTTTTAACTCTCTTCATAAGTTGCGGCGATATTAATTATTTTAAACAAAACATAACCAACCAAAAATATCCCCTTTAAATTTAAGCCATGTTATATTGCTTACCCCTCTTGCTACACCATCAAACAAAAATTTCGCGATAGTTTCATGAAAAATTGCAAAAATTAAAAAAAATCAAATCTTTTATACGTTTTTTTTTCTCATTGTTATCTTATTTGGCTTCGTATGTTAAATTTGTTGTACAGCTTGTACTTACGAGCAAAACAATATGTAGCTTAAAGGCACAATCTTTTCATTGTTATCTCACTAAACTAGATTTGTTCCAGAAGTGGGCAACACACCACGCCTGCCTCGAAGGACCATGACCCCTTTTCTACCAGTAGTGAAGGGTAATAAAAATATTGAAAATTTACTATGCGAATATATTGATTGATTTGCTGGTTGATAAAACTTCACTGGTTGGTGGGGAAAAATTTAAGAGAAGCCAAACTAATTTTTTTATGAGTAGAGAAACTTTATCAATAACATGAGAATTGTGTTTGAGGCCCATAAAAAAATGTTAAAGCTTTAAGAAAAATAACAAATTAACTAAAATTCTCACATTCCATTATGTTGCAACTCTTTGTGCAGACATAAATTGTAATAAAAATATTAACATGATACTTTTTCAAAAACTTTAGTACAAGGTTTTTTTAATAAAAATTATTATTTTTATTTTTAAAACCTAATATTAATAATTTTATTTTCAATTTTCTAATAATGTCACCCAATGATTAGGTAACAATTTTTACAAAAAAGTTCAATAAACCATAACAAATAATAGTATTATTTTAATAACATTATTGAATTCTTAAATAATTAAAAAATATATATTTTTGCTTTATGGTATAAAGTCCATTGGGATAAACGAAGGCACTAGGAATTCGTCACCAAAAAATACTTTGCGTATATTTATCGGCTAAAAGTCAATTCACATGAAAAGAGTGTTAAAAAGTTATTTCGAAAATATTACTTTGTGGAAATATGCCATTTGATAGAGTGACTCATGTATTATAATAAAATCGGGTGTTCCATCTCGGTCCAATTATCTGCTGTCAAATTTTCAAATATTCTAATATACGCTGATGATGTAAGCATTTCTCATAATTACAACAACTTTGACAACCACAATTCCCTTCAACAGGATCTAGACAGCTTTTTTGTTTGGTGCACGATGAACTTAATGGATTTAAAATTAAACAAGTGCAAACATATGCACCTTTCCAGAAGAGTTGATACACAGAATCCGTTCTTTCCTGAGGGTTATCAGTTGGAAATTGTTAATTTGATCTTAGTTTTTGGTATTTTATTAGATGCTAAATTAAACTTCAGTCAACATATTGCTATGATATCAAATAAAGCCCGAGGGGTACTTGCTTTCATCAAACGTTGGGCCAAGGAGTTCACTGATATTCACATCATCAAGCAGCTTTATACATCTTTAGTAAGAAGAATTTTAGTATATGAGTCCGTTGTTAGGGACCCTCACAATATATCGTGCATAGTAATAAAATTGAGTTTGTTCAAAAACAAATTCTGGTATTTTGCTTACAAAATATGTACCGAAATAATTTTTCCAATTTACCGTCATATAAAACCAGACTTGCTGAAATTGGATTACTGTCTCAACAAAGCCGAAGAACTATGCTTAATGTTACGTTTTTGTTTAATTTGATTACAGTAGATGTTTGTTCAAGGTTCCTTATGGGATACTTTTACTTCAACATTCCTGTACGTCCAACTAGAAATTTCAAACCAATTCGCATTCAAATTGTTCGCCAAAATTATACCAATAATGACTCCTTTAAAAGAATTTGTTGCAATTTGAACAATCTTTATAGTGTAATCGACTTTTCTTCAAATGTAACCTTAATAATGGTTACATTTGAAGAATATAATATTGTTTTTTAATACTTAATTTTAATGTAATTATTGGTTATGTAATTTAACGTTTTAAGTTGTAAAAAATCATCTGTAAGGATTTTTTCCATAGACTCTAATAATAAAAAAAAGTGCAAATATTTTTCTTAGACTCCTCTTTTGATTCAAATTAATTTGTCTGCATGCTAAAAGAACTTTCCATTATATGCGGTAGAAAGGCTTTGTTTTTAAAAATTTCTTTGCATGCATAGCTGGACAAGTGTTGGTATAAATGTGTTTCTAAATTTATTTACCCTTCTGTTTTTTGGATGTTTTGTGTTTTAATCAAAAATATATTTTTATAAGAGAAAATTAATCTTTATATTTTTCTAAGATTATCAATCCAACCTTAAAATAAATATAAAATTAAAAAATAACAATTATCCCTTAATCGTGCAGACTTATCCACTGTAAATTCTATAGATTTTATAATAGGAATAGTTATCATTTTTAGCTGTCTTATAATACAACTTTTAAGTAGGGTTTCTGGACCTCGTATATATTTTTTATAACTTTCTTAATATTAACACTACTTAACAATGTTCTGCTTATAAAAATTATAAAAGTTTTAGTTGTGCCATGTTACAACTACTATTTAGCGTAACTAGGGAATTCATCTAGAGGGTGCTAAAGCCCTTAAACTGAAAGGAAAGTTGTTTCAATTTCATAAAAGGAAAAATATTTTGGAGAAGTGATTTTTGATTTTTTTCTGGGGAAGATTATCCCTTCAAACAAGCCTGTCCACGTCAGTGCAATAATGTGTCATGATCCATTGAAAATAATATTTTCGCAAGAAATATTTTTATTTAAAAAAATAACATTTTCTGCCGAAAGTTTGTCATTACACGTTTTAATTTTTGTGATAAAATACAAAAAAAAAATAAATAAATAATAATACCTTTGTTAGCCGACGATCTTCATAATTAACCCAAAAATGACGCACGACACACCCTTTAATAGATTTGTAAAAGTTTTATTTTATGTATGACTGATAAAATCAATATTGAAACTTTAGTTCTTTTTTTTTTGTTCATTTTGGCATTTGCTCTCAATAAATAAACAAAATATGTCACACAAAAAATTAAACAACACAACTAGAAATGAACAATAAAAATATAACAAAAAAAAAAAAAAAAACTAAAAAAGGTGAGGAGGTATAAGAATGTGACATGCTACCCAGTTTGTTAAATGAATTAATTTAACAAAAACCCAACAAAATGAACAAAATGAACAAAAGACATCATCAACAAAAAGATTTGAAAGCAACAAATTCTATCAACTGATACGAGGCCAGATCTAAAAATAAAATAAACTAAACCATGCAACACATACTCAATTTGTTGAACAGTTCAATAAAATATTTTCAACTCCAATAAGAACAAAAGAGGATGACATTAATTTTAAATGTCGAATGTAGCAAATTAACGCAAGCACCCAACCACACAAACCAACACAAACGCACTCACTTAAACTAACGCTCTTGTATTAATCGATAATCAATGAAAAAAAATTTTTTAAGCAATTTGGTGACAATGATGACGCGATACTGAAGCTCGAACTCTTATTTAAACAATAACAACAACACACATACATGAATATATAAAAACACTAATACATCTATTACCTCTAGTAAGTGGTGCTCTTTGGAAAACTTTGATCATGATAACAAAACAAAAAGCTAGATATACAACAACAACAACAACAACAACAACAACAACAATAAAGTTTAGAAAAAATTTAGCATTTCCTGTTGTTTTTTTCTTCTTTTATTTTCGCTTTTTTTCTATATAAAAGTTTTATTGACTTTTTTATTTATTTTTGTGTATTTAATTTTAAACGCATCAATGATTTTGATGATATATTAAGTATTCATGCATACAACTAATTAAAACACTTATTTAAACAGATACTTAAAAGGATTAAAATTCAATTCTACAAATTGAAGTGTTGAGCAGCTATTAGACGCTCAAACTTTGCATGTGAGCACGGCTTGATGACATGCCATCATAATCGTGTAATAGATTGAATTTTGTGTTTGTCAGCGGCGCTGGGTGGATTTCAAGAACTTTTGATATTGAAACTCTCTTTGTCAAAACACTCTTACATGCAAATGTTGACCGTCTAATAGCCGCTTTAAATAAAATGATCGTACTTAAGGAATAATTATTTGAGATCAATTTTTCTATTTTTTAACTTCTCAGAGTAATCAAAAAGTAAGAAATCCTTAAAGCCAGACTGGTTATTGGTGTTACCATACTTTGAAAAATGTTGGCGTTTAAACGATTTCTGAAAAAACTAAATAACATCTTTATTGTATCCTTCATCACAAAAATTGGAAAGTTTATCATTCCTTTTTTATTTTTATAAAATCCCTTTCCAAGCCCATAAAGTTTGTATATTCTGAGTCTTTATGCGCAGCGAAGTCGATTAAAATATCCGTCTGTCCATCCGTCCGTGTCAGTGTTAAAATCAACTTTGCCAAGGCACTAGATGAATTAGAGAAAATTTAAACACATTAATCGATCAGACATAGTTTCGAAAATTTTGCTATTGAATATTAGCATTATCGGTCCATGTCTATCGAGGCAGCGGGCAAGACACCACGCCTGTCTCTAATTTTTTATATCATTTTAAACAAATCTAGTTTAGTGAATTAATTCCAATAAAAAAAAAAGATATACACATGGGGCGATAGAAAATTAAAAAATAAGAAAAAATTGAAGAAATTGCCGCTCGGCCATATTTTCCGAGTTAAGAGCCTCTGAAATTTTCAAAATAAGTTCGATTGTCAATATGGTCAATATGGGTATCATTAAAAAGCTTTTGAAGAGATCTTTCAGAAAATACTAAAATTTTTTAAAAATGATTAACCCATTAAAAGCCAACTACTTACTTATTTTTCTTTGTCACCCTAATATTTGTTTTTTCCTTTTGTTTTTTGTTTTTTGATTCGAGTTACTTCAATAAACTAGATTTACATATACGGTAAAGGGTTTATAAAATTCGGCATTGCCGAATAAAGCCCTCTTATTTAATAGTTTTTGAGTGTCATATCTAAAAAACATGATTTTTTTAAAGAAATTTATTTATCATTTGAATACTACAATTGGATGTATTGCTACATGATACCCTTTTTAATTTTTATTATTAAAATCAATTTTAATTTTGGTACTTTTTTGTTAAAAAAAAAATCAGCAAAGTACAATTTATAATAAAAAAGTACCATGCAATAAAAAATCAAATAAAACATATATGTTTTAAAAGGAGGCAATTGATTGGCTGATAACTTTATACGCATAATGCTAAGAGAACAACAGGGACGAACAACGAGTTTTTGGTCGTGAAAAAAAAATTAAAAAAAAATTTTTTATATGAAAATGCACACAATCATAATAACAGACGAAATTTGTCATACGCGGCGAACTTTGCAATAGATTTATTTTTATTTCTACGCCAGCGAACGGCAAACGAATCAATAAAATGTGGCCATGCTTGGTTTTAGTTGCGAAATATTTTAATAAATAAAGTTGTTTTACTTGAATAATTAATTAATTTATTTGTATCCTATAGCATTAAATATAAATGCACGAATAAGTAGTTAAATATAAAATTAATTTTTAGTTGTGTTTTTTTAATCTTTTATTTTTTTAATATTTTCTTTTTTATATGGTCACCCTATCAACTCACAGAAAGTAAGCAAATTTTGTCGTCGTTATTGTGTTTCGCACAAAGAAGTTTTAAAGACGACTTCGTCGTGTTAAACGAAATTTTTCGTTCGTCCCAGTTGTGTTCCCAGCATAAACTTTCAATAGACTAAACGTTCAAATTTCTGGCTTGAAAAAGTCGTTTGTAGGCGTTTGTTAACCAAGAAGAGTCGCACTCGTTCGTTTGACGTGTTTCTCAAACTTATCCAAATATTTCCCTGTAGTGATATATTTCATTTTAAAATTTTTAATGATAAATATTATAAGAGAATATCATGAAATATTTATTATTGAACGAATCAAGCACAAATGAAGTTGATTAACATAAAATGGATTTCAAATAATAAATTTTCATATTGTTTTATTTGTTCTGATATAAAAAAAATTATGAAAAACAAAAATTTATTTCATTTCAAATAAAACAGATTCATCAAAAAAGAAAACCTAAAATATTTCTTTTATTTTAAATGGACCAAAAATGACCCTCTTGGGGAAATAAAAGAAAGTACTAAAGCGATGCTTGCACACACGCGTTGATAAAAATACAATATTTGAGTTCATAATTTTTGTCTTTATGTTCTAGATGTCACTTTTAGTAAATTCTCCCAAATTTAGTGAATGGCTTGACAGAAATATTCTACCAATGAACACGAATGATAAAAAAAAACATCTTTAAAAATGTAAATGTATTGAAAAAGGGGAAAGAAATCCCCAAATAAAAGCTGTTTAGTTTATATTTAAATTGTAACATGAAATTTTTTTAAATTTTCTTCTTAAATTTTTATTACATCAAAATGTACTTCTTTTAAATTTTTCTACAGTTTAAGAAAACATTCTTTTGCAATCTGTCTATTTTGTTGTCACAATAAAGCACTTAAATCTTTATCTTCTGTGAATTATTTTATATTGTTTTTCGAGTTTAGTATGAAAAAAGCACTTTACAATTGTTAAAAATTAATTAATCAAAAGCAAAACTTTGTGTTAAAGTTTGTGTTTTTTATAACTTTTTACAGAAGTGCAGAAAACAGTCCAGGTACTAAATAAATCTATTTATTGTGGTTGTACTTGTCTGCATAATTGTTTATTTGTTTGTATGAATATTTGTTTGTTAATTTGATTTTTGCTGAAATTTTATTATTTTTTGTTTTAATTAACAACATTGAACTTAAACTGCATTTACCCTTTAATGTCACATTAAAAAAAAGTACTTTTAAAAACAGAAACATAAAATATAAAATGTCTTTTTTTATTGTTAAATTAATTTTCTTTGTATCAACAACAGCAATAACAAAACAACAAACAAGAAATTAATTGCTTTGACTTTTATTGTGTCAATTTGTCTTTTTAATTTTTTATGAATTTAATTTTCAAAAGAAGAAAAACAACTCAATTTTCAGCATTTTATCTTTGGGGGTCTCTATGAAAAAAAAATCGTTAAAAGTGATTTTTTTTTTCAAGAACAAATTGTAAATTAATAAAGAAAAATGTAAATTAATAAAAAAGAAAAGTTGAGGGTACAACTTTAAGAAATGTACAACTTAAGTAGGACAGGAGGAAGTAAGCCCTATAAAAAAATATTTCCGTTTTTGTCAAACAGCACTCTTTAAAGAAAGCAAAGCAGGGGGATATTTGTCGTTAGGACTCTTGGTACCAGTCGCTCTATAGTTCTAACACGACCACTTGAGCTATCAACTGACAAAGAAATCTTACAAGCTGGCATTTGATTTGGAAACGCCGGCAGGAATAAACCGATCGTTGAAGCAGTGGAAGATTTTAGCTTAAATGCTGGTAGTTCAATTATTGCACAAGATTCAGTGATGGGTTAATTAAGACTGGCATGCATTATTTGTAAATCGCTTAGAATTAAAAGAGGCTTGAAAAGATCTGGAACTGGAATCATCTGTTTTATTATTTCATCTTTAACAGACCATGATCAAATTACTGCAAAATCTTGTAGATACATTTTTGGCCACTATAACTCCCCGTCCACACTTTGCAACTTGTGTTGTGCAATTCTTGTGTTTGTGGGTGAGAGGGAAGAGACGAGTAGAAACGGGTACACTGTTTCATTTACTTGCAATTTTCTCTTGCCCGATGCAATTTTATGAGAGAATTTATTAGAAATGCCGAAACAAAAATTGCTTGTCTGGATGGGGACTTATGGCTGGACACCTGCCTTTTACGACATTCTAATTATTTTTTTATTATTTAATTATCAAATTTAGTTATTTTTAGCAAAGTATCCGAAAGAAGATTTTTTTCTGTTAACAGGTTCGAGCATCGTTGAATAAACAAACCTCTGGGTTCCACGTTCTCTAAATCAGCTGGGCACTTGCCTTTTTATTACATTCCAATTATTTTTTATTATTTAATTTTAAGTTATTTTATTATTTTTAGTAACAGCATCCGAAAGAGAGTTATTATTCTGTTAACAGGTTCGAGCATCGTTGGATGGATGCTCTTTGGACCAACTGAATATCTAAATTAATGTTTTGGTTTATAAATTTCCGTACTTGTTGCTTCATGTCTTGTCTTGTCTTGTCTTGTTGTTATTGCTATTGTTAAGTTAAAGCTAAATCTAAATGTTTTTATGAATGTCTACATTTAACAACCTTGAACTTGCAGTAACAGAGAATTTAATAAATAATTGCAGCTAAAAAAATACGATAAAAAAAATTAACAACAACAACAACAACAAAGCCATGTAGCAAAGCAGTAAGAGAGTATTACGTATGTGATGCGATTTGTTAATTTTTTTTCTTTTAATTTGACGTTACAAATACACAAAACTCGTAAAATAATTAAAAATAATAATTTTAATAACAAAGTCAAATAGCATTAAAAAAGAATAAAGTTTAATTTGCATGGTTGAAAAAATAAACCACAACAATAAAAAATAAAACACAAAAAAAATGCAACAAGAAAAAAAGTACAACAAAAGCAGTAGAAAAATAAAAAAAAAAAACACAAAAAAAATGGAAAATAATCATCATGGTTCTTTAAGTGAAAAAATAAAAAAATGAATGAATTAAAAAATTATTAAAAATAAAAGATGTATAAACTTTGATGTTAAAGTATAATTAATTATGATTATTTAAATTTTTATACTTGCAACCATCATCATGTGATTTTAATTTAAAGAAAATATTATTAAGGATTTTATAACATCCAAAGTCCAAAGTCACAAAGTTATAAAATACCTTTAAGAGTGCCAGGGTCAGTGACAATTTTTATGCTGAAAAAATTATTTATCGTTTGTTATAGATGACCTTGGGAAGAGTATAAATATCTAAACTTTGCTTTATACATATTAAGGTCCTGTTACGGGCTCTTATTTTCTTATGGCTGATGAAATCCGAGTCTAGTTCCAACCCTGTCATTAGTCATTAGTTTCGCTACAGTGACTTATTTGGTAACAGGTATTAATTCTAGATCTATTTTGTATATTTAGTACTTGCCCTTATTTGCTAAAGCCAGTTGTTAATTTTACTAGATTTTGCATTAGTTTCCAACTTGAGTTTTATGGGGATTTATTAAGCCAGCATTAAAAATCTTGAAAAGAAGTTATGAAAGATATTTCAATATTCGTTTAAATTTAATTTCAACATTAAACATTCTGTTGTTTGTCTTATTACTTTTTTTTTTCTATTCTACATTTTTACTATTATTTGGTATTTTTACATATTTATTCAGAGCTTTTTTTGTAAAGATTTCATGGTCATATTAATTATTGTAAAATACAATACATGATGTAGTCAAATATTCATACAAGTTTGTATCGATGTATCTTTGTATATTAATGTGATATGCACGAACAATGATTAGAGTATAGAATAGAAATAGAAATAGAAACTGTAAATGTAAATAAAAGTGGCAGCAACAGCATAAGTGGGAATTTGTTGGGCATGTAGTTGGAACACCAGCAACAAAAGCAAACGCCCAGCAACAAACAGTTTGAAGTTATAATTTTTAAACATGTAAATTATTTTCCTTTATTTGAATGTTAAATATATTTAAATTTTTTTACTTCAAAAGCTTTTAACATAACATCAGCCGAGTGACCTTGTTGTAAGAAAATAAATTTTATTGTTGTAGAAACAATTAATCAATATGTCAGGGAAAATATCCTTTGAAGTTAAAAATAAATCAAATTTTTGGTAATAAAAAGAAGTATTTAAAATATTTCGAAATTTGATGAATTTTTTAATGCGTTTCAATTTACAAGACATTGTCCAAAACTCTTGATTTTCTCAAAATGAGTTTTTTACTGCTTGATTTCCCATAAGATTTTCATGCTACTAAAACCTCTAAAATCACTTGATTTACTTTAAAACTTTCATTAATGTCTTGGACTGTTTTAAATATTTGTCTTATACGATGATCCCTCATGACATCACCATTCTATATGTTGCTGCTCATAATAGTTGTTCCCATCCCAGCCACTTTGCCTTCACCCATTTGCCTTTTCTTATCAAAAAGACAGCAAAAGGCTCAGCGTATTTCTCTGTCTGGGTAAAGGCTTCTTGATGCCCATATGTGATGACCAATTCCTATAGAACCCTTGAGCAGATTAAATGTAGTAAAAGGCTGTATAGAACGTAGCAACAGAATATATTTTTTTACTAAAAATGCTCCATCCATTGCATGCGTTACCCAATCTTCAATAGAGCCAAATAAATAAACAGGAAAAAATTCTCATATTTCTGTTGATAAAAAGACATTTAGAAAAAAGTAAGTTAAATTCAGGTGGTACATGGTGCGGACCAATATCTTGTTAAAATGTCGAAAACAAAAGCATGCATGCAGTATTAAATGCTACTTAAGAAGAGTGTAGCTAGAAATATGAATAGAGTTCTTGAATACAGTCAAAGTATCCTAAGATGGACAAATGACTTTTAAGGCTGTCGAAATCAATCAAAAATATTTAGTGCAAATTTTGAAAATTCTTTAAACGTTTCAAAACAATTAAAGGCTTGAAGTTGTCTTGTAAAAAGTTAATAAAATAAATACATATTTTTTTAATTAAAAATAAATAAATTTAAAAAATTAAAAATTAAAGAACTTAAATTGATTTTTTTGGCTAAAGGTCATTTAGTAATTTATTTTCTAAATTTACAATGTGCATAACTTAAGGTAGATTGATAAGGAGAATGCTGATGAAGGTTGTAGCGATCGAAATAATGCTGCATTTCATTCTGCTAGTGTCTAAATTTTCTTGTTTTCTTTGGAAAACGTCTGAATATATTTGAAAATAATTTGTCTTTTTTAAGTTTTTTAGTAAATAAATTAATAAACAAAACTTAGCCAAAAAGGTAAATTTTAATTCATTTTAAATATCCACAGTTCAAATTCTGGTGGAAAAAAAATTTAAAAATTAGTTAAAAATTAATCATGAACTCATCTTCGTTTTGCCCACCACTGTTAAATATGAATTTGAAAACCACCAAAAAAAATTAACCTTTTTGAAACTAAGCTTTTAAGCGATACTCATATTGATATCTTAAAAAATATGGAGCACAAAAGTACTTTTCTATGAAGAGGACGGAGGCCTTTAACTCGAAAAATATGGGCGAGCGACAATTTTTTTACTTGATTTTTTTCTCTTAATTTTCACTTCTCTATCACTCTATTTATTTATTTTTTTATTATTTTTTTTTTAGATTTGTTTCAAATGATATGGAAAAAATTAGAGGCAGTCGGGGTCTATGCCTGCTGTCTGGAAGCCCATTAACTGACTTTGCTGATTTTCAATAGTAAAATTTTCAAAACTATGTCTGATCGATTGGCGTATTAAGATTTCCTGTGAATCATCTACTAGTGCCTTGGCAAAGTTGATTGCAACACTAACACGGGCAAACTTAATAAATCCTTTTTCCACCTGTGGTGAAGGGCATTTATATGGAACAACAAAGGGTCTCTACCAACAGGTTCACTAAAATAATTTTGAAAAATCATTAAAGAATTTTAAAGTAACGAAAAATTTTAAATACTTTTTAACTTTATGAAAACAATTTACGAGGGCTGCTATATATATTTCTGGCCTGGCAACACTGAGTGCTGCCAAGTGCAATCTGACATCTCCGTTAGAAAGTTTGTAATTTTTAAGTATAATCGTACTCAAAACGTTTTGGCGTACGACCATTATTTGTGTTGTTTACAGTGACTTGAAAAAATTAATATAGAAAGAAATGGAATTAACTCGTGAACATTTTCGTGCCATCATTTTTCACAACTTTTGACGTGGATTATCACGACAACAGTGCATTGATGAACTTAAATCTTTGTATGGCGATTAAGCACCATCCTATAGCACTGTGAAAAATTGGTATAATGAATTTAATCGTGGCCGAAGCTCGCTCAAAGACGAATTCCGTGAAGGTCGTCCAAAAACGGCTGTTTTGCCAGAAAACATTGATGCCGTGCGTGAACTCATAATGCAAGATCGACATGCGACATACCGAGAGATAGAGACATCCATGGACATTTCTTCCACCAGCATACATTCGATACTGCATGAACACCTGGCCGTAAAAAAAGTTTGTTCTCGTTAGATCCCGCACAATTTGAAAGTCGCTCAAAAAAAGGCTCGTGTCGATTGGTGCAAAGAAATGTTAGCAAAACTACGATTGCGGTGCTTCAAAAGACGTTTATAAGATCGTCACAGGTGACGAATCATGGATCTATGCGTATGAGCCCGAAACGAAACAACAATCGACCGTGTGGGTCTTCAAAGACGAGCAAAATCCAACGAAAGTTGTTCGTGGAAGAAGCACTTCAAAGCAAATGGTCGCCTGTTTCTTCGGCAAAACTGTTCATGTGGCGACTGTTCCGCTTGAGCAACGTAGGACGGTCACTTCTAAGTGATATACTACAATTTGTTTGCCTGAAGTCATCGGAGAAATTCGAAAAACCAACAAGAGAAGACGAATCATTGTTCACCATGACAATGAGAGCTCTCACACATCGGCTCAAACCAGAGCATTTTTGACCGGCCAAAACGTCGAATAAATGGGTCATCCGCCGTACAGCCCTGACTTGGCACCTAATGACTTCTGCTTGTTTCCGCACATCAAGAAAAAAATGCGTGGTCAACGATTTTCTTCGCCAGAAGAAGCTGTTGAAGTGTTCAAAAACCATGTTTAAGAGGTATCTCAATCGGAGTGGAAAAAGTGCTTCGACAACTGGTTTGACCCCATGCAAAAGTGTATAAATCATGCTGGAGAATACTTTGAAAAACAATAAAACCGTTTTTGATTATAAATATTCGCATTTTCACTATTAGGCCAGAAATATATAGAGCAGCCCTCGTACTTATATAATTTTAAATATTCTTTATTTAAGAAAAAAGTACATAATAAGTACCTGTTTTCAAAAATGTCGATGTGAAAAAACGTCATGACATTAAACTCAAATTAATTTGAAACCATCAATTCATTTGTAAGAATTCTATTTATTTTAAGAAAAGGAAGTTTTTGCTAACAATAGAAAAAGACAAGTGTTAAATACGTGCTTTAATGTACAAAAAAAAAAAAAAAATTAAATTAATTAGCAACGGAATTGTTTCACTTATTAAAAGTATTTTTATAAAAATTTTCAACAGCTGTGTCAACATGTTTAACCGTCACACACTTAAAATGGTTAAAAAAAGCAGACCATAAAAAGGTATATAATTTTCACTTTTTTGTTCAGAAAATACATCATCAAATAAAAATACGGTGGTCTCGGTCTGTATGTTTGTATTGGATCAGCCAAGAAATACAACTTCATAACACTTGTCTGAAAAATTTTAATGTTTAAACATCTTTTTTTTCAGAGCAAATATCTTATCATTACACCACAAATAACAAATAAAAAAAAATACAAAAAGGCTAAATACACATTAACAAAAAACACTTTCTTATTTGGCTTCTGCTCTTTCTGTATTTTTGGTGCGGTTGCGGCTCTTCATTTTGTTGATTGCTTAAATACTTCAATTGTGGCGATGCTTCCTTTTCGCAATCGTTAAACATTTTTTTTCTTTTCAAGTGAACAATTGCAAAATTTAGTGCATCATTTTTTCTTGTTTCACATTAAACAGCTCAAAAAAAAAAAAAAAGATAGGAACCAAAAGTCGTAAAAAGTGAAAATCCAATGGCAAAAGAAACAAAACAACGAACAAAAATGTTTATGTTCGTGTTTTATGTTTTAGACGTGAGTACTCATTTCATTTTCATCATTGTCATCAACATCATCAAATGCATCAACAATATCATCATCATGAATATCATCATACTACAACAACAACAGTTATAATTCAAGCATTACAACAACACAAATATCATTGGGCATGGGTGACGCCCTAAATAAATTTCTATTATGTACCGAACAATTGAGAGTGCGTAAAGATTACAGAAATCTTAACAAAAAAGTAAAAAAAAAATGACAGGAACAATAACAAAACAACGACATCAATATTCACACTGACGTCTGCAATTTAAAAAGATGGTTTTATAAATTGAACCTTTCGATTACTTAAGACGAATTAAAAATGCACTTCTTTGTTATTTCTATTAAATAAAAAACAAAAATAACAGCAAAAGTACGCTCTTAAGAAACAGTTTGTTTGAAAATGGGCCTTTTGAAAATCTGATTTTCAAAAATGCTAAAATATTCAAGTTATTTAAAAAAATACCTTTTTTATATTTTTGCAAAAAAGTACCTTTGAAATGTTTTCCTCAAAAGTACTCAAAGAAATACGTTCAATGAAAAAATGCAATAACCTGGCTTAATGTAAAAGTTAGCTTTATAAGGTGCCTTTCAATAAAAACCTTTTAAATAAAGTACCTTTCAAATATATAAAAAATGTCCTTCAACTTAAAAAATAACTTTTTAAACAAACTCCTTTAAAAAAGCTCATCTTATATTAAGTAACCTCTAAAAACTTACTTTTAAAAATTACTTATGTAGTACCTATAATTAACAGGCTTTTAAAAAGTACATTTACAAAAAAAGTACTTTTAACAAATTTTATTTTAAAAGGTTTAATTTTGAATAGAGTTAAAGTTTTTTTAATAAAAAGCCTTTTAAAAATGAGTTTTTAAATTATATTCAAAAAGTACTCAAATAAAAGAAATTTCTTAAACGTACACTAAAAGTACCCCTCAAGAAAAGAACGTTTAAAAACATTTCTTAGAAAGAAACTAATTTTTAAACGAAGTTTTCAAGAGGTAAAAACTGTCTTATAAAAAGTATCTGCATTAAATTATTTTTAAAGTAGTTTTTTTATAAACTTTTAAAAAGTACCTTTTTAAGTAAAAGTAGAAAAAGTACCAAGATAAAAGTTATTTTTTTTAATTATATTTAAAAAAATTAATAGCCAAAAGAAACCTTTTATAAAGTTAGTTAAGGTTAAAAAAGTTTGCTTGAAAGGTCCAATTTGAAAATGTTACTTTTCAAAAAAGTACTTTTTGAAAAATAGTTTCATGAATTTGTTTTTATGGAAAGATGTTTTCAAAAAAGTTATAATAAATAAAATCCATTTAAATAAATTACTTTTTTGGAAATATAGTTATTTTCCCGTAAAAAAGTACTTTTTTTAAATAACTTTTTTTAACTTTTACTTTTAACGAAATGTCCTTGGGAAAACTTTGCTTAAAAAATAAGCTTTTAGAGTGGTATCTTTGCAAAAAAATATTTAAAAGTTGCTTATATCATTATGATTTTTAAGTACCTCCATACATTTCTATAAAAAAATGTACCTTTTAAATAAAATACTTTTTTTATAGGTACATATTTCAAAGAAATTTTTTTTATGAAAGATTTTTTTTGAGTAGATGTTAAAATGAAATACATATAAAAATATAAATTGTTTACAAACAAACGTGTAGGCAAAAGTCATTTTAAAAAGGTACTTAAAGAAAAGTACTTAAAGTACTTAATAAAGATTCTTTTAATAAAATGTTTCATAGGAAAACTATGTTCAAAAACTTTTAGAGTGTATATTTTAGAAAGTTACTTTTGAAAAAGTACCTTTTAAAAAAGTACCTTTAAAAAAGTACCCTTTAAAAAAGTACCTATAGAAAACTTTCTTTTTTAAAAGTAAGTTTCAAGTGTACCTTTGCAAAATCTTTGCAAAATAATATTTCTAAGGTCCTTTTTAGCTAAAAGAATCCTTTCAAACAGTTAACTAAAAGTACTTTTAAATAAAGTTTCCTTAAAAAATGTACTTTCCAGAACATACATATTAAAATAAATATTTTTAAGCAAGCAGATAAGTACGTTCTTAAAACAACTTTTAATGAAGTATCGACCTTAAAAAAACTAGGGGCAAATTATGGACGAAATTTACATTTAATTTCTATTGAAGTTTCGACCGGTATCGAATGCCGTAATTTGCCTCTTGTTTAGAAACTACTTTTGAAGATTGATACCTTAAAAAAGAAGCTTAAAAATACCCTAAAGAAAAGGTACCACAAAAAATGTTTTACAAGAAAAAATTTTTTTTCTCAACAAATTTATTTCTTGGGAAAAGTACAATTTTAATAAAAGTGTTTCTGTTTTATATTTAAACAAGCTGGCGATGTGAAGAACTAATGAAGCTTACTTCTCTCTATGATGGTAGATTAATAAAAAAAAGAAATGTCTTTAAAAATGAAATGAAAATGAATTAACAAAGGCTTGAATGTGGCTGACAAACAATAACCACGTATTGACAGACGACAGCATCAAGGCTGCCTGCCTGCTTGCCTGCCTGTCGTACAAATAAATGTATCATAAGTAAGAATCTGTAATGTGAACATGAGCGCACATAATAATCATTAAATAGATGGTTGGTTGGTTGGTTAACTGATGCTCCCCGTAAGAAAGTGAAATTTATGGTTTAAAAAAAGTGTGCTGTTGCATACTCCAAGTTGTTGCATTGTACGAATATCGTTTTATTAAGTTTAGCAAATGATGATGTTCAGTTATTTTGTTTTGGATCTTTTATGTACTAAACGTGTTCAATATGTTGGGGGACATAAAACGTATTATACGAGTACTCGCAATCATATGAACGAATGAATGATCTTATGGAATTATAAAAAAAAAATTTAGGTTTTGTTGTTGACATTTTATCATTGACACACCATCTTGTTTCTTCTCAATAACAGTTACTTGAAAAAAACAAGACAGCAACAATAGCATTTATATAAAATATAAACGTTTTTGAGGTTATTGGGTTATAAATACTCGATCATAATCCAAAAATATTTTTACGATTATGACTTAAAAATTAACTTTAAGCCTGACTTTAATAATAAAAAGTAATAACAATAAATAATAATGTTACTATTTAAAGAAAAAGTATTAACTACTATTAAGAAATTTATCAATTTAAATGGCTTAACAAAATCAAGCATGCGCCTTCTTGTTTTTAACATTTTTATATCTGTTGGAAAGACTTTTTTTTATATTTCCTTTTATGCCCCAAAAAAAAGATAAATAATTTCTGTTTTTTTTGCAATGGTGTTCAAGTACGCTGAATATTTTTTAACAGCGGTTTCATTTAATTTATTTATTTTTATTATATTTTAAGTTAAACAAAAAGAACAGTTTTTTATTTGCGATGACACAGGTGAAACTAATTGGGACAGACTGTGCAAGTTTTTAAATGACTACATTTCAGTATAAAACAATAATAAATAAAAATTCATTTAAACTGTTAAATGTTTTGTTTATTTCCTTAAATAAATAAAAATAGTTAAATAATATTTGTTTAAGAGTATTTTGATAAAGTTTTACTATCTTTCATATTTATTTAAGACAAAGAATGAATGCAATATTCTAGAAAAAATTATCTTTAAAACCAAAAAACACTTGTGGAAGGTAAACAACCCGAATAATTAAATTTTATTCTTTTAAATAAAAAATAAATGGATGACACTTTATGAATTGAGTTTTAAAGCTAAAACAAATCTTTTGAAAGTTGTGTTATCGTAACAAAATGAATGTTTATGTGACAAAATACAACATACACTCCTGATAGAATTGACATTTCATTAAAAAAAACAATAATAAACTTAAATCGGAAAATGATTAGAGTCGAATAAATAGGCCATCTCTACAGCAAGAGTTTATTTTGAAGATCTTTTGAAGTCCTATAAAATGTCGGGCTTAAAAATTCGAATCAAATTTTAATTAAATGTTTTAAACTGAAATCAAATTAAAATAATGAAAATAAAAAAGAATAAAACAAAAAAATATATTTTTCCATATTTTTAACCAACTCCAAAATAAGAAAAATTTCATTAATTTGTGTTTTTTTAAATAAGTAATAGCCGAACCTTATATACCCTTCACCATTTATTTAAATCAACTAGAAGCGAAGTAACTCATCTCAAAAAATAAACAAATATTTGGATGACGGAAAATTAAAAAAATAAGAAAAAAAAATACAAAAAATGTATCGGCTCTTAATAGGTTAAGCATTTAAAAAAGATATTGTTTTCTTAAAGATCTTTTTTAACGCTTTTAAATGAAACCCATATTGATATCTTAAAAAGTATCGTGCACAATCATGTTTTTCTATGAAAATTGCAGAGGCCCTTAACTCGAAAAGTATGGACGAGCGTAAATTTTTTCACTTGATTTTTTTTCTTATTTTTAACCCTTTATCGCTCTATATTTTTGTTTTTTGATTAGAGTTACTTCATTGTTCGAAATTATGGGGAAAAATTAAAGGCAGGCGTGGTGTTCAGCCTACTGCCTCGAGCGTCATGGACCGAATTTGCTGATTTTCGACAGCAATTCTTTCAACACTATGTCTGATCGATTGGCATATTTAAATTTTTTTCAGTTCATTCAGTGCCCTGGCAAAGTTTATTTCAACACTAACACGGACGGGCAGACAGTCCTCGCTAACTCAACTTCGCTATGCTCAAAGAGTCAGAATAAATTTACTTTATGGGGTCGAAAATGGATATTGTAGAAATTTCAAATAAAGTGACACTAAGATATATCCCTTTGCCAGCTCTATAAATTTTTAACCGATTTTTAATATTTTTTTGTTTAGAAAACATTTTTAAAAATTTTTAAATAAAGGCTGTTCCCATATAACGCACGTTTTTTTATTGTATATTTAGAGCTGTAAGAGGCAGAAATTTTAAATCTTTAAGAACTGCATAACGCCTTCCAATAAGAAAAAAGGGTGTCCTTGCAGGTAGTGTTATCTCTCTTATATAACTCTATCTCTTGAAGCACTAAGTAAAAAATTAAAAATTAATGGGAGTTTTCAGAGAAGACGTTCAAAAAATATTCAAGACTTTAGATCCTCATGTTTCAAAAAAAAAAAATTAATTCCTAGAAACTTTGAAAAAATCCATTTGATTGCATTTATTAAATGTTTATTTGAATTCATTTATTTTTTTCTTTGTTGTAAAATTAAATCGATGATAAGAATTGATCTTCTTTTCATTACATATTGCATTATGCTTAATTAAATCTACACACGACATTAATCTATCCTTGTTCTAATCTTGCAAATTAGAAACAAATAACAAGAAACTAACATCTCAATGTGATCTTTAGGAAACTTTGACCCTTTTTGTAAAATACTTGATAATAAGTTTTCCATGATAAAGAAAGAAATATAATACAGACAACGTAAATGTCTTTATTTACAAGCACGTACTCGTACTTGCATTTTTATGTGTGCACTTACATACATACATTAATTCATGTTCATATGTATGTATGTATGTATGTACTAATTAATAATATTTCTTTGCATCTTTAATTAGAAAAATAAAATAAAGAAAAAATAAACAAACAAACAAAAAAAACAAACTCATTACTACTGCATGTCTATTATCACTCTTCTAAGTCATGGAAATATTCAAGGTTACAAATAAATGGAATTACATTAAGAAAATGTAAATTTTTATTCATCTCTTTTTACTGTGCGCACAGCAGTATTTTAAATTTATTCTAAGCAGAATAAAATCTTCTTTTAAAGATCTTGGACAAAAGAGAACAAACAAATGCATAAATTAAGAGGAATTTGGAGAAAATTTTTGTTGGATTATTAAACTCGGTTTTGATAAAAATTCATCTTTTCCCTACACCACAAGAACAATCACAGCCATTTTATCGATCATTGGACAATTATCATCATTGATAAGATAATCTCTATCACATTTGTAATAACAAAATGAAGAAAATATTGGGATCTTTTTGATGTCTTTAGTAAACACCATTTTTAGTGATTTTTTTTTCATAATATTCAAATTAAGCAAAATTTGTTTTTAATATTTATAGCAGAATTCTGTAAACAGGATTATAAATTTTCCATATACAATAATAAAATGTACCATTACAACGGTAAAATTGGGTGCTTTCATATTTGTTTCTTTATTTTCTCAACGGAACGACTTATTTTTAAGAAAGAAAAGTATTCTATATTTGAAACAAAATTCTAAGGTACCTCCGCACATAATTTTATTTAATTCCACCGAGTTATTTTTACGTGATGCGAACACAGACGAGCAAAAATTCTACAAATGGGTGTTTTAAATTTCATATCGTTTAATGTCAACATCAACAAGAAAATTTTTTAACAATATTTCATGTACAGAAATGATCCTGTTACAGTTTTATTAAATATAGGGTCATCCAAATGCGACGCCTAGATGTCAGCACTTCATAATTTTTACACGTGACATCTTTACAAATGACATAAGCCATTTTGTTTTATTAGAAGGTAGAACAGTTTAAACCATGGACAGGTACACATTGCATTTTTTTTCAAAGATGATGCTGGAAATGCTGTTACTGTGAGTGCTGAGCGATACCAATCAATGTTGAGAGACTTTTATTGGACACAGTTGAATCATATTGATGTGTCTGACGTCTATTTCCAGCAAGACGGTACTACATGTCACACAACTCGAGAAAACATTACGCTTTTGTGATCAAAATCTCCTCAACGTGTAATTTCACGAAATGCAGATTTCAATTGGCCTCCAAGGTCATGTGATCTAACACCATTAGATTTTTTTTTGTGGGGTTTTTTGAAAAGTGGAGTGTATGCTAACAAGCCACAAACAATTAATGATCTAAAGAACAACATTCAAGTTGCAATTCGTGAAATAACACCAGCAACATGTCGGAAAGTCATTGAAAATTTCGATATTCGGATTGATGTCTGCAGACGCAGTCATGGTGGACATTTGAATGATATTCTATTCCACTTATGATTGTAATGGATCATACTTTTAACAAAAAAAAAAAAAAAAACAACTTGAAAAAATTGCAAATAGTTTGTGTTTTATTTTAAAGAAACCTGTAGGCTCGTTTTTTGGATGACTCTTTATATAGACTTTATCCAAATTTGATGTGGTCTTTGGAACAAATTTAATTACAAGACTTTTTATAACCAGCATTATTAAAAATTTACTGAGCAAGAGTGTTTAAACACAAGCCAAAATTTTGATTAAATTGACATAAATAACTTTGTTCCAATTTAATACCAAAAGCGCTGCAATGATAACTCCGTTCTGTATAAAATTGTTACAAACGTGTTAGTGCATAAGTGTGTATGTTTCGTTTTGATCACATATTTTTTCTCGGTTTTTTTAATTGAAATAAAGTAGTTCTTTTTTTTTCAAACTAAAAAAACTTAGAAATAAAAATAATTATTTATAAGTTAAGCGCTATTTGATTGTCACTGTATTCCGAGATAATGGCCATTGCGTAGAACAAAGTTTTTATAACATTCTTAAAGGCAAAATTAAAAAAAAAAAGTTACCAAAACTTTCGATGATATTTGATGAGCGTGGCAAATAGCGCTTTCACCCACTTCTAATTTAGAAAATTAAAAAAGTTCCTTAAAATCCATTAATATTTTATAAGATAACTAAGGGTGCGGTTAGATTAGTCAAATATTTGAGCAAAAAAGCTTAACCACTATTTGTATAAGTGTTTATTCAATCATTCTTAACACATACGAATGACGATTTATAATATAATAAATTTGACGTTTTATATGTTGAGTAGGATCTTGTATTTTTTATTAAGTATTTGCGAAGAAAACAATTTTCTCCGTTTTTTTTTTATTCAAATATTTGATTAATCTGAATAAATAATAAATTTTAATAAATAATAAATAAATAAATAATAAATCTTAATAAATTAAGCCTGATATTTATTACAGATGTAATTAAGATATATTTTTCAGGCTGCATTTTAAACTTTCGTTAACAAATATCTATAAGTACAAGCTAAAAATTAGATTTAGTCTACTAAAAAATTGAATTCTAGTTTAGTAGCAGTGGCAACGCTGTTCAAAAGAAAATTGTTTCAAATGTTTTATTAGTTTCTGTCGTTAATTTTTCTGTTTTTAGGACCAGCACTCTGGGGATGATCCCTACTTACGCAACGCATTGTGCCGGAACTAGGAAACTAGGTTATGGGAATTGGGATAGAGGGAGTAGTGCTTGTGGACATTTGATTTGAATCTTCGCACCCTGAAAGTGACTGAAAAGTCCTCCGCAGTTAGTTTATTCCACATACGAACTTTTCTGTTAAAAAATGCATTTTCTCTGTAATGCGTAGTGCGATTCACTAGCCAATCGACCACAAAATAATGCGTTCTTAATGCAGGGCGTTTTGCGCGTACGAAATTAAGGTTTTCTATAATAAGTTCCCTGATTTCATAAGAGCTTATTCTAATAAAACAGTTAAACACACCCAATATTGCGTTGATGCTCCAGTGAATCAATACAGCTAAATACCCTAGTGTCAGCGTTAAGTTTTTTTACTCTCTCCTTCACGCGGTCGAGTAACTACAAAATAGTCTTTGGAGCACCAGCCCATACATGAGAGTTGTTTTCCATTTTCGGCCGGATAAAGATGACATATAAAGCGAGAAGATCAGATGGAGTGAAGTATTTCTTTTACCTTTTCGGAATACCTTAGGCACTTGAATGCTTCTTTAGCGACTTAAAAAATATGTTTGTTCCAACGAACATCGCATTGAATTTTTATCTTATGAACATCGACAGTTTCTTATTCCTTCATATCAATATTATCCATTATTACAGATGAGATAGCACTTTCAGCCGTACGCCTGTGCGATCCTGATAGATCGTAACCAAGCTTGTAAGTAATTTTACTACTGATTAGGTTTTTAAACGCCCAACGCTGGTAGCTTTAATTGCAAATTAGCAGAAAATATGTGTGCGGCTTTGCGATATTAAGAGAAACACGATAAGAAAAACTTTGATGATCATTAATTACAACAATGACTTTGTATTTTTATTGCTGCTTACGTTTCTGATAACTACTTAACTCTAGAGAAAATCATTAAAAATTATTGTTGCGAAAGGGGTTTAAAATTGTAAAGCAATAGCTGAGGGGTGGTGTGCTGCTTTTATTTGTTATTCACATCGCCTTTGTTTTCATATGGACACATTTTAAGGTTTCTTTCTTTACAGCTTTTAATTTTCATCAGTTGAGAAATTAAAAAACTAATAGAAGAAAAAATAGAAGAAAAAAAAATAGAAGAAAAAAAAATGATTTAGAAAAATAAAAACAAATGATAAAGAAAATAGCAAACAACTCATTGTTAGAAAATAAAAAAAATTAAAAAAAAATTAAATTAAAAAAAATTAATTGAAACACGCGAATATAAAATAAGAAGAAACAGGTTGGGTTTAGATTGTAGAACAGCACATCAATAAAGAAGCAAAAAGAATATATAAACCGAAATCGGTAAAAATCTATATTCGTTGATCTATAAAAAGCTTGAAAGACCCTTTTTGCACTATACTTTTTTTAAGGTCCTAAAAATATTTTTATTTTTTACAGGCGCTGCCCGTAACTTTATTTATTGCAAAATACAACCAAGAAATTGTGATATTGTTACGAACGTAGATCTGGCAACCCCTGTTGTTGTTGTTGTCCGTAGGTGCGTGGTAAAAACCGAAAGTGAATAACTTACTTCCACTAACATTGGGTGGGTGTATAGAATAATACGAAAACTAGGGAATACAAGTTGAGCAACCTCAATGGCTGCGTTGATAGAGGTTGCATGCTGTAAAACAGAAGATGTTCGAGCCCATCTTCGAACATGCGTACAAAGGAAGACTCCCTTTATAATAAAGTGGAAGAGCTCTAGCTGTTAGTGGAAGGGAAGGAAGTAACAAAATGACTGCAGTGTTCGGCAGATGTTAAGTTGTGGCTATTGGATTAAAAAGGATGTGACTGGCTTGGATGTAAAGCAAGGTGTGGAATATATATCTGTGTATGGTTTTGGTTACTAAACAAGGCATCGAGTAGTTCATGTCTCGCCGGAGTAACACAGTAGTGTGACGTGGATGACTGCGGTTGTAATAACGCATGTTTAGTAGATACGAGAACAAAGGATCCTAAAGACGGGTAGGATCAAGTATGTAGCCAGATAGAGCTATAAGAAGTAAAAAAAAAAATAGCAAATTTATAATGCAAAAGTATCAAAAAAAAAAAAAAGGAAAAACGTAACAATATTTTAAAACAGCAGACCATCATTGCCAACAATCTGGCAGCGCATTAAAAGCTTATACAAGGTCGAACTTAAATATCTTACGTAAGCAATTCATTTGCTTCAGTATTTTTTTATGAGTCAGTACAAA